>CAJQUW010005678.1:0-208579 GCA_907163375.1 Prostheceraeus crozeri | reverse complement strand
AAAAGTCAAATTTAAGCTTAAAAAATGCCTATAATTTATAAACACAATCTTAAACATTTTGCTTTAAATAATAAAATTGCTCATGAACCATCTATGAAACCTGTGTACCATTATGACAGTGTAGAAACTATTCAAAAAGAAGGAGCTGGCATCTTTTCTGGAATCGGAAGTATCGTTAACTTGATTAAAAATAATGAAGATTTGATTTCATCTGCTGCTAAAGGAACAGCTGCTATAGGTAGTACAGCTAGTGCAATATCAAATGGAGTTAAGTCACAAAACGAATTAAAACAACTAGAAGCTATTCGTAAACTTAGAAAAGAAGAAAGAAAGAAAAGAAAAGAATTTTTATTCAGATCACAATGAGCGGTGAACCTGTAACAATATTTGAAATCACAACGAGACTTACTAAGTAAAATACATAGAATAAAAAGAAATCATCTGCCAAAACGGATAAAAGAGCGGCTAAAACGGTGACTTGCCGCAGGAGGTGCCGTCAAACTGCATTGGTTTCTGCCACGTCGAGATCTCTCACGAAAAATGTGTCGAAGGAAATGATCAGGGTTAGACTCTATCTGCTGGAACAGTTTTACACAGACACTATTCAACACAACAGGCAATTTATCAAAGTCAAATTCATTGAAGAAACGGGCTGCATGACGCTCCACGCGAAGTAAATCAGAAATCAGATAGTCACTAAGATTACAAAAACACGGATATGCATAAATGATCAGAGAGCGAATATAGGCAACATAACATTTATGAATGACATGCTGAGGACACCGGGCTCTACGCAAATTACGCAAGATAAAAATTCTACGACGACATTTGCTGACAACGTCCTTGATATGGGAATTCCAACTAAAATCATTTGAAAAAGTAACACCAAGCAGTTTAATTCCAGACAAAGTAGAAATATGCATACCAGTAGCCGAGATGACATCATCAAAACTTAGCGATTTCTTCGTCACAAAGTTTACAACGCAACTCTTAGAGAAGTTCAAATAAAGTCCAACCTGCTTTGACCAATCTTCCAGGTGAACCCATTCTTGCTGTAACTTATCCTGCCCTTGCTGGCGCAGAAAATGCAGTACAGAAATATCGTCAGCGTATTTTACAATCAAAGAATTATCACATACCGGCTTTAAGGAATCCACCACAGCAGTAAAAAGGATGGGCCCAATCGTGCTCCCTTGCGGGACACCACTGAGAATATCCACCCACTCAGAAGTGTCATTCTCCAAACAAACTCTCTGTTTGCGACTTTGCAGAAAATTGAGTACCCAGGAAATACATTGTCGAGGAAGTTGAAGGCTAATGAGAGCTGACACAATAGAAGAAAAAGAGAGTTTGTCAAACGCCTTGGAGTAATCAGCTGCTAACAAACGAACAGCTCCTGACTTGCCATAAAGATAGTGAAGTATGCGATGATTGATATACAACAAAAGTGCAGAAGTACCTTTGCCAGATCCGGGGATGTAAGCGAACTGTAAAGGATCCAACTGAGGCACCAAGTATGGCAGCATCCATTTTGAAAGTACGATCTTTTCGACAACTTTGGTAAGAACTGGCAGCATTGAGATAGGCCTGAAGTCGGATGGCGAAGTTGGCTTTGAACACTTTGGAATAGGCACAATATCAGCAAATTTGAGTAATTGTGGCACAGCCAGATGTAAAGCTGCAATTCAGGATGTGAGAAACAGCACCAGCTAAAAAGCATGCATTCTCCCTGTAAATCCAATAAGGAATGCAAGTTGGTCCACCATTGCCCCTCTTCAGACTACTGAGATGAGAACATACTTCATAATCCATCACATGTAATGACACATCAGCAAAAGCAACGACAAATTGTCAGCATCAATGTCCAAGGAATTCGGTACAAAGACATCAGAGAAACACTCATTAAGATATGAAGCTGAGAGGTTGGATGACTGGTTGCGTTTTACAGAATTCCTCGAGACCAAGCGAATCCGACGCCAAGCAACTTTGCTCTGAGAAGCGATATTGATGTTTTTGAGATACCTCTGCTTCAAATCACAGGAAAGATTGATCACTTCAGAGCGCAAGCGAAGATATTTATGACTATGTTTTTCAGCAAAAGCTCTATCACGCCGGTCCATTAAGATCTTAAGTTGTCCATTCATCCAAGGCGGATCAGTGTTACGGAATCTGACCGTTATCAAAGGAAAGCAATTATCACAGACATACCACAGTACATTGTTCAAAGCCATTGTAGCAACATCAACATCAACAAAGTTGGAAATGATATCCCAATTAATAAGGCTGATAATTCTGTGGAACGAATACACATTCTTTTTCGAGAAATTGCGAACTCTCTGCTTATGAAATGTGGGCCGAGTAATAGGATCCGGGTTCCAGAACACAACAGCATGGTCAGATTTTCCAAAAGGAGATGATACGCTAGGTGAAGAATTTGAATCAACATTTGTAAAAATTTGATCAAGAATGCGATTGTTCCTAGTACTTTCCTTGACAATCGCTTTGAGGGAAAATGCTTCCAGCAAATCATCAACATTATCAATCAAATTATTGAAATCGCCACAAATCACAATCTTGGTGGATGACGGATCAAAATTAGATAATGAGTAGGCATGCTCAATAATATCAGTTATACAAGACACAGCCTTCATGTGTTTATCACGATCATTCCAAAGCGAATGATATAGAGACACCAACAAAAGATTCAACCCAGGATAAATCACCGGAAGAATTTCTGTCTCACACTTAGGAATGATGCTAAAGAAATGCAAAAAGACAAAAAGTTTTCAGAGGAAACGAAAAACAAAATTGCTAAATTAGCGAAGATGGAAAGTAAACATGATGAAAAAACAATTGAAGAAATGAGAGGAAATAGTGTAAACAGCGGAGCTGGGATGCAGTCCCTAACCACTAACGTGGGAAATGGATTAGCAAAATTCTAGTAGAACCTTGTTCAGAGGCTTTAGCCGAGTACCAAACTGATTTTTCTAATAAAAAAATGGAATGTCGTCTCTGATTGAAAGCAAATTTAGATTAGACGATCCCCCGTTCGTCAGTTACAATCAAAAAAAGAATGACTATATAAGAATTGCAATGAATCCTGGATCTTCAGGAAGAGTGAATACTGGAGGTGATTTAATTTTCGAAGTTGATGATCAGCAAAGTTATTTATATTTACCCGATTCATTTTTACACTGTGAATATTCTCTATATTCTGATGATGATTTTAAAACACCATTGCCTTCTACTGATAATATTACATTAGAAAATAATTTCTTTCCAAGACTATTTACACAAATGCGCTTAGATGTCGCTACCCAAAATATTGAAACAATAAGTGATTCTCCTGGTATTATTGATTCAATGCTTAGATTTGTAACAATAGGTGAAAATACTAAAAAGTATGAAATCGAGGGATGGTTTCCAGATAATCATACCGGCATACTTAAAGATGATTTAACTCACACTGGGGCAGATGCAGCAGGAATTGCGAAAGATGTAGAAAACATAGTGAACCAGTTAAACAGTACACAAAATAGCTCATATCAGGAAAGACGTGATTTTAACAAGAAAAGTAAGCAAACAGTAAATTGGTCATTGTCTCCATTATTCTAGATATTTAGATATTAGATATCTAATAGTTAGATAATTAGTTAGATAATAAATAATATCTAATATTTAGATATTTAGATTATAATAAAATATCATATCAGTTAAAATTCAAACTTATATATCACCGCACTGTAAACAATGAATCAATATTCTATTGAGATAAAACGAAAAAAGCATATTTAAAGATTGAAAGACTTGAATGGTGGTTAAAACATATTACTCCTAGTTTGGAGGTTGAGACAACTATTGCGAAAAGATTAAATACAAATAAACCAATTCCAGTTAGTTTCATGAAACGTATTGGAAGTTCTGTTACATTTTCTGAACAAAGATTTAACTGGCATTTTACTAGAACATCAAATACTCCAAGATATTTTTTACTCAATTTTCAAAAGAATGAAACACCTAGTTTTGATAAGAACAATAGTCTTTTCCATATTAATTCAATTCGAAGTTTACAAATTTCATTAAATCAAACACGTTATCCTATTGATCCATTGAGATTTGATGATACTAATAATCAGTTTATGGAAGGATATGATGCTTATAGAAATTTGTGTCGAGAATTTGGAGTTGAAGCACAATTAACTCCTGTTGATTGGAAGAATTTATATCCTGTATTCTGTTTTGATTTAAGCGCACAATCTGATGATATTATTAAAAATGGTTGTGATTTAACAATTAGTATTGAAAAGAAAGATTCCACAACATCATTAATGGTATATGGTTCATTGTTAGAAGACGCAGAATATTCTATTGAGATACTTAATAGAAAGATGGCTAGGATAGGTTAGTAATCTGAGCAAAAGTGATCGGCTAAAGCCTCTGAACAAGGTTCTATCGGTTAGTAACCGTAGACTATAAATTTTTTATTAAAAAATGGTGCAAGTGAATAATAAAACGGTTGAATTAAACATTCGTAACATCACTGACAAAAATACCCCTAAAACTATTACTATTGACAAAAAGAAGTATTACATAAGTAAACCAATGATAGAGAATATTAAATTACAAGAAGAAAAGAATGGTGGAATTCTCCCATTAATTCCACTAATAATAGGAGCTATAGCAGCAGCAGAAGTGTTGCAGGCGGGACAGCTGGTATTGTCCAGGCAGTAAATAAAAATAAATCAGAGAAGGCAGCATTAGAAGAACAAAAACGTCATAATAGAGAGTTAGAGAAAGCAACGAGGGGGCAAGGAATAGTAGATAACTTTATTAGTAAACTAAATTTAGTTGATAAAGGGAAACGAGTTCTTAAAAATGTACTACATAAAATTGATGATTTAATTGAAATTAAAGAAACTAAAGATGGTTCTGGAATATATCGAATTCCTAGTATGGTGCGTTAATATTTAATCTTAAAAAATGAGCGAAGTGGTTGCCTTGAATTTGAATAACTTAATAATTTCAAATCTAGATCTAATGGATTATCTCTTAAAAGTACATAAAACCTCAAATTGTCAGCACACCGGTGGTGATATACAAAAAACATTAGAAAACTTTCCTGGTTCTATTTTGGGTAAATATTCGAAAGAAAAACATTTACCTGGACATAATTTTACTGGCCCCGGTACAAGATTAGATTTAAGATTAAACGATGATAACACACCCAGAGAAAATAGTAAACCAATAAACAGAGTTGATGCAGCAGCTTATAGACACGATCTAGCTTATCAAAATCATGACCTAAGTTCTCGACATGAAGCAGATAAGATAATGATTCAAGAATTAGATAGTATTCAGAATCCTTCCTTTAGAGAAAGAATTGAAAGAATGTTTTTAAGAAAGCTTTACAAGCAAAAATGCTTTTTGGTCAGGGTATTGATCCGTCAGCAAATGAAACCTACGCGTCTGAAATGTCGAATGACCTAGGACGCTACGCGTCTGAAATTCATAAAGAATATAGAAAAGCAAAATATCTATTGAAAAAAAATTTATTTAATAAAGATGATATTTGGAGTGCAGATCCAATCAATATGCCGAATGAAAGAGGCTTTAAGTACGCATTGACCGTTATAGATTTATATACACGATACGCTTAGGCAAAGCCTTTAAAAAACAAAAGTGGTCTGTCAGTTAAATATGCGTTTGAAGAAATCTTTAAAGAAAGTAATAGAAGGCCAAAGAAATTGATAAAGTATCTGAATTTTATAATAGAAAAGTTAAGGCACTATTTGAAACCGTTTATTCAACTGAAAATGCTGGAAAGGTTGTAGTAATAGAGAGATTTAATAGATCATTAAAAAGTAAATTATTCAAGAAATTTACAGAACAAGGTAATCAGAAATGGTTGAAGATACTACCAGGAATTGTAGATCAGTACAATAATAAAGTTCATTCAGGTATTGAAGAAACTCCAAAGAAGGCTTCTAATGATCCTGATTTAATACGAAAGAAAATATTCGAAAATAATTATTCGAATGAGAGTAATCCGAATTTACAGAAACGTAAGCCGAAATTTAAGATTGGAGATAGAGTAAGGATATTCAAATATAAAAATAAATTTGAAAAAGGCTTTCTTGGTTATTGGACTAAAGAAATAATTGAAGTTTCAAAAAAATATAACTTATCCGATTACTTATGAAATTAAAGATTTAGATAATGATGAAATCAGAGGCAGATTTTATAAAAACGAATTACAAAGAAGTGATTTTTAATTTTTTAAACTAACGTTTCGAGAATTAAATTCCCTTATTCATCTCTGACATAATATAAAGAAATGGTACTCCTTTTTGTAATTTGTATAAAACATATAAACATAATTGACCACAATAAGCAGTTCCTGGTGTTTGAATTTGAAACGTACTATATGTTCCCGTTCCAAGTAATTCTTTGACTTCATTTGTGGGAGGCAGTCCATAAGTCGAAATAGTAATTGACACCATTTTTATTAAAGATACCTGCTGACCAATGTACTCCTTTTTGATCTGACGTGTGGAGATTTGCCACGAAATTTACATTATTTTTATTTTTTAGTTGACATAATTCGTCACGCATTAAGACGTGGAAATTCCTTATTCCTAATTGTTTAGCCATTTTCTCTAGATCAAAGTTTGTAGTTGTTTGTTTACCGTATTGTTTTAGGAAGTCTTTTATGTTACTCATTTTATAATAAATAAATAAATTTCTTGTAGGGTCCACCTCCAGGAGAAGAAATGTCAGAAGACTTACCTTACTTATTCGTTTTTGAAATGATTATATTATAATTATTCACAAATTCTAATCTACATTGTTTGACAGACGTCCATTATCTTCATGAATTCATTGTTTTATTGTCGCAAGTGAAGTTGCAAAAACACTGATACAATGATACAGGATTACTACAATTACTACAGGATACTAAAATTTTGTATCTACCTAGGTGTGGGATCATACGGGTTGTGCATTCATAACATAGCGTTAATAACATAAAAGCAATCTATTAATTCATTCTCTGCTTTGAGGGAATATTCTGTTGTTATGGCAATTATTCAATACAATATCGCAGTATCGACGGTCGAGACCGACTGTCAAGCCAAAACCAGAAAAGTTTTGGTTTTGGTTTTGGATGTGGTTTGAGTTTTGATACTGCAATATCCCCATTTTCATTCAAGCACATTTAATCATACCCACCACATAATGTTGTCAAGGAAACTTCATTCACCTACAATGCCGCTTTGTTTTCGTTGAGAAATTGTGTCATGGTAGGAGACGATCTATCTTCTGTTCATGTACATAATAAATTCAAAACTACTCATACTACAGAAGTAGCAGAGTTCTGTTATCTTTTAAGAGAAAAGTTCTGTTATCTTTTTAAGAGAAAAGTTCTGTTATCTTAATTTATCATAATGTTCTAATCTTAATAATAGTTGCGATTCCTTATCTTTCATGTATCTGACTTCGTTTCGATTTGCCATATCCATTTCATATGATAATATCGGATATAAAGGGGCTGATGGTTCTTTTGTTTTTTCCATCTCCATATATTTAAATGAAAATTTTTCTACAATGAACATTGCTGTTGTTAATATGCATTTGTAATTTCATTTTATGAATTTCCAGAGGGTCCTATTTTTTTGTAAATTTCATTTTGTGAATTTCGGGAGGGTCCTATTTTTTTGTATCTACCTAGGTATGGGATCCGGTGCAGAGCGAAGCGATGCGCCGGATCTTATGCCCTATACTACTAACCACGGATGTTTGGAGTGCTCTGCAATTACGCGTGAATTACGCGTGGCATGCCATCTAGTGTAGATTGCTGAGTGGGACGTCGATCTCATTAGGGTGCATGAATACTTCTTTTGTAGGTCTCAGATTTCTAATAGTTTTTTGAATACTTCCACTTCTAATGGGGAATTGCATTTCGATGAATCTTTCGGAAAACAGCCCTATCATGAAGAAGGCAAGAGCTCGATAAATCGCATGATCATCAAAAGCTCATGCAGCTTATCATCACGAATTCTTATCAGTGTACGTGAGTGCTTTCTAAAAAGTTCATTCAAATATTGAGGTCTAAATCCGTTTAACCCTTTCGCTGCGCTTAAATTTGATCACATATGCGGATGACGGAGATCTCCGTCAAAAGAGAATCACTTACGTTGGTAATAAATTTTGCTTTAAGTGCGGATGACGGAGATCTCAGTCATTGGTAGCATTCTTTCATATGCGGTGACGGAGATTTCTGCACTCTACTATGTGCCGATGACGGAGATCTCCGTCATAAAATGCTAGGAATTTTTCAATCTTCCACAATTTATTCGCACTCACGCTATTCGACTGCTATGTATGGCAGTGTGATGTGAATCATCGCAAAGAGAATGACGTGAGCATTCGATCGATATCAAACACAATGCTGATTCAAACCTGTTGACGGCATAGAAATATAAGTTTGCTGACTAGAGTTATATACTATAGCGCGTTTCTCACGACTTCACTTGATTTGAATGATGGCGACAACTACTGAGGTCGATTCAGACATTTCGGATTTGGAGGAAGAAGTCGAATTCTCAGGTGATGAGACCGACTCAGATTTCGAGGATCCAAGTACACAGCTTCCAGATATGTGGCATGAAACAGATCAATCAATGGATCATTAAGTGATGATACATTTTACGGTTTACATGGCTTGAATCCAAAATATTTGCCTGATGGAAGAGAAATAGAGCTGAAAGAGACACTTTTTAGTGATCTATGTTTACCAGATTCCCTCTTTCAAGATTTGGTTGGCTGGACAAACACCAGAGCGCGCATCTACTTGGCAGAAACAGAAATGACCAGCAAATCTAGATGTAAGAGTTGGACTGATGTGACTTTAGCTGAAATGAAGAAAACATTTGCTTGTATCCTTTTAATGGGCATTGTAAAGAAACCGACGATAGCAAGCTATTGGTCAACCGCAGAACTATTATACACAAATTTCTTTTTCGATGAGCGCTGCCATCATGAAATTTCTGCGTTTCACAGACTATGAAAATTTGACCGGAGGTGCATTGAAAAAGATACGGCTCATCATTGGTGAGTTAGCCTTACGATTTTATGACCGATATAATATGTCTAATCAAGTATATTTATATTTCAGAAAATGTGAAAATGATTTCAAAGGAAGTCTACCTACCTTCGAGAAATGTTGCAGTGGATGAGATTTTGCTCCTTTTCAAAGGACGGCTACATTTTCGTTCATATATTCCATCGAAACGAAGTCGGTATGGTATCAAAATTTATGCCCTTGTCGACGAATACGCATACACCTGGAATTTTGTAGTCAACACACCTCAAGCTGATATGGACCTGGCTTCTGATATCGGTGGTTGTCAAAACTTTCTCTTCTCAGAAAAGGTTGTGTTGCATTTGGCGGAACCAATAAGTCAATAAATGTTTATTTCCAAATACTTTGGAAAACATGGAAAAATATGGGGAACATGTGTGTGAACAAAAACATTCGTGTTTCAAACACAATTATTGAAACTCAGACATCAAAAGTACATTTCAAGCGTGCGGTCAATTTCAACAATAAAAGAAATCGTATTCAGGAAGGAGAGGAGAAAAATTTGCTTCTAAATGTCATTCAGTTTGTGTTCTCTGTATTAGACTGTCGCAACTCTTTAGCTTTTTGAAGGAATTTAGCAATGCATTTAAGATTATTTGGAATATGCGTGTTCATCAACTTGTAGAACTCAGTTGTACTTTTGCAGTGGCATAATATCGGTGCTAGTTCCTGTCGTAATTTCTGATATCTTGAACATTCAATCAAAAAATGATGCAAATTTTCTACCCGTGAATCACTGCATTGCTCACATCGACGTTCTTCATACCTCAAACGATTTCCATAAATGCCGGTGACAACTTCTAAGTTGTGGTTTAATGCTCTATACTTCAGTATGATATTGATATAGTTATAATCGATATCGACATTTAGATATGACTTAATAGTATCGTTAAACAGACATAACTCCAAATAATTTAGCCCAGAATGGCTGTTTTTTGCTGTAGACATCCACTGTTCCCTATGATAATCAGCTAATCGACCTTTTATAATTCTTAAATATAAATGTTTATCAACAATGAACTGTGTATCCCATAATTCAGATAGGCTAAGTTTTGTAAGCAATCGCTTTATTCGCCAGCACCATGTGTATCTACTATCGTGTCCGTTTGAAATAATATTTGAATAAATCGCCTTGTATGCTTCCTTTATGATGCTTCTGTCATCGCTTGTAATGATTCTCATCCAATAACATATTGCTGATTTATAAAAATGAAAACTCATTGGATGTATTCCAAATTCACATATGAGACAATAATTTGGAGTATTCCGCTTTAAATGATGATACCTTTTATAAAATTGAAATTGCAATTGATCTAAACTTTTTAAATTATTAAAGAAACAAAATTCTGCACAGCATTTCATCTTCGATAAAGTCAGCATTTCAAATGTATTTTTTAGAATATCTCCACTAACTTGGCCAAATTCTCTAAGCTGTTTAGCTGTTAAATATGCAGCTTGTTTACCTTTAGCTGTCAATTGTTCCAAATGGCATTTATTATTTTTTGATATCCACATTCCTAAGTATCTGTATTTGTCAACAACTTCAATGGACACCTTTCTGTTATTAAGATTGATACCTAATTTACTCAATTTAGCGCTGATATTATGAGTCATAATCTTAGTCTTATCATAATTGATGCTGAGTCCATTTTCTGAACAAAACTTGTAAAGCGCTACAATTTGATTACTCAAGCCACGTTTGCTCTTACTCATTAACAGTATATCATCAGCATAGATGAGTGATGATACCTCGAAATCAAATATTTTTATTGGGTCAAATTTGCTTTTGTCAGCATCTAAGATATGAATTAAATCATTTATATAAATACTAAATAAAGTTGGCGATAACACGTCACCTTGGGGAATTCCATTCTCAAGTTTGAAGGACTGTGTCTCGTTGGCATCAAAAAGTACTTTGTATTCTTTGTTTATGATAGTCTTAACTATAAATGATATAAACTTGCATTTAGGTATCAGACGCTTCAATTTAACAATCAATCGCTTTTTGGGAATAGAATCAAACGCTTTCGATAAATCTACGAAGCACAAGAACAAAGGGCGTTTCATATTTTTGTAAATTTGATTGACTTCTTTGATAATTAATATATTATCCAATGCAGAACTTCCTTTTTTGAAACCGGTTTGATTCTTCTCTATCACTTCATTTCTAAGCAGCCAATCATTTAGTCGTGCATTAATTATTTTTGTTAGAATTTTCTCTATACAAGATGATAGATTAATAAACCTATATGAATTGGGATCATTTTTACTTCCTTTTTTAAATATTGGGGAAATCCAACTACTATTCCAAGGGATTTCATCAGGTTTGCTTAACACGTCATTATATATTTTTCCCAGAGTTTCGACTGTTTCGTTTTCACATGAATACTTCGTAGACAATTTTGTCTGGACCACTTGTTTTTCGTAGCTTTGCTTCTTTAAGAGCATTTTTTATTTCAGTTTGTGTTATTCTACTATCTAGATGATCAATGCTTAACCAGGCTTTAGAAATTTTTGGTACATATTCATGAGATATATCTATGTTTCTTGACAGCTTGGAGTCGTTGCTTATAATATGGTTACGAAATTCTGAAGCATTTATTTAATTCTTTATAAATAGCAATAACTGACAAACTGTTTTCCAGAATTTTTTTATTCAAATTTTCACATTGTTTTGTAAACTTTTCATTATCAAAGCAGTTAGAAACATCGTTTGTCCATTTATATGGTTTTATCAATTTGTTTCTATGGCACTTTCGATTAGAAAGCTGCTCCTGTTTCGTAAACTCCGATTTCAATTCAATTTGAAATTTGATTTGCATTGGGGAGTGGTCCGTATAAACAACTGGCTCCATTATGTGAAAATAAGTAAGATAATTTATTATCGATTCAGATAAAAGAAGGCAATCAATCACGGATTTCCGTACTTCATTATTTTGATATCTATAATATGTGCATCTATCTTCAGAATTATTTTCCAATCTGCCATTTGCAATTATCAGAGAAGTCTCATTGCAAAAATTTATTAAGTCTCGGCCCATTGTGTTTATCATTAAGTCGTCTGATTTTCTATCAGAAGGTCCCATGCTGGAATAATTGGTTTCATTACCAATTCTACCATTGAAATCGCCGATCATTATGATGTTTTTCATTTTCAATTGAGCCATGTATTGTTCAATATTTTCGTATAATTCTCGGTCTTTATAATTTGGATCTCGATTGTCCAGATAACAAACAATCAAGAATAGATTCTGCAGATTGTTCCAATATGTGCTACTTAATTTGAGTATTTGTAAATTACCTTTCTCTTTAACCAAATTTTCAAATTTTCTTTGGCTGTGAAATATTATCAATCTCTTTTACGAATATCGAAACACCTTTTATATTTCTCCCACGATTATTATTTTTTTCACACATTTGTGTGAAAACTGGAGTAATTTCCTTGCAGCGATTGTTTATTGTTAACATTTAAGTGGGTTTCCGTAAGACATATAATATCAGCATTTTGTGTATCCTGTAAGAAATCACTATTTCTAGTTATATTCTCATTCAATCCGTTTATATTTACATAGAAAAATTCTATATTCATAAATTTTCGTTGTTCTCTTTCATCCTTTCCTATTATTTCATCCTCTCCTTCTTCCAACTTATCAAAAATATTGATTATTATCGTAGTTATTACGTGCTGAGTAATATGCGTGTCTGTCATCATGTGTTCTGTAGTGATTGTTTGGTTGTTCTTGATGATTTGGTGCTGTATGTCTGTTTCGGTCATTAAATTGATTATCTTGCCATTGGAAATTTCTGTTTTCATAATTTTGTTGATGTGGTCTGCCATTTGTTTGCTGTCCATAATAACGATTTCTTGGAATTCTTCGTTCATTTGTCCATTCATAGTGTCTGAAGTTTTGCCTGTTTCTTCGATATATTATTGGTCTTTGATGTACTATCGGCCTTGCGACATAGCGGTTGGTGTTGTACCAGCTATACCACGATATATGTCCACGTCTTCCACAAATGTAGCAAGATTTAAGTCTTTCTGGATTTTGATGTCGACGCTGTGACGTTTGATGGACCTCTTCTTGTTGTGTTTTGTTATCTGCTTGGATTTGTCGATGAGTTTGCTGTTCATTTCGTAATGGTTGGTCACGTAGTGCAGATGCTGGAAGGAATGATGCATAGCGTGCATTTGGTGGACTCAATTGTACAGTTCGGAAACAGTCTTCATGCAAAGCCTTTACAGTTGCATTTCATCGATGTTATCACTTATTTTTCTTATTTTCAAGTTAATTTCTTTCAAGGAGTTGTCAATATCTTCAATTGCATCATCTTTATTTGTATCATCGTCATCAGTTACTTCGTTTTCATCATCTTCAATTTCCTCACATTGGTTTGTTTCTGCTCTAGTCGCGTTGATTTCCGCAAACCGAGTTTGAATGATGTCTGCTTTGAGCTCTCTAATCTCCTTATCATTTTCTTTCATCTGTAGTTCGTAGGTCTCAATCGATTTCAGCAGATCCTCTCTTTCTCGCATGTGCTTTTTCTTTAGCTTTTCCATCTCGGCTTCATAATCGTGTTTTTGGCTGTTCTGTTGATTATGATGTGATTCAATATGTTTTGTAATGTTTTGAATGTCTGTAGGATAGCTGTTGTACATACAAGTTTCACACGTGTACTTGCGCTTTGTTTTTAGATATTTAACACATTCATATGATGGAAGGCTAGTACAGCATGAATGAAAGAGTCGGTCACATTAAACCACATGGATGTCCAATTCAGATATCACACTTTTACACACTCCACATCGTCGATCGCCTGATTCCGCTGGAGATATCGGTTGTGACCATAGAAATAAACTGTTTATCTGAAGTTCGCTAGAATAGAAATTGACTCAAGGTCGCGGCACATCCGAGGGAACTAAGTTGGGGCATGAAGAACCAATTAAAAGCTTCGATTTACTCATGTGACTGATTGTAACCCAATGATACAGACGTTGGCAGGTGCATCTAAGCGAAAATGCGTGCGATTTATGTGCCGTTATTGTGCATTGCATGAAGCTTAATTTCCATTCTAGAGGTTTTATTGTTGTCAATTTCTATGGTTGTGACATAATCATATCGTATTTACACAAAATTTAGATTAGACTTCTATGTACAATAGCAATGAAGAATGCAAAGTCACTGATATCTTACCTATTGTCTAGGTAATTGTCGTAGAAATCAAGACGAAGTTCAATAGAAAGTCTGGACGGTTGGCGTGAAATTGCTGATTCAACAAAGACAGTGAAGTCCGCTCACGAAATTCAACGCGATAGGGGGTTGTGAATAAATGAAAAAATAGCTACAAAAAAGTAAAACGTTAGAAAACTACAACAAAACTGACACCAAACGACTAGAAATGCAACAAGAATTACTACAGTACTAAAAACTACGAAAAACGGTTATCTACAACTATGATTAAACTAACCACTGTTTGATATGAATTATTCTGTGTTTATCGACAATTTCTTTACATCTGTTCGACTTGCGGAATTTCTTCAAAGTCGCAGAACGTCATTGTGTGAAACTGTTCGGTTTAACCGTTGTCCAAATGAAATCCGTGATAATTATCCGGTCGTGAACGAGATAAAGTTTTTCAGGTATGTATTACAGTTGATTAAAACATGTCATGGAATTAATTACATTACATTATTTCTACATTGCTTTTACAGGAAGGGTGCAGTGCACATGAGTTGTTTCACAGAAAAAAGTCATCTGGACTGAAGAAGATCAGGATATTGGATACCAGTGGGAAAAGTGATGTGATTTTCAAGAATCGGAGAGTGAAAGGTGGTGGGATGGTATCCTCTACAAAGCCTTCATCAGTACAGAGATACAACTCATTTATGGGAGCAGTAGATCAAAGTGACACACAAATTCATCCGTATGACGCCACCCGCAAAACAATGAACTGGACCGCAAAGCTTGGTATTCATCTCATGCAGAGGCTTCTTTTAATTGAATGCTTATGCCATGTACAGAGTCGAGACAAGTTCTGATAAAATTTTCATAGATTTTTCGATGAAATATATTTCACATCTGTTTGATTCTACAGGTAAAGAACACAAACCTTGTTCGTGTGAAAAAATTACAATATAAATTTTTGAAATTTCAGGTAAAGGACGAACTCAAGGACCAAAGCCAGGTAGACCTCGAATCCTGACAAATGCAGATGACAATCACAAACCTGAAGTGATTCCTCCTACAAAAAAGAAGTACCCGTCAAAGAGGTGTGTTGTGTGTTACCAATCGGATAAGCGCACAGAGACAAGACTTGAATGCCGACAGTGTTCTAAGAGGCCAGCACTTTGTGCACATCCCTGTTTTACGATGTACCATAAGTGAATGGAAATAAAGCACAAATTGGAAATTACTCAGTTTTCAGTTGAAAATTTATTCGCACAGGGTTGTATTGTGATGAAATGTTTCAGCATGACAGACAATGAGCGTTAGGGAAAATCGGATATTCGTTGAATGAAATGATGACGGAGATCTCCGTCATCCGCACATGCAACAAAGTATAATAGATATATGAAATATGATTTTATGACGGAGATCTCCGTCAAACGCAGCGAAAGGGTTAATTCCTGTAAGTGAAATTGGGGAATGTGAGCTTTGAGACTTCTCAGCTGAGATTAGCTTGAATGTCCATGTGACTACTGATTGACTTCACAACTATCTATATACAGCGTAAACAGCCCGCAATGCTAAAATGACAGCAGCTGGCCAGTGACAACCAAGACGAGTTTCTGCAAGGAACGAAACCAAAATGAGACTTTCACAGAATGAAATACCGCACACCTTATGATTACTACGAATATGTGGGTTTGCCGAGTTCTGATATACGATGTAGGTCCACATCTTCCACTGTCTTGGCCCATAAATGTAGCCTACCAGTCTGTGAAAGTCTCATTTTCAGCCTCGGTCCTAGCAAAAACTCATTCTGATGGCGGATGCCGGACTTTGACTGAAATTGTGGAGAAGCAGTCGCTGAATGCCGTGGGAGGCCTGAGCTTGAGTAAAATGGGTGATTCTAGCAATATTTGTCGAAGTACCATCAGGGTTGGAACCGGCCGAGGCCGAGCCGACGACCGGCGTCATCAAAACCGGCCGGGCCGGCGTTTTCAAAACATGCTGGTCGGTGGCCGGCTTATTGAAAACCAGCTGGTCGGGGATGAGACGGTGGCTGGAGTCTCGATACCGGTTGGTTAAGACTTTGATCCTCAGACATTATTTAGTCAACTTATGTCATTAGACATTACTGAATTTCCACATGAAATGCATGAATGATAGGCCTACTGGCACTTCGTATACTCGAATTACCTATTGCAATACAATATTATACGATGCAATTTTTCGCACTTTGATGACATGTTTTGTGCGATGAGTAATGATTTGCGTGGTCAATTGCGAACTCTCTCCACTACGGCTCAAATTCAGATCTTATGAGTTTAAATTGATGAGCGCAAGCTGACGTAAATTACCTCCCTGTACGTCATTCAAAATTTATCGCGTGCCGTTAACTTATCTTATTATCCACGATCCACTGTAAAGTATATCCTTAAAGTATATCAACAATTTTCCTGAAATTTCTATGGTAAAATTTGCAGTTACACCAACGAAAAGTGTATGTTTGTACACTTTACTTCATCCTCTGTTACTGAATGATAACTCATTTGAAAGATCATGATCTGTAGATGATTTCTATAACAACCAGTTCAACAAAATACCAATTTGTGTAACTTTTATGAGCAAAAATTCGAAAAAATGGAGTCAACACCTTAAATGTCACAATTTTACCACTGGAAATACATAGGAGTGTTATTCTCTCTATTTCTGAAAAGCAAATGATCTGATCCGGCAGACGCGAAGTTTTGCAGTAGGTTAGAGGTGTACTATGCTATGTGAAAGTTTTATGTACTACCTCGTTCCCTGCACAACTTCGCGCTAGCTCCCGGACTATAATGCGCTGGACGCCGAAGGCCCTGTCTTTCTTTTAATCATAACTTAAAGTGATAGACCAATAAACGTTTTACCGAGCGAGTCCTGATACTTTTATTGTCTTTAACTCTTTGGAAAATGGCTAACCTGTCACCGCTTGGTCAATTACGACATTTTTTAACTGCTTAAAGATCAGTTCGCAATATTTAAGTCACAAAGCATGCGTGTAGATACTTTCAAATTATGCTACATTTACATGCTATAAATGTTGTAATGATTAACTAAGCTATTTATTCTAGACAACGGTCGACATGCGTCGAATTAATTAACCGGCCGGCGTTACTGAAACCGCAAAGCCAGCCGGCCGGTCTTCATAATTTGCGGCCGGTTCCAACCCTGCTAAATACCACAGCTAAATACAGTGTTATTTAGAAGATAGTAATAATTTCAAATGTAGGACCTAATAATTCTAATAACTGATGCGTACAAAATGTAAATATTCCTTTAGCGGACCTACATAATTGGTATGCTCACTACGTGCGTGATCTACGTTTTCTTTTTTAGAGATCGATTCCATGCGGGTGTCTGCTCAATACTAGAGCGTTGACGATGCAGGCCGCCGCAACGATGCGTAAAAGTTGCGCCCAAATTATTCTGTATAAAATAATTAATTTCACAGACCATAACGCACATACTAAACCTTTTTGCGCTTTTAATTATAATCAAGAAGTCACTGTCATATATTTTTTCGTACGATTACTGACTTAATTTCAAGAATCTTCGAATACAAAGTTGTCCGTGGCAAACTTCGACGACATTTAGAGAGACTTTTAGAATAATTTAGTTGAAAGTCGTCATTTGAAATAATTCAATTTTCTTTTTTGAATTTTCTGATCCAAGCCGCCAAAAATAAATGATAAGGAACGTCAGAGCACCCATATACACGGCCATGACACATATAGAGACTATAGTTACGTCTGACACGATAGGACACGAGATCGCAATGTTCGCATTCGTGCTGGTAGTGTATAAATCATCACTGTACGTCTTCTCAATGTCATCATTCTCCTTCTGTGTATTCATCAGAGGCACAATGTCATCCCATAACGAACACTGCTCACGACGATACCCGTACTCTTCCAATGATGATTGGGTTGCGATTCGAAAAAAATGAGATTTATCACTATTGAATTTCAACCAATTCGCAGCGTTCGGCTTCCCTGTACGAGCAAAGTTTGTCCAATCTGCAACCATAGCCATCGATATCTGTTTGTCCTTCGCGGTGAAATTATACAGATTATAATTCGGAACGAATGGAGATCCAAACATGAACGGTATTTCTTCAAAGTGTGCTGCGCCCACCCATGCTGGTCTGGGACTGTTGTAACTAGCAATGTAATCGAAAATGTAATAATAGACTGATGAATTCACAGCTTTCAAAGCATCTGTAAGAGTATTGACTCCACAATTGATATCGAAGTCTCCTAATGCTGCTCCTATACGCCTTGCATTGTATTCTCCGTTGCTAGGTTCCTCCCCTGAAGTTAACAATTGCTGTATGACAGTCAGGGCTGGCATTTTGTTCAACTCTGGATATCTTGGAAAATATCTAAATCGGCTATTAATCACCCGCTGAATCTTCTCAGGAGTATCCAACGCACTGGGGAGGGAGTTCACCAGCGATGCAGAAGATTCTGCACTAGTCACTCCGATCATTACATCTTTCTTCGGAAGCTGTGCAGTTTTGATCATTTCATACACATCTCTGAGGAGAAAACTCCCATCGAAAACCGGAAACCAAAGTGGCCACTGTCTGCTTGAGAGCTCACTTTGAGCTCTCATTAATTCACTGGCAGTTTTCGATTTTGCACATGACAGCAAGTCAAACGACGAAGAGTTTTTAGGACATCCGACGTAATCTGTCAGCAGCAGTTTGCAGAGACTTGCCGGAGCACTTCCCTGTGGGTGATATGCCCAATGATTTAGCGGAGAACCACTTTGAATGATCACACGATGAAACAGTTTGGAGCTGTCTTCATTCAGAAGATGGAGTGCTACCGATGAAGCACCAGCACTCTCTCCAAATATGGTAATTGAACTTGAATCACCACCAAATGCCTCAATGTTTTCATTGACCCATTGCAGGGCTAATTGCTGATCAAACAAGCCTAAATTTCCGGGAGAAATCTGATCATCCAGTCGCAGAAATCCAAAGATGCCGAGTCGATACTGTATGACAACAACGACGACATCCCCATAAGCTGCTAATGCACGACCATCATACCACGGCATGACAGAACCGAGTTCGTAGGAGCCTCCGTGAATCCACACCATCACAGGGCGAGGAGTCGACACATTCAACGGAGTCCATATGCTGAGATACAAACAGTCCTCCGACTGATTGCGAGGATTCGGTTGTCTACATGCTGGCGCTGATTGGCGTGCATAAAGAGGGTCAGACCATCGCTTGGTGATGGATTGAGGCCTTTCGAATCGCAACTTGTTGACAGGCGGCTTGGCAAAAGGAATTCCATGGAATTGCCAAGCTGTCAGATTATCTGCAGTTGTGACACGATAACCAACGACGGTGCCATTTATGATGCTCACATTCTTCGTGCCTATCGCAAACGTTAAATCAACGAGTACTAGGAGCCAAACGATGAAGCATTTCGAAAGACTATCAACTTTTTCCGACGCTGACATGAATGTGATGAGTTCGTAAATTCAGTGAACCGATGATTCTGCACCGCTATCTTGATTGCATAATCTCGAATGATCATGGTAATAGAGTTCCATCCATCACTATGTAAACAAACTGAACAGTGAAGTCGGTGAGCTCATTGTAGGGCTGCAAGTTGATGTTTATTCTGTGATGAGTTTCCTCTGTTAGTCATTAACTCTGAAAATTATCATCCACTGTGTCATTAGAAAGTAGCTGTTGATTGCTTTTTGCAAACAAGTTAATTAATATTCCAGTGATCGGAATTTAAACAGCAACTGGCATTGAGTTAATCAGCGAATATTGTTTGGTTGAATTTTCAACAATTGCTGTTACTAGAGCAATCATCCAGTCCGGGAGCTAGCGTGAAGTTGTGCAGGGAACGAGGTAGTACATAAACTTTCACATAGCATAGTACACCTCTAACCTACTGCAAAACTTCGCGTCTGCCGGATCAGATCATTTGCTTTTCAGAAATAGAGAGGATAACACAATCCTATGTATTTCCAGTGGTAAAATTGTGACATTTAAGGTGTTGACTCCATTTTTTCCAATTTTTGCTCATAAAAGTTACACAAATTGGTATTTTGTTGAACTGGTTATTATAGAAATCATCTACAGATCATGATCTTTCAAATGAGTTATCATTCAGTGACAGAGGATGAAGTAAAGTGTACAAACAGACACTTTTCCTTAAAGTATATCAACAATTTTCCTGAAATTTCTATGGTAAAATTTGCAGTTACGCCAACGAAAAGTGTCTGTTTGTACACTTTACTTCATCCTCTGTTACTGAATGATAACTCATTTGAAAGATCATGATCTGTAGATGATTTCTATAATAACCAGTTCAACAAAATACCAATTTGTGTAACTTTTATGAGCAAAAATTCGAAAAAATGGAGTCAACACCTTAAATGTCACAATTTTACCACTGGAAATACATAGGATTGTGTTATCCTCTCTATTTCTGAAAAGCAAATGATCTGATCCGGTAGACGCGAAGTTTTGCAGTAGGTTAGAGGTGTACTATGCTATGTGAAAGTTTTGTGTACTACCTTGTTCCCTGCACAACTTCACGCTAGCTCCCGGACTATATGGAGAAAGCGAGAAAATAAAAGAAAAGCGACGCACAGACAAGCAGATTCTGCTTCCGCTTCGTTTTGCTTACAGCCCAGCACTCCAATTTGATGGTCAAAGACAGGAGGCATCACTCCCGTACCTCACTCATCGATTTATCAGATATTGTTCTATCCTTATCCTTTCGTTTGCGTTCGTGAATCCTCACCAGCTGGGAGCAGCATAAAAATCTTGTTGGTTATCATTGTTAAGTACATCTGATGAAGCTTAGCTCCTCGACTTTTCATTATCTTCATTGCGTGTTGTCTTGTTGCATATTTTTCAATATCCTGCTTACCTGGGCGTCCATATGCAGTTTTTGTGTGAAGGTGACACCGAGGATTGTGATTTCTGCTGTTCTTCTGATGTTAGGAAGATGTGGCGGCTCCGTGTTGGTTCTGGTATACGTGATGTATAAAAGTCAGCAATCCAATTGTAAATTTTGTCGGGGATTTTCAGATTGTAAAGGTTTTCAAGTAACTTTGATCTATTCGCTGTGTCGACAGCTTTCGAGAAGTTTAAGGTGACCATTCGAACAGTGCTGTGAGTTTCTAAAATTATTTCACTTAGAATTGCTATCAAGGTTTCAGTGGTGCCTCCTGTTGGTCGAAAAGCGCATTAATCATTGTACAGGCTGTTCCCCGTCATTGCTTGATTCATGAATTTCTTAGTTATAATTTTTTGGCAAAGTCGTGACAGAACTGGTGTTATCGAGATCGATCGGAAATCGCTTGGTTTTTTGGTCGTGTGATCTTCGGTATAGGGTTAATAAGAGCTAGCTTCCATTGCTCTGGAGCAATCCCACTTTGAAGTGAATCATTGAATAGCTAATTGTGATCGTTTCGCATATAAGTAGTCTGCTGCTAAGCGAAGGAATCATGCTGGTATATTATCACTGCTGGTAGATGTTTCCTTCAGGTTCTTTAGAGCCATATGTGTTTCGGATACTTCGATGTATTCAACGATGATAGTTGGTGCTTCTTTGCGCAAATTGTCCTCGCATGATTTATCGGTTGATGCTCCAGTGAATGTTTGATGTTGTTGCTAATGCCGTTCTCTTTCTTGACAATATCAAAATATTCAGTTTTTGCAGACATAGCGTTCAGGACTGCTGTCCAAAAATTATTTGATCAATTTTTGAAAAGCTAAGTTTTTGCAAATTATTCCTGTGTTTACATAGCGATTTGGTGCTTCAGACGTCATCAAACTAATCAGATTTCAAAATGACATGAAAATGTGCTAACAAGTATCCTGATACAACGGAAATTAAGCTGATTATCAAGAAAATTCATGAACCGCATCATAAGCGCAAGTCTTCATAACTTATATTAGTTGAGCTATTATTCTGCTTCTGGTTCAAATTTCATGCAAGTTAGCTAACTTATAGCCTTGGCCAGTTATCCATCAGGCTGTAAAGTTAAAACTCTTGTCCTAATTGCTAATTAGCAGACTGCATTCTACGGTCAATAGGTCACTATCAAAAATTGAGTTCTAAATGGTTAGAATAATAATGGCTAATTTTTTTTTAAAGTTTGGAAGAGCCAAGTCTATCGTTATTGATATAGTTTATTTGTTATGTAAATATATTTCAGACATACTCCATGTCCATTCTCAATACAAAAATAACTGTAAATATCGAGGTCTTATGAAATACAGATATCAAAATTTGAAATTCACTTAAAAAACAATAACGTTGGTATAGCAAGATGAATAGGATATGACAATCATAGAATGGAGAAAGTCAGATATCTTGGCCCGAGAACCAGCCCAAACCACCCAGCCAATGGGACTTCTGAGGATAGAATAGAAGTCTATAAAATGTTGGAAATAATTACATCTCAGAAGAAAAGAAAATCTTTGAATGCTTCGCACTCTTGTTTGTTGGTGATAGATGGATTATTCTTTTTTATGTAAATAGCTTCTTTTAGTCAGAGGTCTGCTGTATCTTTTGCTGTTGCAAGGATGTTGGTTGAGAATTGTCCTTTACACACGATTTTATGTTTATAGACAGAGGATGTTGTAGTTTGGAGATGTTCTCGAATTCTGTGGTGGAGTGGTCTTATAGTGCTGCCTATGTATGTGTTGTTGCATTTTGTACATTTCATTTGGTAGATTACATTCTTTTTCAGGCATTTCATTTCATCATTCAGATTGCAGTTCTTCATATTGCAGTTTCCTTGTCTCACAGGTCGATGCTTTTTGAGGACATTTCTCAATGTCTTGGATCTCTGTGCGGGTCTTATGTTGAATCTTTCTTTTTTGAAAATGTGTTTGATCTGTATATTGATTTTGTCGGAGATGTATTCGAACTTGAAATACATGACATCTTCTTTAGTATGTTTTCTCTTCGTTTTCTTCTGCGTTCTTGATACTTGTTTGGATTGCTTAATAACTTGTGGGGAGTAACCATTAATTTCTAGTATCTTCTCGAATTCTCTTTCATGCTTGATGAAGACGGATTTATCAGTGCATCGCTCTTTGATTCTGGTTCGTTCATTGTTAATGAAAGATATTTTCTGTGTCAGAGGAATTAGTTAGTGTACGAAAATGTTCTTTTTTGCCTTTTTTTATAGAAATTGAATTTGGGCTCCTCGTTGATCTTCATCGTGATTTTAAAGTCAAGGAGACAAAGGCTGTTATCTTGTTCCGGTAATTCTAATTAGTCCCAAATCGTCATAGACCAATTCATGAGCAATAGAAATGAATCTACAATTGCATGGCCAGAGCAGGGCTGAGGCGCTGAATTTCACTTCGCCTCCACCCTGCGGACGTCCATGGGATAGTAGAACCCGAGTTGACACCTTTAACATAAGACTTAGATATTTTAACTCAGGTTACACTATCACATGGACGTCTCATCATCCACGGTATTTGAAACGCAATATTGTTTTTCATGAATTCTTACGAGTTAAGCGGCTGTGCTCTATTTCTACGTTGACTACTAGTGGTATCCAGCGTATTGAAAGGAAATTCATTGGTAATGGTATTTTCTTCATCAAATCTCTTTGTCATGAAGTTTTCCTAAATGGCCCGAAATCAAGAGTCGACTCTAATAACAAGAGGAAATTCATTTATTTACCCTTTGTTAGTGATTCTAATTGCAGACAGTTGAAAAGTCTTGTTCGGCGCTCTGGTTTGTCGGATGATTTGAAGCTGGTGATCATTTCAAAATCTATGAATGAAGTCTATTGTTAAAGTTAGTCTATTGTAACAGTTAAGAACTGTTGTCTCCAATTTCTGATATCTTGTCAGCAACAACTGCATCATCAGTCACATGCGCAATTGCAAACATTTCATTGGTCATTCATGCCCCATCTGTGCCGCGACCTTGAGTCAACTTCCATTCTAGTCAACTTCAGATAAACTATCTGTTTCTATGATGGAAAGTGTGTGGGGGAATCAAAGAGACAAATATGCACTCGCCTTAGAGCTCATTCCACAGTCTTTTAATATCTTGCTCTTCATAATCAAGTATCAATCAATAACATTTCCTGGACAATTTTACACAGCAATTTAATGAATCTTTGCCGCAGGGTGGAGGCGAGTGAAATTCAATGCCTCAGCCCTGCTGTTAACACCATATCGTAGATTCATTTCTATTGCTCATGACTAAGTCTACGACGAAACGTCGGGCATTTGTAAAGCAATTTCGGTCAAGAAAATTAACTTCTTTTTTGATTATCAAATGAGTATTTGTACGAGTTATTGTATGTACTATTAATGGTCTTCTGACCGATAAATTTGTAGTCTCGGTCAGATGAACATTTTGGTCGTTTTGAGATTTTGAAAATGCTAATTATTGTCCTATCAAATAAAATTTCTCATGCATGATAACATAATGGTTCTTGGTAATTCAGTGAGTTTTCATGAAATTCGGATAAAAATGTGGTTTCAGCAATTAATTGAAATTTTGAGAAAAATCAAAAGTCTGTTCGAATGAATACAGGAAATTTTTCAAAATTAATTGCTCAAGTGATGATCCATTGTTGATTTTCCCTTTTGCTGCAATAACCGGACACACAAATGATGAATTTCGCCGCATAATGAAAATAAAAACACCATTTATAAGTTGAGAAATGAGCATCGGTCAGAAAACAATTTTTGGGGGACAAAGGCTAATTGAAAAATTTCCCAAATCAATGTGAATGAAATCTTGAATATAGTCTGGTTGAATACGGTTCATGCGATACGTGCAACTTTTGTAGATCACAAGGGAATTTATTCCTGAAGATAAAGCATCTAGTGTATGCTTGGGGCGCGCTGTTTTTGGTACTTGTTTTGCCTTGAACAGGAACTTTCATGGTGAAAATTTTGTTAGGTTGATTTGAATTCATGACGACCGAAAAGAGGAGATCCCAAAGATGAAGAAAATCGGTTCAGAACTAAGGATTTTACAGACGAAAGACACGTTTTTTGACTAATGTTGTTACATAAAATGGATTTACCCTATATACGCAGTTCGAATTCAGCTATATTTATATGGATTAATTCAATTTTGATAGGCACATACTGCGTATGCCTATTACATGATTAACTAAATTCATGCTTCATTTCTGGCACATGGGTCAGAACTAAAATTGAAATTGCAAAGACATTTGGGATTTCATTAATACTGAGTTGCTACTCTACCTAATGCTTACTCTATGCACTGTAAACTGTAGGGCACTATAATTTGGCATGAAGTCGAAATTTCGTGCCAGTTAGCGCCTTTCTAGTGCCTCGAGGCGCCACTAGGCACCGAACCAAATATTTGTTTATCCAATGAAATCGAAGGAAAAATCAATGGACACGAACTCGGCACTATGAACTTCGTCCCTTGTGTTGATTAGAATTGATGCCTAATTCAAGCGAAATTTCGTGCCCTAGAATTTACAGTGTGGACTAAAATATCAACGAAGTCTCAAATTGAAAGTCTGTTGGTGAGAGCAACTCAAAACGCGAGATGCATTTGATCTGGCTTAATTGGTGAGGCCCTTCAGTCGCTATCATTTCTGCTGTTATCACGTGTATGTTTTCCTTTTGATATCTCAGATCGGCGTTCATATGTAGACCTAAACATGAAATTTCTCCCTTGTGATTTACCGTGCTTGTTTAAAGTACGAAGCGCAGTTTCCACTAGCTGTAGATAGATAGCAAATTTGTATTCAAAGACAGTGAGTGGTGCAATAAGCCGACATTGTCTTTCTCAGCAGCTATTAAACCTAATGCACTTCTTTTTTTGAATACTTTCTAGACTGGAAAATGTTCAAAAAAGTGCAGAAATGCCTGGTTTTTCCTGAGGATGGGATAATTTAACTAATTAATGAGGCCTGCTGATTTTTCAAAGTTGCGATTAACGGAAAGTTATCAGAATTACTTGAAGCTAACGATGCGCAACACTGGTCGTCATTATGAACAATGAAGACAAATAGGGCTAAACACTTGCTCGTTCTAAACAAAATGTTTTGCCGACTTTTCCTACACGTACGTTGCAAAATTTCACGGTTTTCAACAGGAACGTTAAGCCCTCGTCATGAGGAATATTTCAATCGTCACTGAATGCTGTCCTCCGCGAACTTCCTTCCAACCCTACATCAAGTCACAAGAAATAAAAACAAGTAATAATTGCTAGTTGATTTTAGACCGAGCACAAAATACAAACGGCCTCTCTCCTCATTGATGGAGAGAGAATTGTGAACATGTGTGCATGTGCGCATGTATCTCTCATTTGTTGAGCAAAGGAGGAACAATGTCGTCCTAATGATGAACATGAAACAAGAGCGATAAATGAACTTTCCACTGAAACACCAAAGTCAACATTCACGTGGACCATGTCGAAGTCTCTCTGAGAGACAAAATGCTTCAAGTAACCATTGACGTTCACTGAACAGTCGTCACACAGCTCACGTCGCGGGGAAGAGTAGAAGAGTATTGACGAAGTGAAACAAAATGAACACAGGAGAGGAGCAATACAAAAATGCATTCAAAGTGATTGAAGACAAAGAGGAAGAAGCCTTTGAAGACGGAGATTTGAACAGTCTGAGAAGCAGTTTTGAGATTTGCAGGAGAAGATTACTCTGATCACATGATTCCAAAGATAGTTTAGAAACAAATCAACAATTGAGAATCGATTGGCGCTCAAAAGATTTTCGGACAGACGTTCCAGTCATTTTTCGTTTTCGCAGACCAATAATTGCCTGTGTAATGATGCATCGTTCTGCCCGTCACAGGGTTGAGACTGTAGGAAAACCAAGTCGGCTTGTGACTACTTGAGTCATTTTCTGCAACGATAGAACGATATCAATGAAATTTCCGTCATTTCTCGTCTTCTACAGAAAATTAATACTTCAAGCGGTACCTCCATTTTTCCATCCCCACATTTTCCAATTTTTCCAAATTCATCGAATTTCATCAAACTTGGTCACATTGGGTTTAGAATAGACTTAATCTGTCACTGAGTGACAGTACAACACCACTGAGAAGTCTTACTTGAACCTGGGATAAAGGATTGGTCTCTTGGATACCGAGTTTGAATACAAGATGCAGCTGTGATCATGAACTTCGTGGGATTGTTGTCTACACTTACAGTGAACGGCAAAGCTAGTGATGCAGATCTTCTATAAACCAGAGGAATTTACACACTCAACGCCTTTTCGACGTCATTGAAATTGCACTTAAGAGCAAGAGAAGATCGCTGACGATGCAACACTCGCGGGCGTCAACGACAAAAATGTGAGGGGGGAAAGAATAGAAGTACCGTTCAATCATACCACTACTTACAACTACTAGGATTAGAAAAGATAGGGAGATACAGCACTTATTTCAAGCATAACTTAATTATCAGGAAACAACAAATTTAAAGCAACCTATGATAACTACTAATACAATTTATGATAAAGGTGACATAAATGCAAAATTTTCACATTATCAAGAATACGAACATGATGCATTCACAAATAATAAGACTGTCTATCAGAAACGCTGTATCTATGATACATCACTTTACGACTGAAAGATTCCCCCGCCTCCTCCAAGATACGAGATACTTGCACGATAAGAAAGCCGTTCCTTAACATGCAATCGATATTATTAAATACAAGACCTTGCGATCAGAATAGGGATACTTTCAAGGAAGAATTGCGCAAATTCTGCCTGTCACAATCTAGTCTATTGTTTTATAGAGGATGGCCATAAAGTCGCGCACCAAGATTTTAATTAATCTTGTAGGCCATTTAAAATGACTTTCAAAGGAAAAAAATACATAATTGTAACCACTATAATCAAGAAAATTACACACTGCTTCTAAGTATTCACGAATATTCGAAATGCTGCCCACCAGCAGCCACACATAAATTGAGTCGCTGGTGAAAGCTATCGAACACTCGATTCAGCAAATGTGAATCACCGCTAATTTCCTGACAAGCATCAAGAATTCGAGTTCGCGAATGATCCAGATTAGTGAGACTGATCGTATTCTTAACTAAACTGTGATCAGTATCCCTGCACCATCTATTTCATGTTCATGAATTCATCCTAGATTTCTTTAGCTAATACATTGTGAACATAAACAAATGCATTAGTGCAATGTATTAATCCTTCCTAGTAAAGATTACTAAAGCTTTCTGATTGTAGTTTAGAAATGCTAACCGCCATTTCTATGGGATTACGTAGTTTGGAATCCTCTGTAAAAACTAAATTTCCTCGCCTGACGGCTCAGAAAATTAGTTTACAACATCGGATTTCAAATCAACGAAACCCATAGAAATGGCGGTTAATACTATTATTTTATAAACGAAACTCAGTCGACAGCCTCTCCATAGCGTTCACCAACATTTCGATCAAATGTGATTTAATACTTGTTGAAACACCTGAGTTCATTACAGTCATTCCCAACCAAATTACCTGATTTCTCTACTTGAAGTTTTCGTCTTGTTCGTTGAAGTTCTTCTAATCTCTGTTTCTCTGAATTCGCTTCATCCCATCTGCCATTTTCCATCAAACGTTGATCTGGTCGTAACCTTGAGTCTGTGGGAGCTGTGCCATCTTCTGGTTCATTCAACTCGACGGCGAATTGTGTGAAGTTGTACATTTTGCTAGAGTTCGCAGGAGTAGGAGAGCGTCGCCACAACATCTTCACTGCTCCCGTTTCCAACACTGCCTTGCCCCCAGACGATCGAGTACTGGACAAAACCCGAGCACCTTCCATGTATTCATCCCAGCAACCGTTGAGGACATAACGAGTTGCACCTTTCCCATCTGTTATCACTCCCGTCACCTGGAAGATGAACAATGTCATGAATCTCCTGAAGAAACTTCCAAATTAGAACGGGTGAAGACAGAATTCTGCGACGTCTTCCTTCATCGATCCATCGCACGAATGGACCAATGTAAATTCATCAGAATTCATGATCATTAAGCTTCTGAGAGATTTGCAGTTATGAGAGAAAGCGCAAATGAAATAGCAAATGATATTTTTCCACTTACTATAAGCATCAGTTAGCTCTATCAAGTGATGGCTACCATGACCGTGAAAATACTTCAAATGTAAAACAAAATGAAATGGTTATGATGACCATCTCATTAACGAAAATTCAACCGGCAAAAATTTGATCGATTTAATGTTCAGCAAAGTCATATAGCGACGGCATAATACCGAAACCGACTGAATGCTAGGCGCACATCAAAGAACGCTCCAAAATTACATTAAAACCTCCATAATGAACATGTTCTCCAAGAGCATCAGTTTTCATGCTTCAGTACTGTGAATTCCTAACTGAAGACATTGATGAACTTCAATAACGAATTTTGTGTTCATAACCTGAGTTCTATAAAACAACATTGCCATATCGCTAATCGTGCTAGAATGTTAGGATCTTCAAAAACCGTCTTTAGGATGTATTTCCAGGCAAAAATCAATAAATCGAGTTCGACTTTAATACTTTAAAATAAACAGTACTTCGTTGTCCTGCGCCTTCAACGGTTGATGTTGACCGGGTGGACGTCCACCAAGGAGCTTGACTTCTTGCATCTTGGTAGTATCACTTCGTTTGGTCAACTACGGAAGTATTTGGATGACAAGGCGATTATCGTGGATATTGTGCTAAGGTTTTGACCATTATCGCAAGAGAGACAATAGATGCTGTTCAAAGACGTCTCACTAAAGGATTGTGTGAACTTCGAGCATCACGTTATCGAGATCGTCACAGGACTTGAAGAGTATCCTTACTTTACATAGGCGCTTGTATTTAGATTGCTGAATGGATATTGTGAAGATGATCTTTAACAGGTCAGAGTTAACTAACTGACAAGAAAAAATATTGCAAGTTCTCTCACGAAGCGGCAAAACTTTTAAACGTATTTTGCATCGAGACTTCGTTGTTACAAGAATTTAGTGATTTCTTCACTTGTGGATGACGCACGACTTGATCTTCCTTCAATTTATGCATTTCTGACACCACAGAATTAAATATTTTGTTTATCTGCTTCGGTTTGCTAGAAGTGTGATTATTACGAAATCGACGGCATATCGAGGAACCTATTAAGTGGGCAAAAAGAAATTCCTAATACCTTACAGAGATAGGAAAAAAAAGTCGTGCGTCGCTTGCGGATTAATGTGAGTTCCAGCAAAGTGCTTCGATTGCTATAATTCCTTCAGATTCGAAGAATTCAGATCATTGCGTACAAGTTTTCTCCATAATGTTGGCCCATCCTGTCATTATTAAAGACAGTAGCAGGCGTACGAAAATTAGTTCACTTGATGATTTCACATCCTCTCCTCGGCATTTCTCACTGTATAGTGCGTACATTGAATCGAAGCCAAGACAGGGATGTGTGTTTTGGTGTGTGCGACGTGATATAACAGCACGCACGCATCTCTCACTGGCTCTGGTGTCCTCTGCTGACAGCTTATTGTTTGCCATTTCCAATAGCAAGCGATACACGAATTATCCATTCGAGAAGGAGCAAGCTGTCTAATTCTGTGCCATTTCGATATTAAGGTTACATGTGATATAACCCTTCCTTTCTAGGAAACCGAAGCGCGCGCAGATGAATCTAATTCTGTGTCTGCATCACTTGTTAACTTGGTGTCGCGGATCCTACTGTAAATTCAAATCAAGGCATCTTTAATTCCGAGGATCATTCACAAAGCATGTCCACATGCTGGGAACAGGTATTGCTGCAAGCTCAATACTTCAGACTCACGTGTCTCTGAGGGTCCCTTGAGAAGAAGGAATAGGCTTTGAACACGAGATGACACTTGTCACCGGTGGTGTGATTCACGATGTCTGTTTCGCCGTGATGATCTACCCACAGCTTCCCGACAACGATATTGTGTACAGTAGTGGTCACTTTGGTCCATGAATACTGATTGTAGCCTTGGGATGTGGTGATTTTCACATGTGCACTGCCAAGTGGATCCACCTGAAGATATTTTCCTCGGAATTTGCTAGCCATTGAATATTCTTGCCAGGAAGACCATCCACGGCCGTCTACATGCAAAGCAGCAGCTGGTGGGTGATGAGAGACCTGCAAGACGAAAATTACATGATTTAATCATTATCATGATATTTCATTATTGCGGTTATGTCGTTTAGACAATGTATCACTGACCTATGTAAATTCTCGCATGCCAGAAATTGTACTGTCCTTCAAAGTTTAAACTTTTCGTAACTTTCATGAGTTATGCAAACAAATTACTTTTGGTTTCTTTCTAATATTTCTAAAGTCAGTACTGACTACTTGCAAGTAAGGTGTGAATTGATGTATTTTACGTTAGCGTTTTCAATTATCTCGGACAAAAAAAATCCACAGCCTGAATTTATCAATGGTGTGAACATCATCAAATAATTTTTCGTGGCTTCAGTAAATCGCTGTATTTTAGTGATAATGTTAATAATGACAGTGTAAATATTTGCCATTAATGCCGATGACTGAAAATCGCTAGGATATGGATAAACTGCTTGAAAATCATCATGCGATCTGTGAACATCAAAACGAAGCTGTGAAAAATGCTTTGTATCATTGTAAATAATTCATTAGTGGGGAATGCCAAGTAAACTTACATTACATTAATAACAAAAAACTTCTTATTAATTTCTGTCTTCAGAGAACTTGAATATTATTGTTATATTTCTGCTTACCTGCTCCGCGATGGATTTCCAGCCAAGATCAGCTGTCCTGTCGAATTCGAATGTCTCCCCCAGGAGCGGATTGAACGGCTTTCCCGTTCGGTCAGTGGTAGTAGAGTAGGAGGAGACCATGAAGGCGGCCACGTACGCCAACTGCTCAATACTGTCGGGACAACGCGATGCCATATCCAGCATGTCAGAATACTGATAATCTTCAGTCAAACGTTGCAACATGGAGATCGGCTCGCTAAAATTCACCTGCAAATAAAACAATTCTATTACTCATCAATGCAAAACCAAGCCGTGACACCAACTTTCAATCATTATTTCGTCATGCCTGTCCTTTTCCAGTCTCATGATAGCATTGGACTTGATCTACAAGGTTGTACGTATATCTTCATCAAGTATCTGTTGAATCAAGTATCTCTTATATGATAGACATGTCTTCCAGGCAAGAGAAAGCCGTGACAGACGATCAAAGCCACATTTTACAGCGGACACCTCCGTATTACGGACATTCTATACAGCGGACACCTCCGTATTACGGACAGTTAAGCTCAGTCCCGAATAATGTTCGTATCATCACCGGTAACTCCACATTGCGGACACCTCTAAAATGCGGACACTAAGGCGCAGTCCCGACGGTGTCCGTAATATGGAGGTTCTACTGTACCTTTCTTTAAAGGTTAAATCAGGTTAACTCATGCTCCTTTAAAGTTTTATCAAAATTTAAATTTCATCAACGCAGAAAAGATCTTGTCGTGAAGCCGCAAAATAATTTGGAGGACTGACCAGATTCAACTTTCCTGCTTTTGAAAAATAGATACTTGTCGAATAATTGTGACTATGATTCATTTTTAAGTGGAGAACATTTCCTATACTTGGAATAACTGGGAAGCGGTATTTGCGGATCATCAGAACATGAGAAGTATCGCGCTTTAGATTTAAATTTCGTTGAAGGTTTTCCAATCGTGCTTGCAATATCATAAGTTCAACGTTTTCATCACAGCAACTTTTGCTATTCCACATAAATAACTAATGCATATTGAAAAAAAGAAAGTAATTGTTTCCGCAGTTTCTATTTTTGATGAGAGTATGTGACAGCAAAAAATATACCAGTCACTACTTCGGCACCATTCATTTCGCAAGAACGTCAGTGTATTATATAGAAGCTCAGACTGTTACCACTGACAACTTTTGACTCGATGTGATCTTTTCCAATTACATGTCAGCACAGGTTGTCGGACCCAGCATTTCAAAAGATCCTAAGAACAGAAGAGTTGTAGAACAACTTCCTTCAGAGGTGTTTCCAAGATCTGTTACTGTTAAAGCATTCAACAGGGCCGTCAACAAGCCTCCACTACGTGCAATCATTCCTCGTATACCTGACCCAGCGACATTCGCGGAAATATACCACACGAAGGTAAATTCGGACATCCCAATGGTGTCATGAATATGATTGTAACGCTCATCAGTGACTCATCGACATGAATAGTTCTCCCCAGTGAATTGAATTCTCATATGAGATCCTAATGGCTACTCACAAAAAACTTCTTTTACGTTAAATACGATGGCTTATTTGTAAGAATTTTCAACAAGTTCATCAAGAATTATGTCCAATCAATCTTCAAACGCACATTTTTTTAAAAACAATTTGCTTCGTACAAGGCTGTGAGTGGTGTCATTAGAGCCGCGCTGGTTTTTCATTAGATTCTTGTCAGATTTCATGTCAAACGCTGTACTCCATCTGCATCCTCATCTATTTTAAGCTGTAACTCAGGGAATGATCATGGTTCACGGTGTATCTTCTCCTTTCTTACCCGGATGCCCTTCCTGCCAACTTCCAATGATACTATCGGGGATCGAACACACGACCAAAGGATCACTAGGCCAACCACTTAACCACTGTGCCACGGAGACCTCAGTGACTATACTTCATATCATCTCCTATTGTCTTCTTCAAGGGATCGCTTCTATTTCTATGCATACACAGACAGTCTAGCACTCAGTGAAATCTCTCTGTCGCCTCAATGTCATTGTTGCTGCATCTGGCTTTGAACGGATTACAAGACTTCGAGGTCGATTTCTTCTCATTTTCTCTTCATTCAGTTGTTTGTCTCGGGAGACGGAATTCGGATGCTCTGATTCTCTGACGAAGGGATGTTGACGTAGCTTCTACTGATTACTTTCCACTGAGACCGCTGAGATGCAGAGAATTAAGTATTCTGATCACAACGAGAGTCATCACTTGTCATTACGCAGGCCGAGAGGAATATTACACGCAATTCGAAGTACAAGTCGTGACTGCGAGGATCATTCGAAATATTTCGAGATCAAAGCGGAGGAGATAGTACAATGAAAAATGAAGTGGCAGCTATGTGAAGTGAAGATGCAACGAATGGAAAGTAAATGATAAAGAAAAATGAGAGGATTGCGTTCAATGCAGAGAGAGTTGACACAAAATGGACGGTAGAGGTCTGAATCCCGCATGAATAATTTAACATGGATTTTAACTGCAAATTCTACAGAAAGCTGCGATGACTTTGTCAAATAAAAACATTTCAGCTTCATCGCTAAGTATTTTATGCAACTTGACGATGAAGAAATATTTAAAATCACTGTCCATTTCAATATATAGATCAGCAGTAGGGCCTACCGAATAATCAAATCTCAAATTCTCGATGAACAAGGACTTTGGTCTCAAATTCTCAATAAACACGGACTTTGGCCTCAAATTCTCAATGAACAAGAACTTCGGCCTCAAATTCTCAATGAACAAGGACTTTGGCCTCAAATTCTCAATGAACAAGGACTTTGGACTCAAATTCTCAATGAACACGGACTTTGGCCTCAAATCTCAATGAACAAGGACTTTGGCCTCAAATTCTCAATGAACAAGGACTTTGGCCTCAAATTCTCAACGAACAAGGACTTTGGCCTCAAATTCTCAATGAACAAGGACTTTGGCCTCAAATTCTCAATGAACAAGGACTTCGGCCTCAAATTCTCAATGAACAAGGACTTTGGCCTCAAATTCTCAATGAACAAGGACTTTGGCCTCAAATTCTCAATGAACACGGACTTTGGCCTCAAATTCTCAATGAACAAGGACTTTGGCCTCAAATTCTCAATGAACAAGGATTTTGGCCTCAAATTCTCAATGAACAAGGACTTTGGTCTCAAATTCTCAATGAACAAGGACTTCGGCCTCAAATTCTCAATGAACAAGGACTTTGGCCTCAAATTCTCAATGAACAAGGACTTTGGCCTCAAATTCTCAATGAACACGGACTTTGGCCTCAAATTCTCAATGAACAAGGACTTTGGCCTCAAATTCTCAATGAACAAGGACTTTGGCCTCAAATTCTCAATGAACAAGGACTTTGGTCTCAAATTCTCAATGAACAAGGACTTCGGCCTCAAATTCTCAATGAACAAGGACTTTGGCCTCAAATTCTCAATGAACAAGGACTTTGGCCTCAAATTCTCAATGAACACGGACTTTGGCCTCAAATTCTCAATGAAGACGGACTTCGGCCTCAAATTCTCAATGACCAATGACTTTGGCCTCAAATTCTCAATGAACAAGGACTTTGGCCTCAAATTCTCAACGAACAAGGACTTTGGCCTCAAATTCTCAATGAACAAGGACTTTGGCCTCAAATTCTCAATGAACAAGGACTTCGGCCTCAAATTCTCAATGAACAAGGACTTTGGCCTCAAATTCTCAATGAACAAGGACTTTGGCCTCAAATTCTCAATGAACACGGACTTTGGCCTCAAATTCTCAATGAACAAGGACTTTGGCCTCAAATTCTCAATGAACAAGGACTTTGGCCTCAAATTCTCAATGAACAAGGACTTTGGTCTCAAATTCTCAATGAACAAGGACTTCGGCCTCAAATTCTCAATGAACAAGGACTTTGGCCTCAAATTCTCAATGAACAAGGACTTTGGCCTCAAATTCTCAATGAACAAGGACTTCGGCCTGAAATTCTCAATGACCAATGACTTTGGCCTCAAATTCTCAATGAGCAAGGACTTTGGCCTCAAATTCTCAATGAACAAGGACTTTGGCCTCAAATTCTCAATGAACAAGGACTTTGGCCTCAAATTCTCAATGAACACGGACTTTGGCCTCAAATTCTCAATGAACAAGGACTTCGGCCTGAAATTCTCAATGACCAATGACTTTGGCCTCAAATTCTCAATGAGCAAGGACTTTGGCCTCAAATTCTCAATGAACAAGGACTTTGGCCTCAAATTCTCAATGAAGACGGACTTTGGCCTCAAATTCTCAATGAAGACGGACTTCGGCCTCAAATTCTCAATGAACAAGGACTTTGGCCTCAAATTCTCAATGAACAAGGACTTTGGCCTCGAATTCTCAATGAAGACGGACTTCGGTCTCAAATTCTCAATGAAGACGGACTTTGGTCTCAAATTCTCAATGAACAAGGACTTTGGCCTCAAATTCTCAATGAACAAGGACTTTGGCCTCAAATTCTTAATGAACAATGACTTTGGCCTCAAATCCTCAATATCGCCTGATTTCACGAAATGAATAACAGGAAATCAGACTGCAAAAGTGTTGCTCATTTTGTTACAGAAGAAGATAGCGATGAGTATCCTTCGAATGACATGTCAGCGTTCTATTGATTTCCATACAAGTACATTTCCGTTCTTATCAGATGATTTGCGCCCACAGAATGGGAGTTTATCCTTCAAGGACAGAGAGAGAGATCATCGTCTGATAAGATTGAAAAACTTCACAAGTCTCTCCAGAGAGTTGATTTCATCGCTAATTAGCTTCCACATCCTCAAACAAAACAGAATAATGACAAAGAGTCAACATTTGAATAAAGTCACACATTCAATTTCTCAGCTGCATGCACATCTTTATTTTAGACAAAATGATTTGCAACTATCAGTTTAGCGACTGAGATGGAATCACAAGGGTGTCTACAAAAATCTGCGACTCAATTTTAGGACTTTTTGAGACCAACTTTCATAACTTTTCATTGAACGTTTATAGAAATTCAACTTATCGATTGAGCTATTTTGATTCATCATTTTCCTTTTTATTTTGTAAGAGATTTTGCCTTATGTCGTGAAATTGTCGTTTTGGGAACATTTCAGTGTCTATGCATAATCATTCCAAAACACGTGTTAAAACCATGACCATGGTATAGGACCATTTTATGCCTATTGCTTTTCGCAAAAATAGATAGATAGTATAGCAGAATGAAAGGCATGGTCAAGCCTCTAAAACAGACCATTGAATTCAAGCGACCAATTGTTTTATCCATCAATATGATGAATGACTTCTTTATTAAAAATAGTCACTTACACAGTGGATGATTGCTTCATTACTGCATTCCACGAGTTAGATATCTTAAGTGCCCGAGCCCGTAGGGTGAGGACCACTGAAATCTAACGAGTTCGAATGCTATGATGAAGCAATCTCATGCACAAGTTGCGTAGAGAATTTGATTTGGCGACGTGCTATGATGATCAAAGACAGATTGTGATTGACATGTCTATGGTTATCAAGAGTTATTGAAAAGAAATTTAGCCTGATCAATCATGTAGATATCTGTTCTCAGATCTGGTCTAAGGCAGGACAAGAGCATTCATACTTATCATAGATTACGCTCATTCCAGTGCATTGGAGTAAATATTATTTCTCGCGCGGGGAATAATCTGTTTTGCAGGTCAAATAAAATGATAGTATATCTACATTTACATTACATGCACTGAGACAAATAAAAGCAATTATTCTCCCAGGAAGTATTATCCACATTGAAAAGCAAAAATTTGTACAAAGTTGGCTGAAAACGACATGCACAGGCAGACACATTTCAATGCGGATAAAACTTACTTGGAGAACACCCGTCTTCTCCTGCCATCTTGATTTATCATGCTGCAAATGACCTCCGCAACCTCTGAATTACCTAATAATGATGATGATTTTCGTGTCCGCGTCAAGTACCTGGTTTCATTCCATCGCCTATTGCAATGAATCAACACACAACTGTCACAGGATTGTCTGATCACACGGCAGGTGACATCTGTGACCAAGGAAGACGCGTGGTGGAAGGGAACCGATCCCATGATTACAGATTCCTGACGAGTCGTCAGAGAATCTGACATTCCGATCTCAGTGATGCGAACTGAGAGCGTTCGTCCTCTCCCTCCTCATCCCCGCATCATTTAAGATCATAGGATTGATGATCCATCATATCCGCTCTTTTATCATTTTTACGTTTCCATCAAGCCGCGCCAACTTCCTTGAGGATGTGTACGCCAGCCTCACCGGGAAGATCGTCTGGCAACACAAGACGGATCTCAGCAACTTCGGAAGTCGTGAGAAGATGCACTCGTAGAGAATTCGAATTTCTCAAACATCAGTCTGTGTAGGAAATGCTGAGACTTGGAGAGTAGGAAAGAGGTGAGGAAATGAGGAAGTGAGTAAGAATGAAGAAAAAGTGACATTTGACTGATTACGACAATCGTGTTGCAATGCCAAGACTGTTAAATCAGCATCTCATTCCATCGCATTTCTGTGAGGTGTGTCATCTCGGTGTTCATGTCCCGTTGGACACTGTAGGTTCATATTTGCGGAAAACTATTGTTCTGTAATTCAAATCATCATCGGTGCAGTGGCCTTGTGGTAGAGAGTTCAGAAGTCATGGGTTCGAACTTTCACCTCAACTTCCGACTTTTTGAAACGGGTTAAAGAAATATAAGCAGAAGTTAAACATAGCGGCGAATACAATTAGCTAGCCAATAGCCAATGAGTTCGCAATGATTTTGACATCATCATTGACATGAAAAGTACTTAAGAAAGTAATTAAGTTTGAAAACTGGGACTTAGAAAGTTACTGAAGTGAAAAAAACAAAAAAAATGTTGATAGTCTCTCCCCAAAATTTATACCAATGTGCGAGTATGTTAAAACCGCAGATCTTATGCGCCAGACGTTTCGCGCAACAGCCGCTTTATCATTGACAAAAATCTATTACAAATTTTGCAAAGCGAGTAATAATTTGATAACAATTGATAAATAAGTTTTGGGGAGAGTCCATCAACATTTTTTGTTTTTTCACATCATCAACCTCCCGACTAAATTCATCAACTCAGTTGAAGAAGTAACTTAACAAGTAAATAACAAGCTGCCAGACGCGCTGATGAGAATATTCGAGGGGTTCATTATCTTTGATGCAAAATGGTAATAATGCGAGGTTCAGGAGCTCGTACTGTGTGTTGTCGATAAATTAAAGTGAATAAAGCATTAGGATAGTTGATTTGATTAAGGGTCGCGCAGCGCCGTAAGTACGGAGATGCCGAATGACCAGGGATCGAGTTTGTCCGTCTCCGGAGGCTTCACCGCTCTCACTAGTGCTAATTAATCATAGCCTAATGAGAAATACGATTGTGTGAAGGCTGCCCCACCTACAGATTGCTAGTTTGACTTCAAACCCTTAAGGGTGGTGAAAGGTTGAGTAAAAACACGAATGAACTGCCAGCATGATAGAGCTGGCTAATCAGTGGTTGGTAGCATTTCTTCTGAAGCTTTTTTGGTAATTCAAACTTTCTCTTGAACTTTCCGTGGAAAATGATAGGAAAAAATCCAAATGAGCAACTTACAGAGAATGAAGAGACAAGACAGGATGAAAATAAATACAAATGACAAATACTGGAATTTTGCATCGATAAAAATCTAAATTTATTTGCTCTTACTAAACTATTCATTCGACACATTAATTGCTTGCTGGAGGGAATGAGACGCAGTTGAGACGTGCTCAAAAGACTTATTGCCAACTTTATGAGGTTGAGAGGAGAAGATAAGGCTACTGACGGTAATCTCCTTCATTGTTCCTCTCCTAATGCACCAACGTCTCGCCGGGAACTCTCAACTGTCTCTCGACGGACTAATACCTGACCTCTGCCTCAGCCTAGGAGGAAGAAGCAAGGACATTGAAAGGGACAGTAATGGACGGTTCAATCTTCTATCGACACTAAATGGCATTCAGGCGAATTGTTGCAAAGGAAGTTCAAAATATGCAATGAAAAAAATTCAGTATTAAGGAAAGAGAGAGAGAACAGTTTCACGTTCTTTCAGACAGAATTTCTTGAAGATAATGAATTCTAATAACCTGTGAGGAATGAAGTCAGTAATGAGATCTTCACATGCATTCCCATCCGAAGCGTGAACTTTCATTAACTTTCAAGAGATATCTTCTATTCTTATCATAGGAAAAGGCATTAAACTTTAGAACCTGCAAACTAAACATTAAAGCAATGCCTGATAAATGCAAGTCTATTATCATTATCAGAAATACGTGATGACATTTAGAACAGATAACTTGCCGTTCTGTTGTGGAAATCCGATGAGTTTTTATATTTCTTGAGGTATTTTCAATTAATAGTTAAAAACTATTTCGAATAAAACGCTGAAGAAAATCATTTCTCAAACATAAATTAGCATTTCAAACCTGTTATTTCGCTTATTTCAAGCACGTTCTTTCCGAACCCTTACATTATCTAACTTCAGGTTATACTGCAATACTACTGCTATTAGATATACAACTATGTGCATTGTACAATGTGAAGAATATGATTGCTGTCCTATCAAATGATAGGACTCCGGATTCCGACCTATAACTAGACCCGAAGTATAATACAAACAACTTATTTATCCTCGTGCATAGCTGTCACTGTCTTGATGTCAGCTTTCTCCGTCAAACAAAAGTACAGAGACAGCGAGCAAGCAAAGCTCGCAATAGTTGACGGAATGAACTGTGATACTGAGAAAAAGACTGTCTTTTTCACTCGGTGATTTAGTAGAGAAGACAAGCCTTCCTAGCCTTGATCACACATACGCACCAAAGGTCACATCAGAGACAAAAATGAAATACTAGTTTGTTTGAGAACATTACCTCTTACCCTCACTGTGATGTCGCCTCCAAAGCGCGTATTAAAATCGAAAAATACTCATTTTTTTGAAGAAGGATGCGGATTTCCTGCCTGGTAGAGACTGGAGAAAAGCCGTGTGAAGCACGGATTAAGAAGATGGAAGGAGCCGAGTCGTATGCATCCAACTTAATGAGACATCTGATAAACTTTCATCGCAAATGATTGATAATTGATGCAACAGTGATCACTAAAGAGAGGTTTAGGCAAGCCTATAATGATCTATGATGTAGGTTATCAGTTTTTCAAAAAGCTAGGTTATATATACTTGCCACCCGGAGTCGGAGTCCTATCAAAATGACAGGTCTCCGCATCACTGACGTCTGTCCGACGCTTATGGATCAAATACCGTCTTTTCTTAAATATCTTGTGATTTAGGTGCCACTCTATTCGAAGGCGGGTTGCATAAATACATTTGCCAGTTTGAGAATTAAGTCCCTCATGTCTAATGATTCAGTACATTATGTACTTTGAAGGTGACGACGAATTTGAGACACAAGAATTCAAGAAAAAGGGTTACTTGAAATAGAATGATTGAACTCATAAATTACAATCGCAAAAAGCTGGAGCATTGAGAAGTCTCTACGAAAATTTATAAACATCACTTCTGGTCCTAATTTGGCAATTTTTTTGATACTAGTGACAGGACAGAAATTAATTGACAGTTTAAAATACTTGACCCTAAATCTCGACCCTCTCGAAGTGAATAAGAGCACAAACATTATCATCCACCCTTCAAGGATGAAAAGCAGAAACTTCTGTTCGCAAAAAGTTGAATTCATGCAGAGAATGGTGTTGTAGATTTCTATGAATTCATGGAATACACGAATTGATTTACAGAAATATTAAAATCCGTTCCAAACCCCCTCAGATCAATGGTTACGATGTGGTCTATAAATGGAAATGTGACTTGTGGGAGGCAAGTTGTATTGACTTCTTATCTCAACATAGAATGTTTGAAGGAGTAGAAGAACGTAAACAACAACAAGGCAATAACTACAATTCAACTATCAAATTTCTGAGATTTAGAAAACTACTGAAACATGAATGACATTTATAGAATGCTATTCATTAAACTTCATGAAAGATGTGACTCAGTGACGATGCACTGATGGACGGATCCCCGCTACTGGTCTTAATATCCGCAGTCGCAGTGACGAAATATCCATTCACTGATTATGTTTGTTATGACAACTGATGCCTGATCGTGTCAATTGATATCGGTTCAAGTCCAATCAATTGCATGAGAATTTGATATCCTTTCGTTTATCTCATTTCATCCCCATTGGTTATATAAGTTTTTCGATTATAAGGGATTTCTATTTCATTCCGCAAGACTTTTAGGAAGAAGTTATGAGGCTCCAATCAGCTATCTATGCCTGCCTGCCTATGACTTGTGCCTGTGAGGCGTTGAGGCCGCTCTTGACACCATTCGTCTCCAAGATGGTGGATCCAGGGCCAACTGATCGAGATCTTGATTGAGATCTTCGATAACCACGTCCATCCATCGTGTGTGTGGGCGCCCTCGAGGTCTTCTCCATCCAGACGCTGTCGGATTGAAGTCGAGCACACGTTTCGTTGGCAGTTCACTAGGCATGCGGAGCATGTGCCCCAGCCAACGCATGCGCCGTTGAGCTAGAAGGCGTGGTAACGGCGGTTGGAGTGTGCGCCTGCGCACTTCGTCGTTGGTGATACGCTCTTGCCATCTGATGTTGAGTACTCGGCGTTGGCATCGGTTGTCAAAGCCCATAGTTCTTCTACCTTGCGTTGCGGAAAGAGGCCAGGTTTCGGAGCCATAAAGCAAAACCGAAAGAACACTCGCGTTATATATTCTCATTTTGGTCCGGTTGCTGATATTCCGATGTCTCCAAAGTCTTCTGAGCACATCATTTGCTAGAGCTCTTCTTCGAGCCAGTTCTTCGTCAATACCACCTCGCCTGCTAATCTTCGACCCCAGATAGATGAAGTTTGGGACAACTTCCACTATGTGATTGTTGACCACTATGGACTGTGGGGGTGTGCTCTCACTTATCATCATTAACTTTGTCTCAGAGTAGTTGACTTGGAGTCCCAATTTCGAAGCTTCATTGACGTAGATGTTGATGGCTTGAATGAGGGAATCCATATCAGGAGCGAAAAGAGCAGTGTCATCTGCAAATTCGAGATCCGTTAGTCGGTAGCTACCCAGCTGAACTCCCTGTATCTGGTCGTCAACTTCCTTCATTAGGTAATCAATCAGACAATTGAACTATGAGTTTTGAATTTTGTTTGCTCATTGAATGACGACGAATTAGAACATACAATTCTGAGAATGTTCCTCTGACGGTCGAAATATTAATTTGGTGTTTTCAAAGATTTGCAGTCAGTAAATGTTGATAACAGCAAGACATCAGTCGGAATATTAATCTATGTTGCAAGTGGGTGGTAACCGTGGTGTATGGTAACGGAATGGAATGCATCGCAGAGGCTGGAGGTGATTCACAGGATTTTCATCAAGTGATTAGCGTTCTTCCCTTCGGCTGATCTCAGCAGGTCACTCACCGGCATTGGAATTTTGGTGAGATCCTTTCCGATGCAATTCTTCATTATTCCCCACAGGTTGATGCTGTAATCGGGCTTCAACGGGATTGCTTTTCGTCGGACACGAGGTTTGGAGACGACGAGGGCAGACTGCCGAGCAGGAGAAGCGGGCACACCGGGGCTGCCACGACGCGGATACGAGTGACGATCATTGTTGATCTTATTCGATCCCGAACTGCCGCCCGCGTGATTCCGACCACGAGACTTCTTCCGCAGGGCAACATCATCATTCTCCTCTATCTTCTCCTTCTTCACAGGGCATTTGGTTATCACCTGAAAATGACGGAAGATTTGAAGTCTGTGAATACTAAGAACAGCGCAAGTAGTCACTGATGCAATGATAATTGTGATAATAAGTCTTTCAAGGTATCTGAAGAGAATGACAACTATTAAGTCAATACAAGACACCAACACCCTTGATTCCCCGACCGCACTCGCCTGACCCAGGAATCGAACCGAAGTCCGCGGTGGAGACGAGCACGCACCTTCTTCACTAGGCCACGCTGACGGTTCAAAAGGAATGCGAATGAAGGCAGAAGTCATCTCCAAGTGATATCGACAGCTTATTGTCCTATTATTATTGACAGAACGCTACCAGCGTGGCCTAGTGAAGAAGGTGCGAGCTCGTCTCCACCGCAGACTTCGGTTCGATTCCTAGGTCAGACGAGTGCGGTCGGGGAATCAAGGGTGTTGGTGTCTTGTATTGACTTGATAGCTGTCATTCTCTTTAGATATTCAATGTACTGCAACAGACCGTTGTTGTCAGTGTTTCAAGGTGTTCAAGGAGCATAGAAACACGCCAATGTTTGATGAACAGACACGGCGGTGAGAAACAGTTGTCCCATAATGAACACCATGAAAAACAGAAATGACTGCCATTCTTACGTCGGCTAAAAGGCTTGTGTGAGCTGTATATACAGACAAGAGTGACATAAAAAGCGCTCTGATGCTGACTTAGTTTCATATGATTGATTCTTTCCTGATATCACAAACAATGTCGGCATGCGTCGGCACCGTAGCCTAAAACAGCGACGACAGTTGAGAGTTTCACTACAGTCTGCCACTCCTCATTTACGTAAATTAATAATAAATACCTTCATTTCAAATTGAGATTCCAGACTGTGGTCTGGAGAGTTGTGATCTTCATTTGCACTGCCATTTATCTTATGCTGTAGTTAAGGCGACCATCATGGTTCACTGAGTGTCTTCTCCTTCCCTCACATTGGATTCGAACGTAGTGAGCCCGGATGCCCTTCCTGACGACTTCCAATGACACTTTTGGGGCTCGACCTCTGGACCGAATGCTCGCTAGGCCAAGCACTGAACCACTGTGCCACGGAGACCAAAAATATATCTGGCAAATCAATTCTCTTCAACGTGACGTCATTGAAACCAAGTAGACGAGTCATTCAGTTCTTAAGTGGGAACACATTTCCACAACAACTCGATTCACAAACAGCTCAGACTGACAGCGACCATGACAGGAAGAGATAAAAATGATGAAGAAATGAATAATCATCCATAAAATTAGAAAGAAAATAAAATTCTCATTTTCCTCACAATATCATCTGAAATGAGAAGAACAACATCATTGGGTTCCTCTTCTCTATGGAATTTGATAGATATCAAGTTTGCCGTCAGTGTTGACGGCCTTTATTTGCGAATGGATAAATTTGGAGCTCATGACAAAAACCTGCCAACTTATCAGCATTCCTCAATACCATGCATTCCCTAAAGTTCCCATGACAACACTTAAAAACATCGTCTTTTATCTCCTTTTTATCGCATTTAATCCTCTCGCTGCGTAGCCATCATGATACTCCACCGGAAGTAACTTCTATTCAAATTCGCTGTCGAAATTCGTTTGTTAATGGTTCGAAAACCAAGGCAAAAACGCCATTTCCTAAACCCACATCACACGCTGGTTTTTCCATTGAATTTATTGTCACTGTGTTAGCATGAATTCAGTTCAGCTGTCGAATATGCCGTCCATTCGTTGTGAGCAAATAAGAGATATTGTAACAAGAACGAAAGCTCACAGGTTTTATATTCTTTGAATTTCAATCTGTGCCGTTAAATTTTACATTTTCCTACTTTCTCCCGCATTCACACAGATTTACTGCCTCCTGATCTATTTGGCTAGTCAGTGCAATAATGATATTCTCACAAAATCCAGGAGAGGATCAAAATGTTGATAATATAATTCAAATTCTGCGAATGAGGTGTTTGATAGTCGATAGATAAATTGATTTGAATTTACGGCAGCAGATCATGCGATGTTCCGATTTTGAACACTTGAGTGACGCCATCTGAGTTATGAATGAGAAATTATATAACCCGCGTGAAAGGTGTCGTCTACAATTACAATGAATCACGTTTACGCTGACCACTGGATGACTAATTAACTTTCAATATAATACACAACTTTGGCGGATCACCGGTTGATGATGACCGTCAACAGATGAAACTGGCTAAAAATGCACTTAGGAGGCATTGCCCCCATCACGACAGCGACGATTTGCTAAAACGCTGAGAATTGCTCTATTGTTGCTGCAAGTAGTAAGTAAAGATAAACAAATTCTAATGTCACGCCATGTTTATGAATCAGAAAATCCGCAAAGTAACAACAAGAATGTAGAAGTGACTCACCTCTGCAAATTCTGTACAGCTGAGCGAATCGTCAGAATCATAGTCATCAGGTCGATACACTTCCTGGACTCCCTCAGGGCTCGCGCATCGGTCTGTCTGATTGGCTGAGTCGGGGGAAGCCACAGGAATTCTTGGAAGCGGAAAAGTGAAGCCAAAATCACTCTCTTCCAGAGCATCGTAGAAATCATCATCGTCATCGTTTGTGTCACTGGCGTCGATTTGATTATCTCGGCCATCTAAAAAAGAAAATATCACAGTGAAAGGTGTGCATAGTGACTCAAGCACATTATTTCCACTACGATTTGCATATTCCACTTCTAATATCAAATCTTGTTGAGATGAAATGTCGCCTGATGTTGAACAAGCTGTGTGTCACTACTGTTGCACTTAAACAGCAGAGTATTATCTGTAACACGTGTCAAAGTTTTACGATTTCTTCAAATATTGATCCTTTACAAAGCACTGTCACCTCCGCGTCGCAGCAAGTGCTTGACGTTGGGATCTTCTGGACATGTGGCCAAGCACTGAGAATGTCACTTTGATTAGGCAGGAAAGGAGTTCGAACGTAAAAGTATCACAACGTTCCAATGAATTCTGACATTGTCAACAACGCTCAAGCCTCAAGAGGGGAGGAAGAATGACGACAAAGATAGCTTTTCCATTATAACAAAAACTCCTATGTAAAAAGACTTTGAAATTCATTGTTGTTGATGTCCATGGAGTGGACTGATAGGCGCCCATCCACTCGATATTCGTTTTATTTGTAAAGGATACAGCATACCGATATCTAGAAATTTGAGAAGTGAGCAATCAAGAAACAAATATTAGCAGACTTTATTGGGTATAGGGACACGCTCAGATTGCAAAATAAGTTATGAGTAGTAATATTCTTTATCTTCAAAATCTAATATCTGTTTTTGTTTCTCAATGTTGAATCTATCGCAACTCATTTCTTCATGAACTACATCATCTTATCTGCTCTGTTTGTCAGCCTGCGATTGAGGTCGTCAGACGTCGATAATCTGCTTTTGTCGTACTTATGGACGAGGTGAGAATACTAATCAAAACTTGCATCTATCTTGGTTGTGTCTTCACGCTTGTCTGTGAGACTTTCGTGACGTAGCGACGGACATGGATACTTTCATCTTCGATGACAGCGTTCCCATTCATCTTAATAATCAAGCTTAGAGATATGACGCTCGAGACGTGAATAGCACAAACAATCCATACAGAAAAGAAACTTCCAGTTCAGTTTAGCCGCATATCGAAATCAGAGCTCAAACTATTGTGGAATTGAGACACATGCTTATCATCGTAGTTCTCTCGAGTTATCATATTCTGAGGTGGATTCACAATCATAGGACCAAAACAACTTCAAATATCTCACCACCTTAATATGCAAGAAATCGATCAAACAGAAAGACTTCAGCATAATACAATGCTTATTATGGAAACTGCGAGTACCTTACATCAGTTTTCTTTGTTACCTCAATAATTACATTGTCATCTCGTCATTTTGATAATAGTTGATGAAGAAGACTACCTTCCGAAACACTCACCTATTTCTTGTTGGACTCTTTACGAACGTGCTGCTGACTGGCGATGTGTACCTGAGCCGCCGGTCAGTCCTAGTGAGCACGTCCGTAATCAGAATTGCTGACAATTCTCGTTGGACGTCAGTAGGACACAAGTGCAACTTGAAGCCGAGAACATCAAACAGAAATAAGAGGATAAATGCTATTTTGTCGATAGAAAATGAATATTCAAAACTGGACTAATCATAAAATTATGAATAAATCATTTTAAATGCATTTGATCAATCAGCGTGTGAATTTATTCAGTGATCTTTAGAAGTTAAACTTCCTCACCTCCGTAATTGCCATTATTATTCCGGTATGGTCTGTAAGATGATTACGAAACTAATGAACGATCCTTTGACGGAGAAATCTGTGATATTGCATTCTAAAGTGATTCATCTAATCAAAGAGGCAGTCTATTTGGTTTTTATTTCATGTATTGAATCATCTCAGAGATGTCATTCTCAATCAAAGAACGACGGTCTGATGTGCATGACAGATTCAGCGGCGGTCTTTAATGATGTTGTCTCCACCCAATTGTTGATCAAAACAACACTTAGGCAGATTCAAATCATATTCTGCATTGTTAGTAAATTGACCGTATGAACATATTGATTGTCATATACCTTCAATCATACCCCATCAATATGAGAGGAGAAACTGATGTAGAATGACAGCATGCTCACAGCCGGACTTGTACATGGGTCTGAATTTCACGCCCAGACCCGTTCAGATGATCCCACGTATTTCAAAGTATGAGAATAGAACCATCAGTAAAAACGTGCCAAATCAATGCTACCGATGCATCTCTTACCAATAATTGTATTTTTGTGAATTCTCTCTTTGCATTCTGTCATTAGAAAAATGATCGAGTTCAATATTAGGCTGCGTATTAGAAAACTTTCAAGAATGCACGAAAGACACAACTAGCTTGTAGTATGCTTTAAAACAGGGGATACTCATTGCAATTTGGATAATTACATTTATAATTACATTTCAATCACCGAATCATATTCGAAAACAAGGAGATCTAGATCTCCGGGAGCCTTCTCTTCAGATCTCTCATCTATTTCTACAGTCGCCTTATTCAGAGCAATAGTTGAATAGCAATGGTGTCCGTGGCACAGTGGTTGCGTACTTGGACTAGCGATCTCATGGTCCAGAGGTCGAACCCGGTAAGTGTCATTGGAAGTCGGCAGGAAGGGCATCCGGACTACAAAGCACCACAACGCTCCAAACAAAGTCTGACTTAAGTCAGCACCGTCCAAGGCCCCAGTAGGGGTAAAAAGTGACGTAAAATCCGTAAAAAAAAAGTTGTGTCTTCTTTACTTCCGATCCCTTCACCTCCTCCAGCTTCTTCTGTTATTCCGTTTTCTTGCTATTTCGCTTCCTTTAAGGAGGATCCTAAGCCACGATGGATACATTGCCTGACTTCACAAACGCCTCAACTGAAACGACCTTCACTGTGTTAGCAGGTCAAAAAGGTTGATGACGCAGCTACACTCTGTGATTTCGTTGTCGATTTGCTTTGGTGACCTCTGAGTCAGTTTCGCGATGAATTTCATTGTGTATTCCTTGAACCGTGTTTTTGGGATCCATCTTTCATTTGTCCAAGACTCGATGTGCAGCGAAACCAGCATCTTCATGTTGTTTAACACAAGTTTTCTCTTGCAGAGATCTTTTACAGGCGTTCATGAGGGATACCTTTCCTCGACATTTAATTATACAGTTCTTTTCTTAAACCAGCTAATGAGCAATCGCAGGAAATGTACTGCTTCAAAAGTTCAATAAAATAAGTGAATTTATAAATACTGACCTCAGGAGTAAGTACAAAATATGCACATTGGCACATACTAGACACACTATACTGTCTTGCTTGCTACTGATCAAACAGACATTCAGAGGCGAAATGTGAATGAGAAAGAAGAAATCAAACAGAGACATGATTGCAACAGTAGCAACAACAAACTAGAGATGCAACATTTGCAAGAATTAAAGTCAGAAGCTTTTATGTTGAAAGATAATGTGTTGCTAACCATTTTGCTTTTAGTGATCGTTTTATATAGATTTTCTTTGTATATAGATAAAGATGGTTATGAATATTAGTGGAGCGATAATCGATTCTATCAATTCCTATTATTTTGATAAAAACTGATACCTTATGTTGAATATGACAATGAAAACAATTTTTTTAAACAGGTATTTATATTTATGATAGAAAACAACAGCGGTGACAATCAAATAATTATATTCTGTGCTATGCTGACTATCTAGGAATCAAGAACTTTTAGTTGGGGCATCTATTGAACATTGACAGCCATTTTTGGATGGTATAAAGACCGTCAGACATACAGCAGCACTTCTATGGCAGCGATTTTATGATATAACTCGTAATAGCCTCTTAATTGATGAATTTAGGGTTGAATTCAATTTGTGCGGGCTATATTCGAAAACTCTTGTAATATCAATATATTTCCTGATGATCACGGCAATATTGATTGACTTTCCCACTTTTAAATGGAAGTGGAAATGCACATACAGTTATGCTCAGGCCTGGCACGGCTCGCCGAAGAGTTTCTGTACAACTGCTCTGAGGCTTCAACGTTACCTCTACAATTCAACGCTATGACTGGAGTTACTTATTGTCAGTCGCATCAATTTCGTCGCACCGACTTAAAATTCTGAATTCAACCAGAATCTGGGTCACAGGATTTTCAGAAGATTCCGAACTAATCAAGATCTCCTGCATCCAGAGTGTCACTACCGTTTTACGATGCGACTTTCATCGGTTTAAAATGTTCGATAAGGTGCCGAGAACCATGCACTCAATGAGTTCATGATGCCGAGGGAGCCTGAGAACTTCTGGATAACACGATAGCTGAGTTTCGCTGTACCTCTTAAATCCTGGGCTTGTTAGAGGTCCTGATGGCATGATGTTCAAAGACTATTCTGAACCAGTCGCTGGAAAACTGCTCTGAGACTTCGAATTTAACTTGATGAAACATGGTAAAGCGAGTATGAGGAAACATAATTATTGATATTAAGGTCTTTTCAATAATTTAATATTTAGATGGGGATGAATGCAGTCAAGCATGAAAAGCATCCTAAATATTGTCAACAAGCCATTTTCCGATCTGATTTTGCATGTAGCTGCAAAATGCCTTTCTGTCCCTTGTACATGTTCAGTCTATTTTTGTATCTCGGGTTTCGTAACGATCTGTTTGTTGATACAGCTGCGGTGATACGATGAATAATGAGAAAACACATTTGACCAAGCAATGACATGCGTTCAATCAGTCAACAGTGAAATCTCCTCACATAAGTCTGCCTTCATAAGCATTACATCATAACCTGTATGAAGAGATCCAATTCGGTCAACTTTTACTGCTTCTCCATATGAAACGGGTAGCAAGAAAGAATTCTAAAACATCGCCAGAGCTGTCGATAGACATGCAGTTACGTAGATGAAAAGCAATAAACGATAAGGACAGCGAATACATGGAAAATCTGTAGCAATAAAATGTTGGGTTAAAACTCAATTGCTTCAAACAATTGATGTTGTCGAAGACAAATGGACATGCAGCTGTGCAGAACGCCAGCGTTTAGTCTACAACATGATGCAATGTTTATTTTCATTTTTTAACTGTTCTTAGAAGGAAATGCTGAGCAAAACGAAGTTGACCTGGCTAACAGATATTCTGACCACTTGTTTGTGCATGTATGATGAGACTGATACAATAAAACAATTCGTGAGCTATATTTCCAAATGAGCACCATCCGGCCAACGATGACCCAGGTACGCTCATATATGGACAGGGAAAATATCAACAGGGGCAACGCCTCATCCTACTAGCCTTTCCTAGCCGTGGTGACCGAACGATACAGGAAGACTCAAAAACTTCGCTTCATCACGGCTTTTCAAGGTCAAACCTCGTCCAAATTCACGGCTTATCAAGGTCAAACCTCGTCCAAATTCACGGCTTTTCAAGGTCAAACGTCTTCAAAATTCACGGCTCATCAAGGTTAAACGTCTTCCAAATTCACGGCTTATCAAGGTCAAACATCGTCCAAATTCACGGCTTTTCAAGGTCAAACGTTTTCCAAATTCACGGCTTTTCAAGGTCAAACGTTTTCCAAATTCACGGCTTATCAAGGTCAAACGTCTTCAAAATTCATGGCTTATCAAGGTCAAACCTCGTCCAAATTCACGGCTTTTCAAGGTCAAACGTTTTTCAAATTCACGGTTTATCAAGGTCAAACCTCGTCCAAATTCACGGCTTTTCAAGCTCAAACCTCGTCCAAATTCACGGCTCATCAAGGTCAAACTTCTTCAAAATTCACGGCTCATCAAGGTTAAACGTCTTCCAAATTCACGGCTTATCAAGGTCAAACATCGTCCAAATTCACGGCTTTTCAAGGTCAAACCTCGTCCAAATTCACGGCTTATCAAGGTCAAACCTCGTCCAAATTCACGGCTTTTCAAGGTCAAACGTTTTCCAAATTCACGGTTTGTCAAGGTCAAACCTCGTCCAAATTCACGGCTTTTCAAGCTCAAACGTCTTCAAAATTCACGGTTTATCAAGATCAAATTTCGTCCAAATTCACGGCTTATCAAGGTCAAACGTCTTCAAAATTCACGGTTTTTCAAGGTCAAATTTCGTCCAAATTCACGGTTCATCAAGGTCAAACTTCTTCCAAATTCACGGCTTATCAAGGTCAAACGTCTTCAAAATTCACGGCTTTTCAAGGTCAAACGTCTTCAAAATTCACGGTTTATCAAGATCAAATTTCGTCCAAATTCACGGCTTATCAAGGTCAAACGTTTTCCAAATTCACGGCTTTTCAAGGTCAAACGTTTTCCAAATTCACGGCTTATCAAGGTCAAACGTCTTCAAAATTCATGGCTTATCAAGGTCAAACCTCGTCCAAATTCACGGCTTTTCAAGGTCAAACGTTTTCCAAATTCACGGTTTGTCAAGGTCAAACCTCGTCCAAATTCACGGCTTTTCAAGCTCAAACGTCTTCAAGATTCACGGTTTATCAAGATCAAATTTCGTCCAAAATTTCACGCTATTCAAGGTCAAACGTCTTCAAAATTCACGGTTTTTCAAGGTCAAATTTCGTCCAAATTCATTCTTCATTCATCAAGGTCAAATTCTTCAATTTCGGTTTTTTCAAGGTCAAACGTCTTCAAAATTCACGGTTTATCAAGATCAAATTTCGTCCAAATTCACGGCTTATCAAGGTCAAATTTTGTCCAAATTCACGGCTTATCAAGGTCAAATTTTGTCCAAATTCACGGCTTATCAAGGTCAAATTTTGTCCAAATTCACGGCTTATCAAGGTCAAATTTTAATATTGAGGGTTTCACGAAGTCAGATTTCTTCATTAAGTCGAGATTTCAAGGGTTCAACTGCAAATCAAAATCCACAGTTTTCAAGGTTTATATTTCTAAATTTTCCAGATTTTGGTGATGACTGATTGATAGTCTAATAATGAAATCACTTAAAAGCTGCGACCTTATCGCCAACGAAGTTCACATTTTTGACTCTTACAAATCTGAGAAAGCTACTTATCACAGATAAAGAAATACAAGATTCACTGTAGCTCATCATCCAACTTTAGTGCAATTAATTAAGCGTAAAGTCACGCCTTATTTCATATCATTATGAGGGCATCGCTCAACAATCTCATGCCATAAATATTCAATAACTAGTTATAATTAAGCAGCACTCATCACTGGTTTTATGAGCACTGAGGAGTCTCTCATTCTTTGAAAAAAAATCAAGAAAATAAAAAAAGTTTTGAGGTGTCCAACAAAATAAAATAGCTGCAATAAACATCTGGCTTCATAACGCACGTATTCGTTCACAAGAAGCTGATACAAGTACCACACTTCATCCACACAATGAAACCGAATCATACCGATGACTACAAGGAACTTCATTTGCGTGGTAACGTGTTCATCTCGCATAGAAAAACACCTTTTATTCATTTTTTTCAAAGTTTGAAGCCAAAATTCAAAGTTACTCAGGGTGGCGGATACACTGTGGTATATTAGCATGCAGGACATTAGAATACAGGTCCTGAATTTGGTTTTATTCTTTCATGAGTGCTCGCACCTAAGTGCATATTTTCAGATTATCGGATGATTTCGAGAAAGTTTGCCATTTCACTGATGCACGATGTCTCTCATACTGTGTGTGTGTGGAGAAGATGACAGGAGTAATTGCAGTTGTGAGGGATGAGATGACTTTTCATCCTAACACGCACTCAACATTTGCAAATCTGCCGACATCTTCGATGTGATCATCTCAGTACTGCCCACGTATGTTTTGAGTTCTCTCTGTTTGCAGATCATCCACTTAGATGTTGTTACAGCTGATTCAAATTGTCCTTCTCACTTCTCAGAACTCTCTCTCATTCAACTGCTCACGAGTAACCTTACGAGACTATTAGTCGGAAAAGTGCGATCTGTCAACAGTGCAGATGATATACTTCTGATCATCCGAAACTGATTTATTATACGAACTTCAACGTCAGAACAAAGTGTCATTTATTAGCAAACACCCACTCGAGGCAGCTGCACTTCTGAGCATGAGGGTGAATGCAGTCACTGACGACTCGTCGTGATGTCGATTTCATCACCACTCTATTCATCTATCTCCAACATTGAAGGAAGTGGCTACAATTCCAAATAGAAGACGTCTGCGCTCGAGTGTTGGAAACTCCTTTCCATCGTCGGCCTACCTTTGGTGGGCGATGTTTCCCAGTTGCAGAGTCTTACCTTTGGAATACACTTCCTGTTGACATTCGTATGTTGGACTCTTTATCGATTTTTAAAAGCTTCACTGTGAATTTCTTTTACAAAAGTTTTTACAAGTTTCTTGATTTTTATTGACTTGTGTAAAGGGGCCTAGAAGTCATTGTGACTAAATGCCCTTATGTGAAGAGTTCCAAATACAATACAATACAACGATACTCTCACAATGGGCCTTCCACGGAACTGTCAAGTTCAGACTGGGATGACGCACTGTGATACTTTCCATCCGGAGGTCCTTTCTGCTGTCTTCCACCGACATGGTTGAGGCTCGACTTTAATACCAAAAGAACACAACTATTGCATTATTGAGATTTCAATGAATTAATTTACAATAAATCGAATCTTTGAGATATTCTCACAACGTTTTTGTTCTAGAAATATCGTCTCAGTGAGTATGTCTAAAGCACAATAGATTGGACCCATTCTGTGAGATTACCAAATAGAACTGAACTTGAGATCATTACTCAAACGTCTACCCCTTCGCTGAGGATGAAGATATACCATGCGGCTTTATCCTGCAAGCTCAAGTACGATTGGCGTTACACATGCGGCGTCTGTGACATGCTATGCTTGTTCATCTGCCGGCGAAGACCCCTCGCACCCACACGCAGCGGGGACACACACACACACCCATACACCATGATTCGCTTGGTGCAATCTGCTACTTCAAATTGGATGCCTTTTCATGTCTGAACTATGTGGAGTATTCATGCAACACACGTCATGACTATGAGAGTGTTCAACAGATGTTTTCATAAAAGATATCTTCTTTTCTGAGGCCAAAATAGCTATTTTTATTAGTCAATTGTTTTCTAACACAAATACTATCTCAATGAACAAATTGTGAAGCCAATGAAAAGGCTACGTGTCAAATTGTCGGAACTTGCATGTTTGGGGAGACCTCATCTGTGCATAACTTTCTGTCTGCAGAAGTTGAATTCTTATTCCCCAATCTATATCGGTATTCCTTTTTTCTCATAACATTTACGTTACTTTCTGGTATATTTAGCAACATTCGATTGACGTCACAGACGAACTATCACAAGCACACTATCACATGTTTATTTCCAGTACTCACTTTGCAAGGCAAACTAATCCCAAATCATAGAAATGTAATGTCAACTTCATATCCAACTAAGCAAAACAACAGCTTGCAATTGGTTACTCCATTAATTAACTTTCACTCCACATCATTCTGTCGATAAAGAAATGGCAACACATGTTTCTGTTTCCATCTGGCCGATCGGATTCAATGTGTTCATGTCATTATACTGCTAATTTACCATTCAATAATCATTATCAGCTTATGTGCAGTCATCGATTAAAGATGTTTCTTGCTCAGGTCAAGAAGAGTGGATAAAGTGTGTCCTAGATTGACCTAGTAACAATAGAAATATTTGAAAGCGTGAGCGTGTGAGCGCGTCATACGACATAGTACATTACCGGTGAACTGCAGTCAACACAACAAGACCTTCATTATTCAAACATTGAGCGAGAAATCCGACTATTCGCTTATGATGTAAATCACAATAAAGAACAATCAATTCACAGGGACTCTGCTGACATCATTCTTTAATCAACTAATCTCCAAAATACTTTTTTCCGGTGAACTGCTTTATTGGCCGAGTGGTAAATGAAGACTGCATTTACTTGGTTCGTGAATTGTTTTCTGCAATTTCTTCATGTCCATGCACTCACACTTTTCTCAATTTCATGCACAGGCGAACCTGAGAGTCGAAAAACCTGTTCGCATTAGCGAATGGAAGGATGTTGGTGAAGTTAAGTGCTTCAGTCATTACATCACCTTCTTGTTTTGAAATCTGCGGAGAAAACATAAAACAGAATACCCATAGGGTAGATCCGGCCACCAACACGACCTTCTGCAGGGAACAAGGTCGAAAATGAGACTTGCACAGAATTGATGCAGCGTACACCCTATGGCTACCAAGATCCTCTGTTCTGCCCGGTTCCTCTCTTGTCGGACGCATCAGAAAGATTTGCGAATCCAATGGGAAGTGGACTGCGGCTTCGGCAAAATTCTTCTGAGTATTCTCTGATTAAGGAGAAGTGCTTAGTTCGCTGACATGGCATGGGACGTCTTCAGATCATGCACCTTTCATGCATCCTAGTTCATGAAGCTGAACACATTTCGATTTAGCAAGTATCTTGATATCAGCAAACACAACATCCTGAACAAACTTTACCTGAAATGTTTTTTTGACTACATTGTCGCACACATAACCAACACATGACAAGAGCACATGCAGAGAAGATTCCATGCCAAAAATTAGGGCTCTTGACTTTGTTCTTCTCATTATAATTGGAGAAAACAGAGAAAATGCAATTTTTGATTGGATTTACATGCGCTGTCTTTGATATTGTGTAACAAGAGCTAGAGCCGGGTAGAACTCGGCAGACGCGTAGAAGTAGCCCTCCGTATATTCTGTGACAGTCTCATTAGTTTTCCCGCAGATACTTGTGTTGACATCCCGACTAGCACTCAACAATATGTTCGTGATTCAGGATCCGATAATAGTAGAGACAAAGATGATATTCTCATGCGATGACTTGAACCATCCTATGAAGTGCAAGGATTCAGACATTCGTCTGTTTCACACTAGATGTTCAAATGGACTGCTGTGTAGAATGAATAGATGCAGCAATATAGCGCAACGGATGAGTCCTCTGAGGTCCATGCTTCAATTACAGTTGAGACAATCCGCCGCGGTAAGAAACAAAATTCTAAACCTACGCAAGTAGGCGATAGCTTTCTGCTAGGCAACACTGAAATGACTATAATATGCATGCATTTCTTGCTTTATAATTCACATAGCTTGCGTGGACAATTTCCCTACCTAAACTGATATCCAATGATTTGAAAACTATAGAACATGTCTTCGCTTTATGAGCTGTTTTGGATTACAAAGAAAGAAAGAATATTTTTCCGACCATGTTTCACTTCTTATTCAGGTTTTCAAAATCACTGTTTCATAGAAAAATTGCCTCTTATCAAAGAAGCACGCTACTTTTGAGTTACTGACCTACTGACCTACAGTGTCTGTATCTCTCTGCTCGCTCTCTACCACTCATGCTTTCATCTAGATCGCTTTCTATGGTAAGCAGTCCGGCATTCAACAATGTCGATTTCTATGGTAAGCAGTCCGGCATTCTACAATGTCGACTTCCATGGTAAGCAGTTCGACATTCAACAATGTCGATTTCTATGGTAAGCAGTATGACATTCTACAATGTCGATTTCTATGGTACGCAGTATGACATTCAACAATGTCGACTTCCATGGTAAGCAGTTCGACATTCTACAATGTCGATTTCTATGGTAAGCAGTGCGGCATTCAACAATGTCGATTTCTATGGTACGCAGTATGACATTCAACAATGTCGACTTCTATGGTAAGCAGTCCGGCATTCCACAATGTCGATTTCTATGGTACGCAGTATGACATTCTACAATGTCAACTTCTATGGTAAGCAGTTCGACATTCAACAATGTCGATTTCTATGGTAGGCAGTATGACATTCAACAATGTCGATTTCTATGGTAGGCAGTATGACATTCTACAATGTCGACTTCCATGGTAAGCAGTTCGACATTCAACAATGTCGATTTCTATGGTAAGCAGTTCGACATTCAACAATGTCGATTTCTATGGTAAGCAGTTCGACATTCAACAATGTCGATTTCTATGGTAAGCAGTCCGGCATTCCACAATGTCGACTTCTACGGTAAGCAGTCCGGCATTCAACAATGTGTTGTGACCGGATTCTGCGGAATGGGTACAAACCCCGATTTCTCAAGGAGGCTACATAGATATCGTGAATGATCTCACCGTGTGTTGGCGGTTTCCGAGGGGTTTGTCTCCGAACGGAGCCCACAGATGCATTGCCTGGCGCCAAACTGTTTCTTGGACTATTAGCAGCGACAACTTTGGATTCCAGAGAACGATGCTGTTTCGCTAGATCCTCCACCATCGCTTCTAAACGACACCTTTGCTCCCGCTCGTTCTGAAGCAGTTTCTGCCACCGTCGTACCTGCGCACTTGCCGCCGAACTGAATTCTGAGCACGACTGTAGAGAGAAAAATCACTTGTTACATCATGGAATGAAACTTTGCGGATATGTTGATGCAACTGATGTGGCGTTCTTGCATAGAAATTGACAACAATAAAACCTCTAGAATGGAAATTAAGCTTCATGCAATGCACAATAACGGCACATAAACCGCACGCATTTTCACTTAGATGCACCTGTCAACGTCTGTATCATTGGGTTAGAATCAGTCACATGAGTAAATCGAAGCTTTTAATTGGTTCTTCATGCCCCAACTTAGTTCCCCCGGATGTGCCGCGACCTTGAGTCAATTTCCATTCTAGCGAACTTTAGATAAATAGTTTATTTCTATGCGTTCTTGCGACTTCGTCCGCTTATCGAAGTCATTAACAATTAACCATGCCGGCTGGAGACTTCCGTGTCACCATTCACTCAAATATTCGGCTGTAATAGCGGCTATGCTATATTTATCCCTGTGACATCTTTCCAATTCTCCTCAGATAGACTTTATTAGCAGGATGGAATTTTGGACTTATTACTTTATCTTGTTTTCATTCGAAGTTTCAGCGATTTTGACTTTTGAACTTCGATAAATTTCTACGCAGAATTTTGATTTCGATTTCCTTAATGTAATCGAGAAAATGACTGTATTGCAAAATAATCATATTCATGCCATGAGATGAGCATTTAAAGACTGACCTTGCGTGTTTCAAATACAACTAGTGTATCTGTTGATTGATACACTACGCGCAACGTGTCAGAAACGAAGCTCCAATGTACGAGATTGCGGGATCCTTTGATTTTTGCTTGCTTTTTTGAATGCGAACCAATAAGACCTGCACTTCCACTTAGTACCTTTGTTCTTATACCATGGATTAAATGACAGATTTTCCTACTTAAGCTTCCTAGTAGCAATGACCGCCGCTACGGCGTAATACGTAAACACAGAAAGCGCAGTTAAAAAACTTGCGGTCATGAACACCTTAACTCAATCGTTGCAACGTTGAATTCTTTGCGTCGCTGCCAACATGTCAGTGGTCCGGTAACATGATTCTTGATAGTTACATGGACAGAGAGGCGTACGATGATAGAGAGGAAATGCACCAGTACTTTTAGATTCAAGTAAAACTGAATAATAGGACCGTTTCTGTCAATTGCAACGTAGATATCTAAGACAGCGACAAATTGAGGAGTCTCGTTACTGTTTTTAGGGCACAAGACAAGTTAACTTTCATTGAATTATTATTAAGAGCGATATTTGATTTTTAAACCTCTACTACATTGAGATGAATCACCAGAAATAAAATGATTCAGAAATACACAAGAGAGACATATCGTCTGAAAACTCGAACAGTTGAGATCTGAATACAAAATGATAATTACTGAAGCCGCTTAGGACATCATGTAGGAGGATTGAGGATAAAACACCTATCATAGACGCTTTCATCTTCGTATCTCAAGTCAATCTGCGGATACTCACGTTGATCATGGCACTAGATGCCACCCGAAAGACAGTCGCCTTCTCATTGATGGCTCGTATTCGGGTCGCTGTATCAGCCGCATCTCTGCTATTCTCCAGATCGGACAAAGCTTTCGTCAAGGAGTCGCCCTGTCGACTGACAAGACTCTGACAAGCATTCAGATCGTCAATTTTGCGGACCATGCTCGCGAGGAAATTGTCAACATCTTGTTTGACAGTGTCCGCACCTACTTCGCCGTCCATGTCATCAGAGTCATCCGCTGCAAGAAGGAAATGGTCGAAGTATAATTAAAAACATCGAGACAAAATAAACACCGATAGTGATGAATAAGAAATGAACATGAATGTTGGAATCATCAACGAATTGATAAGAAAAACAAATAGAGCCTAAAAATAGCACAATGTAAACATCCGGCTTGCCTCTGATGTTGTGAGACTGCGGCGATTTCTATGCATTAGATATATACAATGTTTGTCGCAGTTATCGAGTTGGGCAGTAGAATGAAGCTTACAATGCTCAATTTGTGACAGCAATTTTCGTCTTCAGCACTTTCAGAGAAAGCTCTGCACTATTATCAGCAGAGAGCTTAAGATTTCTGAATTTACTCTTCGTAGTTTTCTAGCCCATTACAGGTGTTATGACACATCAGTTGATTCATATATGCACGTCGTGAGAGTTACCACTGTTCGACGCCTGGCCATCTCCGACAAGAAGATTGGGTGCCTTGGACGAGGAAGAGATAGGTAAAAATCAAAACGAAGAATGGTAAACTGTCAATTACACGCACTTCAACAATGAGGGCTGTGCGTAGTGCACTTTGTGTGTGAAGTTGGCGCCATTTCATATCTTACTGCATTATTTCAATTACCTAAATATCTAAAGAGAATTAAAAATTTTGTATTGAAAGAAAGTCAAGCTGTTTATTATAAAATCGCATAAAAGGTTAATCAATATATTTCGACTATTACACCATAACCATTATTAAGAAAAGAATTCATGGTAAATACCAGAGATTTAAAATTTGATGTAGAGAATCATAGAATTAACACTGTATAGACTTATAAACATGAATGATATCTATTATGCGTGGAATGAAAAGATATCTGGCAGCAGAAGTGTGCTGCTAACCCATCTCTCCCCAACCTCCCCACCAAAAATTCATTATGAAAAATTACATGTACAAAAATTCTTTTAGCCCTTCACATTCAGCTCGTCTAAAGAGAATGACTACTAATGAGACAATAACAGACACCAACACCCTTGATTCCCCGATCGCACTTGCCGGACCTAGGAACCAAGCCGAAGTCCGTGGTGGAAACGAGCTCGCACCTTCTTCCCTCGCCCACGCTGACCGCACTCGCCTGACCCAGGAATCGAACCGAAGTCCGTAGTGGAGACGAGCTCGCACCTTCTTCCCTCGCCCACGCTGTGCGCACTCGCCTGACCCAGGAATCGAACCGAAGTCCGCGGTGGAGACGAGCTCGCACCTTCTTCCCTCGCCCACGCTGACCGCACTCGCCTGACCCAGGAATCGAACCGAAGTCCGTGTTGGAGACGAGCTCGCACCTTCTTCCCTCGCCCACGCTGACCGCACTCGCCTGACCCAGGAATCGAACCGAAGTCCGTGGTGGAGACGAGCTCGCACCTTCTTCCCTCGCCCACGCTGACCGCACTCGCCTGACCCAGGAATCGAACCGAAGTCCGCGGTGGAAACGAGCTCGCACCTTCTTCCCTCGCCCACGCTGTGCGCACTCGCCGGACCTAGGAATCGAACCGAAGTCCGTGGTGGAGACGAGCTCGCACCTTCTTCCCTCGCCCACGCTGACCGCACTCGCCTGACCCAGGAATCGAACCGAAGTCCGCGGTGGAGACGAGCTCGCACCTTCTTCCCTCGCCCACGCTGACCGCACTCGCCTGACCCAGGAATCGAACCGAAGTCCGCGGTGGAGACAAGCTCGCACCTTCTTCCCTCGCCCACGCTGACCGCACTCGCCTGACCCAGGAATCGAACCGAAGTCCGTGTTGGAGACGAGCTCGCACCTTCTTCCCTCGCCCACGCTGACCGCACTCGCCTGACCCAGGAATCGAACCGAAGTCCGCGGTGGAGACGAGCTCGCACCTTCTTCCCTCGCCCAAGCTGTGCGCACTCGCCGGACCTAGGAATCGAACCGAAGTCCGTGGTGGAGACGAGCTCGCACCTTCTTCCCTCGGCCACGCTGACCGCACTCGCCTGACCCAGGAATCGAACCGAAGTCCGCGGTGGAGACGAGCTCGCACCTTCTTCCCTCGCCCACGCTGTGCGCACTCGCCGGACCCAGGAATCGAACCGAAGTCCGGGGTGGAAACGAGCTGGCATCTTCTTCCCTCGCCCACGCTGTGCGCACTCGCCGGACCTAGGAATCGAACCGAAGTCCGCGGTGGAGACGAGCTCGCACCTTCTTCCCTCGCCCACGCTGACCGCACTCGCCTGACCCAGGAATCGAACCGAAGTCCGCGGTGGAGACGAGCTCGCACCTTCTTCCCTCGCCCACGCTGTGCGCACTCGCCTGACCTAGGAATCGAACCGAAGTCCGTAGTGGAGACGAGCTGGCACCTTCTTCCCTCGCCCACGCTGACCGCACTCGCCTGACCCAGGAATCGAACCGAAGTCCGTGGTGGAGACGAGCTCGCACCTTCTTCCCTCGCCCACGCTGACCGCACTCGCCTGACCCAGGAATCGAACCGAAGTCCGCGGTGGAGACGAGCTCGCACCTTCTTCCCTCGCCCACGCTGTGCGCACTCGCCGGACCTAGGAATCGAACCGAAGTCCGTGGTGGAAACGAGCTGGCATCTTCTTCCCTCGGCCACGCTGACGTTACAAAAGCAAAGGAGTCAAGACAGAAGTCATCTCCAAGTGATATCGACAGCTTATTGTCCACTGTCTAAATAAAACTAATTTCTTTTGATGACTACATCTAAGCCACAGTAAGTGTGAAGAAAATGCCATTTTAAGCACACGATATAATAAATCCAACAAAGAACATTTTTAATCCTGATCTAACTGCTAATTCCGAGCTTTTAATTCCTATATTATGAAAATCACGGCTCTTCCTTAAATAGACGATGTATTTTCTGATGTCCTCATGTATTGCAAGTTTGCATCATTTTGATTTTTTAACGTTGCTTATTTTCAAAATTTCTGTTGTGATGACTTTCGTGACAGAGCCATGACAGGTCAAGTAAGATATTCATCAATTGTGAGTAGTGGCAAAATAAGGCCTATGTAGGTCTGTTCCAAACAATTGATGTCACTCTGATCTCTTTCCCGTGGCATCTTGAATCCCGATAAATTAAGTTGTATGGAGCACATCGATTTACAGCAATTAAATCAATGTTTCATTTAAAAAACTGATCGCATTCAGTTTACTATCTAGTTCTTCTCCACTGCCGGTCAAAACATGAATCAATGACAGTTTTCGGAAGTGTTGACAATTTACTATACGACTTTTTCACTGTTTTATACTATTAACTTCCTCTTTCATTAATCTCTTGTCAGGCCCCAGATTCCGGAATTGCGGGAATCTGATATTTTGCCTCAATCCGTGCGATCAATGACTTCTAAATTTTTGACACTAAATTAAGAATTTTCCTGATACACTAACATATAAAAGACAGAATCCTACGAAACAATTTTATTTTTCGGTCATGGACAAGTTTTGACATTTCTGGTACACTGCTGTGAACAGATGTGACTAGAGGAAAGGCTTTGACACCTTTCAAGACATCTGATATCTGAGTTGTGACTGCTATTCACCAATCTGAGAATGCTCATAAAACCTCTCAACTTCAGCCTCAAGACATTTAGTATCGCAGAATACCAGTCTGGCTTGATGGATCTTTTTAAATTTCAGGTGTTCCCCTACTCTTAGTTACTTGAATCTCTCACTCAGTACACCAAAATTCAGGTCACAATGGTAGAAATGAGATCAGACCGCCGTCAGGTGTCCTCGAAGGATTGCAATCCACTGTAGAGGACAAGAGAAATGTTGCTAATGAACCCTACCCAGCAATGCATCCGTGACTGGTGATGAAATGGATGATCTACAGGTAAGAATACGGGAAGAACGCTGATGATGCAGTAAAATTCGTGGATTAGAAGCACCAGCTGCTATCAGATTGGCCTTCAAATTAAATAACTTTGAATTTACAGTAATGCTGAGCATCACTACTACAGTGGACTGTCAAAAACTTCCAAATAGGATCACCAAGGAATAAAGCTGATCATGGAAGGCATCGGCGAAAGACAAAACTAAAGGAACATGTTGTTTGAGTCTGTCAATGTCACTCTGTTTTTCTGCAATTTTTACAAAATTGATGCAAGCTCATTTTAATGACTAAACGATGTCTTGTTCATTTATCCCATCACAGAAAACCTCTTCTCACCTATGCAACCTGGTTATGACAAGAAATCCACGGATAAGGATGCGAAAATTCATCTCTACAACAAGCCTGGCCCCTCGATTCATCATTTTCATAAGTCATGAAGGCACATTTCGAACTTCCTTTCAACCGTTAACTCTGATAATGCAGAAGTTAAATCAAGGTTCCGTTGTAAGTGTGACCGTGACGGAGCTTGTTGACGTTGTTGAAATTCGTTGCGATGGGCACAAACATCCTGAATCATGATGATGATAGCTATTACAACTTCCCATATGCTCTATGGGTCTATCGTCTACGTGGCACAGTGGTTAAGTGCTTGGCCTGGCGATCTTTCGGTGTAGAGGTCGAGCCCCGTAAGTGTCATTAGAAGTCGTCAGGAAGGGCATCCGGACTTAAAGTACCACAACGCGCTCCAAAAAGTCTGTGTCAGCACCGTCCAAGCCCAAATATGAAGGAGTAGTGTGTCAAAGCTTCTTATGCTTAATGAAGGTCAGAATTCTATCGGCAAGCATCATCCTCAAAATGAATCAGCCCCACTTTATATTGCTTCGGATGATCGCTAGAACGTCCTGACTGCAATCACAATACAGCACATGTCCTTGTGATCAAAGTCTCATATTCAGAAAGCAGCGTACCCGTTTGCTATAACTCATCAAAATCATCGTGAAGGTTCCTGTTGAAACATGTTTCATCAATCGAAAGAACAGTTTCTGTCACTATGGTTCGACCGATAAGTGTCACAATCATTGGCAGTGATCTGAAAACAGTTCGCACCACTTCGCTATGTCCCGCTTGTTCTTGCCATCATTTGGTCTGAACTTCCAACATCATTGATAAGAGAGCCATTTCACAAGCATTGCGACAAATTTAAGGCTATCCGGTACAAGTTCAGTCAATCTGTCTTCAGTTTGCCATAAATGCACTCTTTAAACTACAAATGACACCAACATGTTGTCCATCAGTACAGTGGACTGATAAAACACGTAGAGTGATATTTGTGAAACAATCAGCTTTTTACGGATGGGAAATTGATGTATAGACATGTAATTAAGGAAAACTGGCATTCTGTCAGTTTCATCTCCAGAAACAGGAGATACGCCTTTTCATCTGAGACTGAAGTTTGCATCAGTTCGCGCCCGGTCCGGTGATCGGCTTGATTGGATACATGTCCTTCTTTCAATTAGAACAATTTCATGCATATTTCTATGTTAAAAGATTGCAAAAATGCATAATTTGATAGCTTAACGAGCATGAACAATTTCAGTATTTTTCGAGTTTGTAATATGCCAATCAATATTTTATCACCAATAGCACGATTCATACACTCACTTCATACTTAATTTTTTGACTGTATTATTCATTATTTTATTTGTTCTTATTTTCAACTTAATTAATGCCTGTAAAATTCACGAACAAAAAGTTCCATATGATGAAGGAATGGGTAACACTTATGCGGACTTACATTTGTAGTACCGAGTAATCAATGATTGCCCAGCAGTTTTGAGATCAACAAAAAGTATTGGGCATCATGATGACTGTGCAATATACTCCTTGCTTAGATTTTATATAAATCAGTCACCATTTGATCACTAGATTATGATGATTCGTATTAAGAGCAAGCGAAATAATTGCACAGACTTCACTCATTCAGCTCAATACGTGCAAGTATTGCTTGCGTCCATCTGTTTCAGATAAGTAATTTAAATGAATAAATTCGTGAAGTATGCAATAATTAATTATCGTTTCCTTCCATTATTTGAAACAACCAAAACGCAGCTCACTTCTATCTGCCGAAGATTTTCTGGACGACTTAATGTGGAGAGTTAAGTAAGGATGGTGACAGCTCATTGAAGTCCATCAGGTGAGTGTTGTAGGTGGGTCCAGTCCTGCTGTGACGTCAAGAATAAGATGTCATTGGCAGAGGTTACCTGAATTTGCACCTTTCCTGACATCAAAAGCCTTACGTTGAAAATGAAAGGCCCGAGTGCAGTCTGCATGTGTCCGTAGTGCGATGCTGTAGGGGAGTGAGACGTAGACCGTGATCACATCATGAGGATGGGAAGAGCAGAGGAGGCAGTGAGAAGAATGTATGGTGTGGAGGTAATCGAACCGATGGACACAAGTCTGAACGAAGAGATTTTTCTAGTTTGAGATAGAAGGCAGATGGCAAGAGGAAGACCGATGGACACAAGTCTGAACGAAGAGACTTTTCCAGTTTGAGATAGACGGCAGATGGCAAGAGGAAGACCGATGGACACAAGTCATCTTCGATTATCTTCATGCTCTGGACCTGAATCCAACAATGCTCTGCGATCGGCAGGAGTGGAGGCGCACATGCGACATTCCGTCCAAAGTGAGGCGAGGACGAACAACGTGGAAGCAAGCAACCAACCAAGGCCTGCGATCAGTCCCGTCTTGATAAGACCTTTCAGTCCTGTTCCGACGACATATCTCCGCATCAACTAAGTAGGCAGAAGTTACTGTTGGTTAAAAGTTAAAATCACCACCTGTGTACGCAGCACACAGTACAACCATAGAGTAGGGATATATAGGTGGAGTATTGACTCAAAAAGTATCTGTATGCAGTGAACATTTTTATATGAAAAGATTCAGTTTTTTGCGGAGATCACGTTCCCGTGGTCCAAAAAATTATCTGAGCACTTTTGAAAAAAGTCAAAATTTGCCTATCTATATACTACCTAGATGATTCCCCGTTGTAAGTAGTATGAAACAAGTTGGGTGTCAAAAGGAGTAAATATTTGCTAATAGACATCCCAACTAAGCGGAAATCAAGCTGATTACCAAGGGAATTTAATGAGCTGCATTATAATGGAAGTCTTCATGAAAAAGTCGACATCTTATTGTGCTTTCTTGGCTGAAATTAAAGTTTTTAATTCAATTTTCATCAGCATGATTCTATGATTCACTAAATTCATGTTTCATTTCTTGAATTCTGAATTGTGATGTGGACCCATTTACATTTTTCAAAGTTAATTGAAATCATTGTCTTTGATTACGTGATTTTGCTCTGCCAGCGGCAGGTTGCCTGTGATGATCACGCAGAGGGTTGAGGTTGAGCTTGAAAGTAATAGGAACCCATCGAATTGCTAATTTAGCAAACATTAAATCTCTAAGGCTGTCATGAGAATCTGTGAAATACCATCATTCCTTCTGCATTACAATCATGATCATTCAATTTCTGCAAAACTGCAAAAGTTTGCATATCTCACATTTGGTGACAATACCACCTGTATCTCCCTTGAGTTCATTTAATAAAATCGAAAGTGTGTACACATTGGGGATTTAATAAATGCGGAGTTACCACTCTACCTAATATACCTTCTCTATGGTACAACGTAGTGCAACACAGTTCAACAGAAGTAGTGGAAAAGAAGAATCATAATGATAAATCAAAATATTTATGAAATATTCGATTCCGTTACCCAGCTGCGATTTATCCACAGAATTGCCGTGAAGATGACGCATTCCTTCACAATACAAATATAACGCGTAAGTATATAAGGGCTGAGATGATATACCGTATTTACTCTAATAGAACCCGGACCTCTAATAGAACCCGAGTCTCCAATAAAACCCGGGTCAGAGCAATCTGAATTAATAGAACCCGGGTCTCCAATAAAACCCGGGTCAGAGCAATCTGAATTAATAGAACCCGGGCCTCTAAGAGAACCTGGGGTCTCTCATAGAACCCGGGTAGAGACTCAGTAGCATCTTATTGACCTTGTAGGTGAACCAAAAAGTATTTTTTCAGTAACAAAATTCATTTGACGGGAGATAAGTAAAGGAAACAAGCGAATATTGGATGGTAGCGAAGATGACCTCATCGAATGCTTCAAGGCAGGGCATCCATGCCATGATGCCCTCTCGCGCTTGTGCGAAGTGGAAGTTGACCTTGACATCGATGAAGAACACGAAGAAGAGGACGAGCTGATGATTATAGATGAAGACGAATGACTCAAGTTGCTTTTCAATATACCGGTAGATATGGAGACTTTTATATACAGTCCAATATAGAGATTTTTCCAACTGGTAGCCGTTCTTCCTTTGCACAGCGAGTAGGTCTTTGACTTTTTTGTGACTAAATTACAATTACCGGGGTTAGCTTATGGATCGTTCATAATCCTCTCCACATCCGCCACTCAATATGCCATGAGCATAGTGAAATGTAAAAAAGACTTCGACTAACAGCAAAAACTGTCATACAATAGGCCGGCATTTTTATGTAGGTTCAACGAATTCTATGGTTGATGTCATATTTTTAATTTTTTAGTGATCATTTTTCAATGTAATTAAATAGAACCCGGGCCTCCAATAGAACCCGGACCTCTAATAGAACCCTGGTCAGAGCGATCTGAATTAATAGAGCCCCCCGGGTTCTATTAGAGTAAATACGGTATTCTTGCAATCTCAGTGGAAATGGGGGCATCATGGAAACGATCCTTTCATCGCATAATTTCTTGGTTTAATTTCCAATTTAGCTTTGAAGCGATGACAATTTTGAATACACTTACTAATTTCCACACCTCTAATTACAATGAATTCACCGGCTGAGATCTAGGTCTCTGCAATTTGGGACTGTTCCATCAATCAAATGTGTCAAAGAGCACTCTCATTAATCCTTTCACCTTCACGTGGACTAACGAGTGATCTTTTCATCATCAGAAAGCATCGCATTACTGAAATGATTTTTGATACATTATGACATCAAATTTTCATCTACCAAAATCCATCTCGAGTAATGAAGCGGAACTCAATGTCTATTGTTACCACCATGAAAACATCACGGAAATATAGTGTCAAGGGAGACTGGAGATGTTATTGCGGACAAACCATCAGCGACTGCATAGAACATGCAGGTCGCCATGACGATACTCAAGCTGATTTTGCAGAGTTCGCTGTTGGCAATTTAGATGAAACGAAGTGTTACCTGAAACCTCTGCGATCAAACCTTAACATGCGAAGATAAGAAGAGTTCCCAGAGACGACAGAATAACAACTTCAACCGTTTACCATGAAGTTCAAACATCAGTTACAGATCAGTTAACTCTTTCAACACCCACATCATCCGTCTTTCTTCACGGATTGTAGTGCAGAGCTGCGTGATTGCTCTCATGTTTCAGAAGTGAAGATAACTCAGTCGATGAAGTCAACAATTCCTATGACGCACTATGCAGATGGTAATGTGTTCAAAACTGAGCACTGGTTCTCAAGGGGAAATTGTCGCGACGCCTTCAGGTATTCTTGAGGGATTGCGAGGAGATGGAAAGTATACAAAATAAAAGTAACACAAAGGAAATGTACCTCAAGGAAACATTTCATGAGCAAATAGAAGTGCACATTTATTCTCAAAGATCGGCAATGATAAAATGATGTCATTTCATTCTGAGGAAAAATGATATAAAATAACATCATCCAAAATTTTTGTTCCATTATATTTTCTAATCACAGATTCTTCACATTTTGTATTGAAGCAAGTTTAGTCTCTTTCGTTTGTTCTACTCATGTCCTTCCCCACTGGTTGATTCATGAGCGAAAAAGCGACAGGCTATTGTCTGTCTATCACTCAAATTGTCAAACAACTCATTAATAACACTGTCTTGATGTTTTTGAAGTCTTGACTGTAATCTAAACATTTTTATCCTTTTTCGTACTTTAGATACTGTTGGCCTAAACAACTACATATTGTAGGCATCTTTGCAATTCGAGTGTATAAAGCTTCAATCAAAACTTGTGATGTCTAATGTACAGGCCATAGGCCCTGCCTAACTTTTGATATACAAGAAGCTTTGTATGACTAAACTGCTTTCTTCGGTCTTCCTTTATTTGGAATATATCGATGCTGCATGAAATCTAATTTCAATTTCATTGTTAAGAGCAGTAAAAGTAGCATGATGGCAGTGTAAATCGAAAAATTCATTTGACTAGATCTATTTATGGTGTAGGCCTGCGTATATTTCACAAAAAATGGTATATTTTCATTATAAAAAAATAAAATGATATCATTGCCCATCATAGTTTATCCTATTATCATCATAATGACAATAATACACGAAAAAGACACATAAAATGGACACTTCAGTCGTTGAATCTTTTATAAAAGAGTGGAACATTTAGACTTCAAGAGTCATCAGTGAAGGCGGATGCTAAGTCGATGCACGCGTATGGTCACATGTAATTGACACTCAATTGTAAAACCGGCACAAAATTTGTTTCAAATGTATTTTATTATAATTTCTGCATAAAAAGACAATTTTGCACATATGAATAGCATCATGAAATTATTCAAATGTAAATATCATATAAAAATATTACTAATAGTATTTCCTAATCCTACGCTGGACTATTTTCATTGACAAACTTCAGAAATAATGATAAGATTTCATATTTTTCATGTGTACACTTAAGAAGTTGCTACTCAACATTAATTTTCAATTCTGAGGATATTGAAGTTGAATAGAAATACGTTTAATTACATTGAAAGTCATCGTAATTATCAAAATAAAGTTGCACATTCCGTGAATAAATGGTGAATTCGTAAACTCCTGGCACTGTTGCAAGAGTAATACCGGAAATAAGGGCAATGTATTCAAATATACATCACCGGTACTTTACATTAGTTGCCTCTGAAGACGCATTTTCCATAGGAATCGAATGATATGGGATGCATTACCGCCATTTGCAGAATAGAAATATGTCACGAACCATAAACGTTTGGGAACCATAATAAGTAAGAATATCAATCCCAACGAGAGAACCATGTAAGACATATCACCTGAAAGTGGCCGCCGGAAGTATCTCAGCCAAATAACAATTCCTGTGTTTCATCTAGACAGTTGACCTACCTGATTATGGAAATGAATTGATTCAAAAAATTATCAAGAATCTTATCTGTGTTCTCCGTGGCACAGTGGTTAAGTGCTTGGCCAAGCGATCTTTTGGTCCAGAGGTCGAGCCCCGAAGGTGTCATTGGAAGTCGGCAGGAAGGGCATCCAGACTAAAAGCACTACAACGCTCCATGAGTCTGACTATGTCAGCTTCATTTTCTCACGTGCTTGAAATTGATGGGCGTTCAAAATACTAAAAGTATGGTTTCTAAGAGTATGGTGAGTGTAAATTTCCCGCAATATCTTTGGCGATATATTCAAATATCTTCAGTCTGTGTTTCATCCAGAAAATCTTCAGGTTATGCACCGACATAGAACCGGCTAAATATACCGGCGGATTTCGAACACTTTCTCTACAAATGGCTGGAAACTTGTCAAGTCCTGATGAAAGAGGTGTTTCAGTAAATCACCAATGTTAGTTAATTGTGGTTGCTGGTAGTGATGATTTTTTCAATGTCTATCAAATCGCAAATCAAAGTGCATACTCTCTTATTTACCCATCGCGATTTCATCACATTTTTGCTGATCACAGGACTCAATGAATTTGACCCGAGAAGTCATGAAAGACAGATAGTTCAAAGACTTGCTGGTGCTTTACAAAACAAAGCGACGATTTGAGTTCGGGTTGATAACAGTTGCTCGAGAATAGCTAAGATCATCGAACGGCTTAAGCTGGTACTAAGAGGTGACGCTCGCCTAATTTTACTAATGAGCTTAATCTACCGATACAATGCTTATAATCCTAAAACAACTAAAACGAATCGTCAGTTGGTTGATAGAATCAAATGCGCAAACGAAATCAAAGAAATTGAGATTTATCAAAGGAAACTTGTCTTTTCAATATGCACTAAGGATGTCGTGTGCATTAAAAACCATTATTAACTCAAGACAATTGTGAGTCAGTACTGAATCAACTTTTGCTTGCTCGGAAATCTTCAACAACGCACGCTATCATTACCTTTCACAACTTGATGGAAGTTTTTCGACTGAGTACCCTACAACATATTAGTCTGGCCACCTCTAACTCGTGCCGTATCTTAGCTGTAGATTTCCAAAAGGCATTCGACTCCATCAGCCATCTGTCCCTTTTGAAGACCTTATCTGAAGACCTCAAACTGGGCCCTGACATTGTCAGGTTTATCTACAGCTTCCTCGAAAATCGCTATCAACGGGTCACTATCAACGGCTACCAGACCAGTTGGAAAGAAGTTCACAGTGGGGTTCCACAGGGCTCAATTTTGGGTCCCCTTCTTTTCGCTGTCTTTGTCAATGACATGCCAACCTCTATTTGCACCAAGCTGATAGCTTACGCTGACGACATCACATTGATTCACATGACTGATGATGGCGATGACTGTTCCTTTCAGAGTGATGTTGATCTTTTTGTTGCTTGGGCTGACAGAAAAAAACTCAAGATAAATGTTGACAAGACTAAAAGCCTTGACGTCAGTCGCTTGCCTGTTCCGTTTAACAATAAACCGATTTTTATAAATGGAACTGTAATTGAACAAGTCAATGATCTCAAAATCCTTGGTGTCATTTTTAGCCATGATCTGTCCTGGAACTCTCAGTGCAAATATTTGTTAGGTAAATGTTGTCGGTCGTTATCTTTTGTTAAACGTTTAAAGTACAATGGAAATGCTTCTTCGGTACTATGGCGTGCATACACTGGCCTGGTTCTTTCCCAATTGTGCTATTCGTGGCCTGTTATTTGTGATTTAAAAGTGTGTCAACTCAAAAAGTTCGAGCACCTACATAAAGTGGCTAAACGTTGGTGCAATACTCCCTCGAAACCGTCTCTCCATCATTCGCTGCAAAAGACTTGTACACGTCTAATAACAAAAATTGCTGACAATCCTGAAACGCATCCTATTGCCGAATATTTCGTCGTGAGGGATTCGAACTGCGGTCGAGTACGACACAAACGCAGACTATTCCCATTGAAGCGCAAGCAAGCGTACTATAACAAATCATTTGTAAAATTTTCTACGCTGTCATAATTTTCCTTTTCTTGTCAAGCACGGTGTATTCATGAAATCATGTACCGCTCGTTGTACTGAAATAAAGTGATATTATTATATTATTATTATTATTTATTTAAGTTCAAAGCGAAATTGTAATATCATCATGAACATGTCGGCGCAGTCTTATTTAAGAAATGAGAGCACTTGCAACTTGGCACATTGTAAATTTCTCAGAGTATGTGCACGGAAACATCTGATGAATAGAAAAAACTATTCTTGTATATCATTGTCTGTAGCATTTGTGACTCATCTCGGTATGAAAAGCCATCCATCTCACTTCACATAATGACAGATAAACAAACGAGGAGGAAGGATCGCAGGAATGATCACACACAAAGTAAGAAATAAATCAATTTAAGGACATGAGAGCGCGTCATTGCACAGTGGATGATAAATCAAAATTTATTCTCACAACTTCAGGTGAATTAAAGACATTATTCTAATTCTGCAACGGTTATACAACGATTGACTGGTCAACTCAGGATCATAAATAGCTTCAGATTAACTCAGTTACAAATAAATCCGAAATTTCGAACGCGTAGAAGTTATGATGCTTGGAGATAACCAAATAATAAGTCAACCACTCATCCGACTTGACTAAGGCATGATTTGACTGAACAAGCGGTCAATTGACTAGACTGAAGATGGAACCGGTCAACCGGTGACTTTACAGGACTAAAGATGGAACCGGTCAATTGACTAGACTGAAGATGGAACCGGTCAACCGGTGACTTTACAGGACTAAAGATGGAACCGGTCAACCGGTCACTTTACAGGACTAAAGATGGAATCGGTCAACCGGTGACTTTACAGGACTAAAGATGGAATCGGTCAACCGGTGACTTTACAGGACTAAAGATGGAACCGGTCAATTGACTAGACTGAAGATGGAACCGGTCACCCGGTCACTTTACAGGACTAAAGATGAAACCGGTCACTTTACAGGACAGAAGATGAAACCGGTCATCCGGTCACTTTACAGGACTAAAGATGGAACCGGTCAATTGACTAGACTGAAGATGAAACCGGTCAACCGAGATGAAACCGGTCAACCGGTGACTTTACAGGACTAAAGATGAAACCGGTCACTTTACAGGACAGAAGATGAAACCGGTCACCCGGTGACTTTACAGGACTAAAGATGAAACCGGTCAATTGACTAGACTGAAGATGGAACCGGTCAACCGGTCACTTTACAGGACAGAAGATGAAACCGGTCATCCGGTGACTTTACAGGACTAAAGATGAAACCGGTCACTTTACAGGACAGAAGATGAAACCGGTCATCCGGTCACTTTACAGGACTAAAGATGGAACCGGTCAATTGACTAGACTGAAGATGAAACCGGTCAACCGGTGACTTTACAGGACTAAAGATGAAACCGGTCACTTTACAGGACAGAAGATGAAACCGGTCATCCGGTGACTTTACAGGACTAAAGATGAAACCGGTCACTTTACAGGACAGAAGATGAAACCGGTCACTTTACAGGACAGAAGATGAAACCGGTCACCCGGTCACTTTACAGGACTCAAGATGGAACCGGTCAATTGACTAGACTGAAGATGAAACCGGTCAACCGGTGACTTTACAGGACTAAAGATGAAACCGGTCAATTGACTAGACTGAAGATGAAACCGGTCAACCGGTCACTTTACAGGACAGAAGATGAAACCGGTCATCCGGTGACTTTACAGGACTAAAGATGAAACCGGTCACTTTACAGGACAGAAGATGAAACCGGTCACCCGGTCACTTTACAGGACTAAAGATGAAACCGGTCAATTGACTAGACTGAAGATGAAACCGGTCAACCGGTGATTTGACTGGACTGAATAATAATCACTCGATTTGTCACTATTCTTCATCTCTATGACTATTTACATGATGCTGAGCTCAATGTAAGCAAATATAATGAAATCATGGTTAAATTGATCACCTGAGTGATGAAATTGACATATATCACGGCTTTTATGTAGAAAGGGAGTGGCATCCTCTGAAGATGCCCGTAAAAGACGTCATTCCTCTTGTACATACTCGCTGAACTATTTGAAAGAAACGAAGCACGCGGCCAACACGTGTGTTCACTTTTAGTAATCAGGCAGATTCATCATTGGAATCAGACTGACCACTTCGAAAGAAGAAAAAAAGAGACCTGTAGTAAGTAGTATGGAAAACGCGAAAAATTACACTTCATGGAGTAAGTTGTTCTGGACATGGTAGTAGTTATTAAATTCAAACTAGGTTGCGCATGTCATCAAACTCGAATATTACGCACTTTCGATATCATCCATAGCACATGTAGCAATTAAGGAGTGTCTATGAGACATGCTGATCATTGCAAGCATGCATGCACGACCACAACTACATGTATTTAAGTAAACATTGCCCATGCACGTGCATGAACCTGTTAAATAAAAACGGACAGACGTGTGAAAAGGATATGATGTATTTTGTAAATTGGAGTAAATAAGAGTACAAAACAATAACAAAAACAAAAGGCTGCATGATCGCTGATTAGACCGGAAAAAATTATGTATCACAAAATTGAGATCAAAACGGATTATTAGACTAACAAGTGGCAAAATGACTACATGATAATAACAAGATTGAAAATGGTGAGTGATGAGAGACGAGTATGGTCCATGTGATGCAACTAAGGATCACTCTGAGACTTGGGACATATGGACTGAAAAGTTTTTCAAACAACTAGCAATTTTCATCACGAATTTTAAGATATTCGGACTTAACACGCAAAGTGAACTTTTGCGTAAATAAAAATCCAAACTGAGCCGATTATTTTGAGTGTCGTCTACAGTTGCTTTTACAACAAGGATTTCTTATCAAGATGTTCTACATCACTGCCCATAGTTTTACTTTATATGTTACATGTTCAACAAAATTTAAGGAACAAAGGAATGGTCGAAGGGAGAAATTCACTGCCTAAGAACGCGAGTTAAAAAATCTGTCAATTACCGATGCCGATACAGTCTCATATCGATCGGAATGGCTTCGGCGTTCCTCTTCTAATTTTTGCCGTTTGGCACGAAGCTTCTCCATATCTTCCTCAGCTTTCTTTAACTCTTTGTCAACCGCTATTATATCCGCCTTGACACTCGATGGATTTCTCCGCTTATACACCTGCAATTCTCGCCGCAGTTCCATTGATTTCAGCGACACAATGGCTTTCTGTTCTGTCATTTCCTTTGAAACTGCTCTATACTTGCTGCTTGCCTCAGACACGAGCTTCAATAAATCAGTAGGCGGTTCGTAAGATTCAAATGTATCTCGACTGAAAAAACCGCTAACAAAACGTCTACTGTCGTAGGTTTCAAGAGTGATGTTCGCCTGGAACTTCGATTCACTATGCTTCATTTCACTGAATCCCCTTTCGACAGACATATTATGTGGTAAAATGAGCAAAACACTTTTACCAACGTGAAGCAGCAAAGGGTACCCTCGCAAATGTCCCTTTTCGAAAGAAGTTACCAGGCTTAAATCCATGATACCTTCGGCTTGAGTTTTCACTCGAAGTGAGCTTAACTCATCCTGAACGGTAGAACGAGAGCAATCGATAGCTTCGCACAGCAAACCAAGCCTGTTCACGCTTTCTTTTGAAAAATCTTCGATTCTCAAGAAGAGAACGTAACAATAATGCACTATGTCCGATGACAGAAAAGGTGAAAAGCGATTCAATAACCGTGAAAGCTGATCTTCGTTGTGCTTGTCCCATTCAGCTTTGATGTCACGAATTTCACTGTCAAGCAAGTGGTCTAATGCAGCGATTAAGTGATGATTGTTCTTCGAGTATTGTAGATTTGAGCACTGTGAGGTTTGAGAACTGAAGCTTCGTGCAAGTCGCGGCTCTCCTCGGCCGTAGGCTTCATGTACAACTTCGACAAGTAGGAGCGAAGAGAAAGTTCCACAGATTGACCCAGTCGAGTGAGTAACTTCGATATTAGTTCCAACAAAGTCAAAAGGCAGCCATAGATTGTAAGATCTCCGCGTTGCATGCACTTGGTAAAGTCAAAGATTGGGACACTATGGATCAGAAACTGATCCACGTGAACAAGAAAAAAGTCAGATTCAACGCATTTTATGAGCTCCTGGTCATTTGACATCAAAATGATCTTTTTGATGACAGGAAACTGACTGCAAAATTCATGAAGCACTTCGAAAAGTGACAAAAATCGTGTAGGGCAATAATCTTTTATTCTTTTGAGTTCTAAGAACTTCTCACATTGGTGAAGAATTGACTTCACTTTTGATTTGTTATCCAAAAAGTTCGACAAATGCTGAGCAAAGTTGACAATACCTTGAATTGTTGAGCTCTTAATTTCGTCCTTCTGTAGTAGATGAGCGGTATGGCATCTGCAACCGGTGGTTTCCATGAGATTGGGACAACACTCTTTCAACTGCGTCTTAAATCCTTTCCGATTGCCAGTCATAACATTGCAGTTATCGGTCATCAGAAAGATCAAATTTCCCAAGTCGAGATTGAATTTTTTCAACGTGTTCAGGGTTGCGTTCAGGATATTTTCGGAAGTTACTAATGTCATATCATCAAGTGTAACTGAACTAGACGAAGAAAGAAACTTTTCCACATCCAAGTCAACATGCAATTCTTCAGTGCTGAGATACTGTAACCGACGATGATTCGCTTCGTCAAAATAGATAATCCAATATTCGAGTCGAACTTTATTGTTGTACGTACTTTCATCCACCAGTATGCCAAACTCATTTTCGTGGAGAAGTTCTGTCAATTGCTGTCTCGCAAATGGAGCAATTGCATGGTTGAGAAGATATGTGGCTTTGGTCCTACCGCAATTTATCTTCGCATATTTAGAGTCCGGAAACATTACACAATAAATAGATCGCTTTCGAGTACATGGATCACTACTTCTCAATGGTGCCTGGTTCAAGACAATGTTCAAAACATGAAAAAAAGTTGCTCGAAAGTTCGATATTTAATGACCATATGACGCACGAAACAGTGGCAACAAGATTGGTCTATGACATTGATTTCTATAGCATGCAGCATTTTGTTTACCCCTTTATAATGCAAGCACTTAACGGAAGTTGAGCATGCTCCTATAGAAAATTTGTGTTGTAGGAATGATTCATAAAATCTAGCTAGACGAAGTTAACTGGTAAGTAAACTGCAAATACATGTAGGTCTTAACCGCACAAATACAGTCACGACAGCAATATCCATGTTACGAATTGCAATCGAAAAACCAAGCTTAAACATGCTTACCGAGTACATCATCAGTAATTCAAAACAATTATTTTTCAAGGCGAACATATCTATTGTAATGAAAAAAGTCAGATCTGAACAGACTATGAAAAAAACATGTCAGAGTACATTAAAAACATACAATTGCATAGGCATATACAAAATTTTACATACAAACGTATCAAAGCATGACTACTTCGATAAAAAATTGTCTGTCGGCAAGCGACTTGCAAAAATCATTCATGGCATGAAATGATAGCACTCCAATGTTGTGGGTCACAAAGATGTAATCCATTGATCGTACTGGCAAATTGAAGTGAATGACTTTCGGCGACGAGGAGTTGATCATGAAGTTCAGGAGCGAAACTTGCTGTCACGTCACATGAGAGTTGAAAAATAGGTGCAATGATATGATGATTTTTCATTCTAAAACCCCAATTATAACCCAGATCACGACAAATCAATATATTCACAAAATTACTTTGCCATAACCAATCAAGTAAAGATTTCGTAGCTGTTTCTGAAAGCGAAATACACTTTTGAGCCAAAGCATGCTGACTTTCAAAACTTATTTTACTCATAAATGATATATTGTGCCATCGATTCATCAATCTTTGAGAATCTTAATGACACATTGTGATTGAATTTTCTGTATCAGGACAATTGATTGATTTGTTTAGATAGTTTATGCATCCGCTTGCATGAAAAGAATATCCCACACTTCAGATTAGTGACTTAAAGAGAGGTCTCTAAAAAAAAGAGACCTGTGGAAAAAAGAGACCGAAAAGAGATGAAAAGAGACCGGTCTCTAAAAAGAGACCAAGTGGTCAGCCTGATTGGAATACAACTTTTAACAAGCGGAGATGATTCTCTGATCATGTAAAAAGTAGTTTCCAGACGTCAAGAAGCCGACAGTCTGCTTTCAAATGAATCCACAATCACTAGTTTGGTTTATTTTCTTAAAAAATCTTCTTAGAAAATCTCCTCAAGATTTGATAGTAACTTGAGGGAAGCAGCAACAACACTTAATCAAAAGGCAAACAGTAGAACTCCCCAAAGCTTTGGTCGAAAAAATATTCCAGTCATTTAGTCCTTAAGTCGGGAATTTGATTTCAAAGACTGTCGGATCATTCACCGTAAAATTCGCTGATGATTTAAATGGCATCCTTCCACTACAGTCAAGCAATGAAAAGAATAAAATCGAGGAGGAATTTGGTTTCATCGGCGAGCGGTGCTTTAGCTACAAGTTGACACCCAACATTGACAAGTCAAAGATGATGCTCTTTACACCGTCTGAGAGAAGTATGCATCTTTTTCGCGGTCCCCTCCTCTGTCTCAGTTTCATAAATTAAAGATTCTTGCAGTTGTCGTACACAAAGACTTTGAGCTGGGGCCCTCTTGTCGATTCAATCTGCTCTAAAGCTAGTCAGTGTTTCCATGTGATTAGGAAAATGAAGCGACTCACTTCAAAACAGAAACTTCGTCAGATTTACAAGTCTCTCATACGCTCCATCATTGAGTATGCGAGTCCGGTCATGGTTGGTCTACGCAATAGAAGGCTTCAAAAAAATTGATAATAGAGCGCATAGAATGATTTTCAACTTGCACTACAAGAGTCTCAACATAAAGAAATGTAATTGTACTAAGTTAGAAATAGAAAGCCGCCAACGACTTCATAACAAGAAACTTTTCCATCAAATCCAAATGGACAGAACCCACATTTTGCACCCCAGTATTCCGACGCGATATCGATCTCAGTTTTGTGTTCAATACTACAGAACTTGGAAGCGAAAGAAAACTTTTTTCCTTTTGTAACAGGCCTCATTAACGATGATTTAAGAGACGAAAGCCTTTAGTAACTTTTGCATTCCTCATCACAACGGTATTAAAATATGGTATTATCTATTCAGAACAACCGCATTTGTCCAGCTGTGTATTTCGTCTACCTTGTCACTTTTAATTATTTCATTCAATAAACGCTTATTATTATTATAACTTACAGACGGGACTTCGGCACCCAGCGCCTTCAAACGGTCGATGACTACAAATTCAGGAATCATTTTAAAAGAAGGCTTCACGCACACCTTTCAACTATTTGTATGAAAATGATGCTGCAAGAAATTTCCTTTGGCAGCCCTGCTTCGTACGGTTTGTGAGGGAAAGTGAGTAGGTTGTTTGTCGCTGACAGTCTTCTCAATACAGCTCCGCTTGAAAGTAGTTAGTGGCAACACTTCATTTTCAACAAGCCATAGAAAATCTCAAACTTCGGATTGCCAATTTCATGGATGTCTGTTTATACAGCTCAGATTTGTAGAAGATTTACTTAATAATTCATTGATCCGAATATTTATTTAATTGTATCAAATTTGCAAAAGACAGGATCAAAAATACAAATTCAGCAGCTTCTTCTATATCAAATATTTCACATTTGATTAATTTCATCCGCATTGTTTATTCTTCAAAAATAACATGTGGAAAGCCTAAATCAGGTGACTGAATTCGTGTCAACAGTTTTATACTTTCTCCTCATCAAGATGTTTCAGCGACTTCTGACGTGTAGCTGTTATAATCACGACCTTGATGAGTGAATGGTAACCGGAATTAAATAACCAAATTTCAAGAATTCATTGGCCTTGCAGTACCGATAAGACTTCCATAAACTCCTTTCGTTTGAACTAATGATTCCCTTACTATCACACGGAGCTTGATAAATGGCATGACATCGCATGAGTTGCAAACTGGCCTTTGATCTCATGTGATTGAAATATCAGCGTGAATGAGTGACCTTTAAATAGACGCTGATTTTGATAACGCCGTTGGCGCAATGTTGAAGGTCAAGTAACACTCATAATTCACGGAAGTTCATCAATGCAACACGTGAACTGGTCAGTCAATTAGAAACATGAATGCTTGGTACTGAGAGGATTCCGGATACCAGGATTCGAAATAAACCAATCTGCAAAACGGATATATCAGATGAGGGCAATTACTTTCGAGCAATCGCTTTAAAAATAATTGATTGTTAATGCAATGGGCTCACGAATAAATCTTGAATGTCTCATTGAATGCATTAATTCGAAGTATTGTATTATGTAAGATCAGGGTTGCCAACTCACATCGACAAAAATAGTGACAATACTTCGTGGTTTATGTAGAATTTGAAAAAAAACATGATTTTAATCTGTTTTACGCAAGTTGATCAATATTTAATCTATAAGTCGTTTTTTGTTTATTTCCATGTCATATTATCACAAAATGCAGTGTATCCGTGTATAACGAATTTACTATAAGTTGATTCAAATAATAAATTTATCTTATTTCGGATACATTATCAAAATGTTAAGTTATTTCTATGAAGTTTGTTGTTTACAATGTACGAGTATACATGGATGAAAGATTCTTGAACATTATACATGTACATGTACATAAATGATAAATCAAAATTGCGGATATATACTGACTTCTCTATGTATTTTCTTATACTTATCAAGAATTCTTCGGGACATTTGTAAGGTTAAAAAATCACAATATAATGAAAACAATTAGCAGAAGAAGTAAATATACTTCCAAGAGTACTACCGAAATAATTTCGAAACCAGACAAGATCGTCACATAAGTTAAGATCCAGTTCACAGATCGTCAACATAATTTAATTACCGTACACTTCCAAATGTGAAATTTTTATTTTTACTATTTAAACGATGCACACAATTTTTACAATTACAATAAGCGCAATTTACTCTACTTAAAAATTTGCTTCAAAGCTACTTAAAAACATTGACTGGTCACATCGGCAAGAGAAGACAGAAAAAGGGTTTTTTTAGTCAATTCGAGAACATTGAATCGATTACAGTTTCAGAAATTCTGTTGTAGCGGGTAGACACACTTGATTGCTCCAAATGCAGGCGACGTTTCTTTTCTTCCAAATGCTCCACTCGCTGTCTCGTCTCATTCAACTCTTTGTCCACCGCTTGAATGTTTCTTTTCAGTTCATTTGGTGTGTGTCTTTTGAAGACGCCAACAGATTCCTGAAGGGAGCGCGTTTGAGAAGCACGTTCAATTCTGCACAAAGCCAATTGTTTGGATTCGTTCTTGTACTGTGTTCCAGCCTTTTGTATCCGTTCCAACAAACGTTCGGGCGGAACAAAGCATTCAAAATTGGAGCGGTCGAAGCGGTCCCTCACGAAACGAACAGAATTATAAAGCAAGGATCGTATCCTACTTTGATTCAAACATTCAGCGGATATCATCGCAGAAAAGCCACGTTCGACTTCCATGTTGTGAGTAACGACCAGAAGAAACGATTCAACTAAGATCATCAGCTTTGGAAATGAGTTTGAGTCATCGACAACAGTTAACGAAGTATCATCTGGATGTTTGGACTGCATGTCGCAGAGTTCATCGATGACAGCCAAAGCTGGAACATGGAATGCTTTGGAGAGCTCAGCAAATTTTTTCTTGTTAGTGTTTGTGATGCTCTTCTTCTTCGCGTAGAAAATGTAAGATCCAAGAGTTACATCAGATTGAAGAAAAGTTTTGAACCGTACGTTTCAAGTTGTACGAGACCCACAGATCTTGGACTTTCTTCAAATCTTGATCATCGGATTCAAGCAATTTGGCTTCGACATGGCGATGCGTTTCAGAGAAGAACAGCGAATCGTTTTTCGATTCTACACTGATCGGTTCATTGTTCCAATCAAACAATTCGTCACAGTAATCGTTCGGTTGCAAAGAGATGGAATTTCCCATCCGAAATCACAACTTTGACAGGAAACCCAAAATGAGTTCCAAAGTTGCGTGTACACCAAAACCATTGGCCTGTGTTCACCATAAAGAGGTTTATGGTGAATGACAAATTGGTCGAGATGAATCAGCAAGAGTGGTTGACTGACAATACTTTTCAGATCACTGCTGCTGCATATTTTTACCAGTTTGCAGACGACAGGCAACTGGTCAAGAAGTGTTTCCAAAACTCGAAAAACATCCAAGAATCTCGTGGGGCTGAAAGAGTAAGAGCTTATCAACCCAAGAACTTTTGTGCTGTGCTTGAAAATGAGCGTTGCTTTTGGAGTGGATGTTTTTGTTCTGTATTTGTTTCTCTTCATTCTGAAATACGCCCATTCAGGTCTAACATTAATACGAGCGCATACAGAGTTGAGCTTAATGTATAGATACTTTATGTGTATATATTCATACTTAAATTAGTGATTTTTTATTGTTCAATACTTTTTAGTTTTGAAATAAGGTGTCACTATTTTTTAGTGACTTGGGAAAAAATAGTGACCAAATAGTGACCGGTCACTAAATAGTGACTGAGTTGACAACCCTGTGTAAGACCATGTAAATCAGCATTGCAATATAGTCACAATTAATAACCTTTTCAGAAGGTATAAAGAACGCTTCTTCATGGAGTTGATTCTTGTTCAATTGAGACAAGCATGATATATCTATACACATTAAGGCACTTCAATGCGTATGAAGTGGAAGAAGCGGATAAGTCAAACAATGAACTTGTGGACGCCTACTTTGACGTTCTCCTTGTCAGAACAGATTTTCAGAAAAAAATGAACTTTTCTAAGTATTAGTCGACGCATCATGCACCGCATGTATAATACTATCACTACATTCGTCATTGACCGAAGTTATGGAGTTCAAATTCCTTTGTAATATTTATAATCTCTCATCTCTCCAGTGTATTTCAGATCATCCCTTATCTTGCCCAGATGTGGTCTACAGTCTAGTATATTCGTTCTAAGACTTGTATGATTACGAGACACATCGACACAATGATTAGAACACATGCCAGTACTTGTTTCAATCACTAACGTTATTACTGCAATGATACAAAACTGAATTAAAAATTAGATTGGCATTTAATACATCAGTATGAAAATCTTCTCAGTTCCTAATCCCTAAAGATCTGATCAATTACTGAACTGTGTCGCAGGATTATAATCGCAGTTTTGATCCAGTTGAAGAAACATTATCAGTGGAGTATCACTAGATTATCCAGAACGAAAAATCAGTCAAGGAATTATAACAAAATTAAAATGTACATTTTGCCTTGACAAAGGACGAAGTCCGAAACGTCAGCACTAAATAAGTTCTATTATTCGTCACTTTCTTGCCTTACATTTCTGGAGTTATCTCACCTTAAACCTATAAGGTTAAAAGTTAATAGTCAAGGAATTGTATGACTATAGCACCATCAAATTCCTATAGCTTCGAATCGACAATTTTAAAAACCTGAGTATAAGAACGATGCCTTCTTTATACTTACGTAGGTCTCCGCATCACTCCAGCTTATTAATAGTATCATATTAATCACTAGATTACAATTGTAGCCATCTTATTTTGGTCATTCTTGTCCTCCACGCTACTTCAATTGATGTGCTCATTCTCTGTTAAGAAAAGACTGGAGGTGATGGAGAAGGAAGCTTTGATTATATACTACTGGCGGATTCTTAATCATAAATGACCTTTGCAGTCCTTACGTCAGTGATGATGATATAAGGAAGATAATAAACAATGCTTAACAATCGATTAGATAAGATTAAATTAATTGAATCATTCGTTAGCTTACAACTTTGACTCTAGAATGTCTAGGCAGCACCATGTATAGTTGGTTCGGATCTCACTGTATCTACAACATCACGTTTATTTTCCGACGTTCATAACGATACGGCTTCTCAAGTTTCGATCCATCTTTACACTAACAATGAATTTGATAAGAATTTTGATAACATTGTAACTTAATAAAGTTTTGCCTACAAATTCTGAGTTCTATCGTCATTTTCTGACACAAACAACTCGAGTTCGGAGAGGAAAGCGCTTTTCTCTTCCATGAGAAACACTCAGAAAAACAACTGACGGACTATTAACAATCCAGGAAGTTCATCTTCACCTCACAAGATTTGCTAAGGACTTTCTTTATCCGAATCAATTCACCGAGTTCTATTCAGTTATGGGAGACAAAGATTTTGTAATTGTTCTGTCAAGATCGACCAGATAATCATAACCAGAGCGAGTCACAATTTTCAAGTATGGAGACCATGAAATAAACTTGAAAAGATATTTGTTATCATTCCAAGAACTTTAGGTTCTCACTTTATAGATCGAGCTCCAATGAGTGACCCGAAGTGATCCCAATTCTGGCAAAACAACTTTCTAACAAATAAATTCCTATTGTAATTTCACATAGTCACTTGCTGAATTGTGAATTAACCCTTTTGCACGGCCTTAATGCACCACATATAGAAATGTGAACCATTGACTCTATGGATATCCCCGTCAGTGGAAAACTAAAGCAGCTTACAAAGATGATTAGGGATTCAAAGTTAGGTAGATAATACAACAAAATCAAATTAAGGTCTTAAGGTAAGGAGGTTTCACAGCCAAACTTTGTATGTTAGTCCCCTCGTAACACTTTCAGTCCCATAGTATAATAATGCTCGTACGTGTTATACTTAGTTATTTCAAATTGGACCTATGAGAAATATCGCATCTTTGTGCAATGGGTCAATGGAAAATATTCTGCCTATTGAGTCACTGAGTTATCTTCCTGCAAATATGCGGTGGTGTTTGATGATTGGCTAAGAGAAAAAGCAATTTTCAAAACTGCAAAACATTTTTTGACATGCAAAGAAGTTCTGAACACATTCGCCCTCGTCTGAACAGAAAAAGCAAGCTAGGAGAAAACCTCAGGTATATTTGCAGTCGAATAGACCCTCATTTAGTATATTTTGGATTTTCTTTCTGATGTGCAGATTCTGCGATAGAGGGAAGATCACAGCCCTGTCACCCCATTCTCTTCTACATGTAGGTAACTATCACAAGCCAAGCCAATAATATTTACTGGAATAAAGTTGCCTTATTTTGCATTGCAGAATACTTGCTGCAGATCACACTAAAACATGCTCAAACGAGAAACATGCGTCGACGATGCGTCACGGCTGAACGAAATAAAGTGCTGGTCAAAAAATCCATTCACTTTCAACTCGATGACTGTTCAGGATAGTTTATTGGTGCTGGTCACTCTTCTGGACAATCATATATTCATCTCTTGGTGGTCAAGAAAGACAATTTCACGTAGTCTGTCATTGGTTTCATCACTGAAGTCGATTTACATTTTCATTAGTTAGAATACCAATGAATACGTGACAATCACTACGTATATGCGCTACACAGAAGACAATAGAACTCCTATTTGGATCTTTGATGTCGAGAGAAGATTGAAAAGTTCCTCAATTAACAGAAGGACATAATGCTTCACAGATATGTGATACGACAAAAAAAGACCTGAAAAATTGAGACGGTGAAATTTTGTCAACAGCAGCTTCACGGTTCATTTATTTGACGTACGCATTTCCCTTTATCGATACAGATTGTTGCATGTGTGTGACAGGAAATATATTTTCGTCTACAACTAGATACACTTTCCGAATGCAATATTAAAACAGCATCCAAGAATGATTATTTGGTAAACATGAAGCGAAATCCAAATTAACTGATAAAATTGTCCTTATTTCACAGAAATAACTTCGGTGAGCTATACTAATGAGATGAGTTACTCACCAAATCAATAGAAATCAGGAAGGCATTTTATTTCTTGGCAAATGATAATGCAACCGATAAATTACATTCGATATGAGGAAATAAGATACTTTAGCCTATCACGCTTAATTTCAGTTGATTAATCATCAAAACTCCTGACCTATTAAATAGCATCTGATAAAAAACATTAAACATTCATTGGGAAAGTTTTGCATAACATTCTTTGTCTCTCATGTTCATCTACGTTCTTAATTTAAGCAAAACACTCACCAAAAACTAGAATCTAAGCTTTCCGAATATAGGAGAATAGAACGCCCTTTCTCCTATTTCAATGTCTTTCATTTCACAGGCTTTGTATTGCTTTGGTGTTATTCTTTTCACATACCATATACACTTCCGAAAATTTCTTTACAATAACTGTTATGACCACATTATTTCGTTTATTCATAGCAATGAATCAACGAAGCCCGACTAAGGAAGAATAAGCGCTTTCAAAGGTATGCATCGAGTACAGGCCTTCGATGAAACTCGGCCACCATCGCCGAATGCTGGGCCACTACTACCCAATCACATCTAAATGAGAAATATTTTATTGAAACACATTCGATGCTGTGTGAATAATTTTCGCAAGAGCGATAAGCATTCGGCAGATTCATTCCATGACATCACAGTCACCCACATGCCATCATTATAATTGAAGCACATTGTAGTGCAAGTAATTTCATTACTTCATCATTTTCCCCAAGGTAAATCTGCAACGACTTTGGGGAATCACAGTCTACACGACGCATGTAGAAACATGAAACATCTATGATTGTTGGCGTCGACAAGTAACGTTTCAACAGACTCTAGACAAGAAGCGGAACGTTGTCGTTAAATTATTTACTTCTGATCGCAAATATCCCAGCCAACTGCACGATATGTTTCTTCCTTTCGGCGTCATAGCAATGCATCCTTTTCTGTCGTTGTTCAAACTTCATCTAATCGAAAAGCGAACAGAAGTTCAGAAGAAGAAACTCATTCTTAAAATTTTCTTCTTTTCGTGTTTGAGAGGAGGCAGAATGATGTCGCTTGTTTTGAGTCAAGCAGGCATCACCAAGAGAATAACAAAATCCTCATACTTCATACGGAGAACTGTGGCAGGATGCTGTCATCACTTGAATTCAGAGATTTACTTATTTTATGGAGAGTTCGACTCAAGTGTGAAGTCAGCAACCGAAAATTCCATCACGATTATTTGATCAATCATAACACAAACACCTTTTATCTTAAACATTGTGTGTCTCTCCTCACATGAATTTTAGTCAAATATGTTTCACATTTTTCTCTATTATTGTCGAATTCATGACCTCTTCCAAAAAACACTTTCAAATAACATAAATTTTGCTGCTTTTCAGACAGTTCACTTCTCTACATGACAGCTGCTAATGGACCTTCAAAAAGGCTTCACTTCATGGACAAAATGCGGTTCTGTGATGATGGTCTTCTACTAAACTACAGGCAACAAATAAAGGTTAAGCTGTCAGCACACTGCAGAGCATCACTACTAACGAAGGACATTTACAGTAATACTTCACAAAATATTTTTCGCCACATAGGGAAATTTTTCTTTGTTTGTTAACTACTCATTTGAGGAGATTTCCTCATGTTTTCTAAGACAATGCAGAAGTAATTTTGCTGGAACTATCGTAATGTAATTTATATGTAAAATCTGCAAAAACAATTCATTGACAATTGGCGCTCACTATTTCGGAGATTTCCCCGACATTTCATGTGCTACTGGCACTTGAATTCGTGCTTGCATTAAACCGGTGCACAATTCGATTCATTAATTCATTAATCAACATTCAAAGTATGTTCGGTATTTATTGACATCTTTGAGTATATATTCTGTCTCAGACATCTACAGATTTTATTAAGGATTTCATCACCAAATTCTTGAAAATACAAAATTAAGACTTGTTTGTTTTGTTTAAAGAGATCGAAGAACAGTGAGAAACAAAACGTGCAGAAACCACTATACCCTGACTATGACATAAGAAGTTCTTCACTCATTTCAGAGTGTCACTTCTGAGATTATGAAGAGATTTCTGTACACCAGTCAGCGGATAGGATGTACCTTGAAGATTCACCAACCAGTCTTGCAACCATCTCTTTACAGCTTGCTGAATGAAGTCTACACTTCAACAATTATCTTCTTCAAACACACGCTGAGATTCCTGACATAGGGAGATGAGTTTGTCATCTTCTTTTCCGATACAACCGTGGTCAAGGTCAAGAGATGTTGAAGTGTCTCTCCAGCACATTGCTCTGATGTAATATCAGTTCAATAACTGTTTGTCTCTTCATCAATGATTAACTTACACCATGGATATACTTCACTGAGTATACTCTAGGTATTTAACATCCAACTGTCAAAGCACATGTGACAATATTTTGCTCCAATACAGCAACCACCAATGGAAGAAATCATCGGATCTTGCGACAGAAGATCAACATATCCTTCTAATTTGATCAGCTCACAAGTTAACGGCACAACAACTAGCAAGCACAATACAATTGATAACAAATCATCAGTAACAACTATTCAAATTCACCACTGAGACTCAGAGTTTGAGTCAATTTCAGAGATTTGTCATTAATCAACAAGGCTTCTTCGATACGTTCTTTTACGTCCTTTGTATCAGTTCAGAGTGTCTGCGCCAACTCGCTCGCCATTTTCAAGACCTCAATGGATTTTCAAGGAAATGTTTCACAGACCATTTCAGCTGTAATTTATTAAGTGTCATCTTATGCCTGTTCCTTATCCATCTAGTATCCAGCACACGGCCTTCTGTTACTTCAGCTAAATCGTATACAGCGATAACAATTTTCTTAATTTTTCAAATATTTGTCGACAAGCAAGTGATTTATTCAATACTGACACATGCTTCAATGAAATATTCCTTTGTATTTGCAACACTAGCTCGTGAAAGCCTGAGGATGGAGTTCGTTAAAAGTCATATAAATTCCAATCATTATTTTTCGATCTCTCTGAACAATTCTTGAAGATCAATTGTCCAGAATGATAAATTAATTTATCCCAAATTTTATACCATTTCGTCTGCAAATCATAACGACGCTTCTGTTGAAATATTGAAACTGTCAGTGTCTCTACTAATAACAAAGGAAAATATGATCTCATTGATGCTTGACTCAGCGCATTCAATCAATTTTGTCTCAATCAACTTCGGGTTACCGCTATCGCCATCGTAGTCAAAATTGACATCAAATTCTGAAAGTTTGAAAACTAGGAAGATATCTCAAGTTCGACGCAATATGGAATGATGTTGCTAGAGATTCACATGCTTAATGAAAATGAGGACAAATAATTTTCAATGCACGTCCGCACTGCTGAGCAATTCAGCCGTTGTTTTATTCTCCCAGGTGAATCCTGTCCTCTCCTCAAGCATATTTCAATCCCACAGCGCAAGATAATCCCACACCAGACAGAGATGTCCAGGGGTTAATTCGACGGTCTTCTTACAGTCTCCGATGTGATAAATATTCACAGTCTTACTTCATGGCCCACGGCAACTGATGACCTTCTTTAGAACTCAATCAGCCATTTTCAGATTATTTACCTCAGCCGCACAAGATTTAATAAAAGAATTGATGATACGAACATTGAAATCATCTCAGCTATAATGACTATCTATCATCACCACTGACGTTAATCAATACTGCAACGGAAGGCATCGTCATCAATACATGCCTAGGGAGAGACATGTTCATTTCGAATATATTATCAGTTTCCGGACAACTATGTGACGACGCATTTAAGGACATCAAGCGGTCCCCTTTAAGATGCAGGAGCACAAATTTGCTGCGTACCATCGTAGAATAGTCAAAGCTATAATCTGACCGACTAAAACAAGCCTTTCTGTTCGGTGATTGTATTTTAGATGCAAATTGAGTCGCAGATACATCAAATATTGAATCTTTTCATTTTTTTTAACAGACAGTCATCACAATAACTAATTTCCTACATGTATTTACTTCTTGATTACAATGCCATGTAAACTGCAATTTGTCTCCAAATTTTGCAAAATTTTTAAACATACCAGAGCTATAGACAACCAGAATTTCAAACTTTATCCAATGTGCTACATTACGAGTGTATTTGACATAAATAACTAATGCTGCACCATGAAGCAGAAAAATATGAAGTCCGAAACAAAAAGGCTGAGAAAAGCTAACTTGTATCACATATTGATGTAAGCAACGATAGGTGCGCTTGCAACAAACAACATTCTTTCAAGACGTCTCGCACATCATGTAATACACAAACTCACGAGTGTCATCCAGATGCAATGTCATATCAGATGCTTAGAAGCTAGAACAACAGGTAGAGATAATCTCAGTGGTCTTGGATTCAAGTTCTACCAGACTCACTACCCTTGCATGGAAATTTATCTGACGTTTATTCATTCCATTCATTGTAAATTACATAATCGCTCAAATATCAACTTTGTATGAATTTATGAGAACACAAGATCAGCCCTCGTAAGGAATATCAAAGTTTGTGGTGATTCTAGTACACTATTCTTCCTTAATACTATGTTACACATCATTTGAAATTGCTGTTCTCAGGATGATGGATACTTCTATCTGTAAAAGAGTAGATAGGTGACCGAAAACTAAGAAGTGTTATTGTCCGAAAGATACTTTGATTTAATTCTAAATATATCAACATAAACATTTTAAATCACCGATTCCGCAAGTCTTAGATATTTGACCTTGGTATCACGGATTTACTTAATACACTATTACTTATTTGTATGTGTTTTGTTCTACCTTACTATCAAATATAACGTCTGAGATATCACTAATTGCAAGTACATGATTGAATTTATTTAAATGATGAAGATAACTGAATACGCAGTGAACATTGTCATTCTAGCTTGATCTTAAAACTGCTAGAAGTCGCATCAGTTCAACTCTATGTAGAATATACAGAACAGTCTTGCACGAAGCAATAAAGTTCACTTCACCAACAAAGTCGGCTTCATGTATTACGTGCTGACATCGAACAAGGATGACGTTTTGTAATAACGTCTTCCCTTTCTACATGTATATGTTCATCGACCGTTTTATCGGTGAAAACTTGCAGTATTTTTTTTACGGATTTTACGTCACTTTTTACCCCTACTGGGGCCTTGGACGGTGCTGACTGAAGTCAGACTTAGTTTGGAGCGTTGTGGTGCTTTGTAGTCCGGATGCCCTTCCTGCCGACTTCCAATGACACTTTCCGGGTTCGAACTCTCGACCATGAGATTGCTTGTCCAAGTACGCAACCACTGTGCCACGGACACCAGTATAGAAAATAAAAAGATAAACCCATTTGCACAAACAATTGCTCTGAACATATCATTTATGATTTTATAGATCATTGACCTACTTACAATTCGGTGCAAGATAAATCTATATTTGATTCGCAAACGAAATACCTGACTAGTCATCGACTACAACGTTCATTCACGAATTCGTGCTGAACTGAGAGTGGACAGATTTCCACAAAAATGCCGAGAAGAAATCGATCACCTACAAAATATGTATATCCGAATTCTGGCGGCTTTTTCTAAGATTCTGTTTTCCACATTTGGGGAAGCAGCATGCGAGTATGACGCAGAACGAATGCGGCTAAAATAGGAAACAGCTTCAGCATCGCAACAAAACAGCGAAAATATTTGTTTACTTTCCTTCTCTTTTTAAAATGTTTTCCCTTAACATATTCACACTTTCCCTTTCCATGGTAACTTCTCGGTCATTTCTATCATCTGATTTCATGCTTTTAAGTAAATTCACTTAAAACATGGTTTCGAAGTACCTACATTTCGGACGCCAGGATATTGTATAACAGCAAATCTGAGGGTGACGTAATTTTGCTATTGAATGCACGAGAAATCTTAAATCTAAAGAACTGCTGGTGATGTATGAAAAGAGCGGAATCTTCAAGTTCAAGCAATCAGGCTGATTTTAAAAGTCACTTCTAGTGATCTCATCAGGAGATTTGAAGCCTTGATCCTCCTCCTGAGGATTGAACTATCCATGGTCGAATGAACTATTCCAACTACTGCTGAGTAAGATAAATTAATTTACAAATTCACAATTACATCCATTAGCAAAGTCATCATAGAGGGATGAAGTCTGAGGATTGGAAAAATCTTTGATTAGAGACTAATTGCAAGTAGATGAACCATTTTCAAATCAATGAATTCATTGGATCAGTTGCCAATTATTCCAATTAATTGCAATAATTCACAAGTCAAAGAATCGATTTATTGAGGGATTATTATAAGCTTTACAGCATAATACACAGGTCTACACAGTCGCTAATATGCTTTTCTGTAGTCCTACTTGCATTTAAAATGAAGAAAAGTTTGATCAAAGCCTAATGCGAAACTTGTTCCTGATAATCCTTGGCATTCATTCAAATTTTCATTTAAGTCAAACTAAACATGCATGTTCCATAATTCTAATAATCTTAGATAAATTCAAATTGTGATAACCTTATTGAAACACATGCCATCGCGATGGCCGGAGTACTGATGGAAAATATTACGCTCGTAGAGAAGAGGAGAATATAAACATTAATCATTAGTCATTGCTTCATATTTTCATCAGTGCTCTCTTACTCTTCCTCCACGTTTAACGTCCAGTGATTCCGGAGGTAACTCCAGTAATACGGTCTAGTGCATTTACACATTTTAGTGAAGCATGTGATTACAAGAAAACTCCATTTCTGTAAGTGTTTTAATGCATCTTCGTAGTCCTATGTGCTGTGGAAATGACTGGCAATCTTGTAATCATTTTGTGGAAAGATTTTCTTAAATTTTGCTGATAAAAAATTATTCTAATTAATTGATTGCTCATGTGATCCAATTCAATTGTTTGTTAAGAAAAATGAGATCAATCAAATAGCAAATGATCCAACCCCTGATTAAGACTTCACTTTTATAGACTTATTTCTATTAAACTAATTGCTCGTTCCTCATTAGAATGCAATGGATTTCTAAAAGTAAAACTTGCAGAAAAAACCTTCAAGAAAAGAAAACTTTGCTATTCGAAATGCGGGATTTACAAATTACAACATTTTTGAATTGACTAGCAATTTTCTTCAATGTCAGCTTATTAAAACATCGACTATGTGATGATGCATCACGCACGGACGCAGTTCTCAAAATTGACATTTGAATTTTGAAATATTGCTCAAAATTTCAGACAAACTTGAGATGACCAAAACTTGATTCTGAATAGAAATTGTATTTCTTCTTGGAGGCTATGAACTTCACCGAGACAGACGCAGTAGTCTGAACAACTTTCGTTTCCGAAGTCAATCACCAGAGTGGCTATCAACCGGTGACGGCGCATCACACAAACTGCAGCGCAATGATCGGAACGGGTCAGTGGAGGATGACGCAATCTTCATCTGAACACCCTAATGTCACGTGTCGCTCCAACCAATTGGCAATGACGTGGAACAAAAGCGAAGGTCGATGCCATGCACTTCCCCTCTGCAACATACAACCGGTGCCATCTGTCCTGTGATCCCATCCCAACTCTGGTCGATCATCCGCCAGGAGAGTAGTTATCTACCAGCAAGCGGAAACTCGTTCAAAATACAGGTTCATGACACGAATCCAAGCAGGAACTCTTATGTCAGAGAGATAATGGCTGACAGAGATCTCAACTTCCTATCCAGCAGCTTGAATATTCGAGAAAGGTTAAATTCTGGCTAAAAATGCGGATTTCAGGAGCAATTTCATTGCTGGCAGTGAGCAGCGGCGGATGACCTTGAAATACGTCTAACTTCATTTCTCTCAAATCCTTCGAACGTCAATTCGATCTCTACCGCACTCCTCATTTCAACTTCACTTTTATCTTCCTTCAGAGGCCTTCAAGTTGACTTGAAATTGCCACACGGGAGGATCTCACGCGATCAGCAGCATGTCATTGCAGTGAGCGGATCTGCAGACGGATCACTGGTGAAAGTGCAGAGAGAGAAGGGGACAGTTTTACAGAGCCCCCTCCTAATACAGCTACGAGGCATCTGTGAGACTAGGAATTACTCAATGAAAATAATAGAAATTTAGATTACTTTACATCAGGGGTGGCCAACCTTTCATAGTATGCGGGCCGCAAGTTTTAGTATACTTCTTTCACGTTGAAATTGTGTCGTCCTTTGAGACTAGGCAAATGATGAACCCGAGTCTATTCAGAGCCGTGTTCATCATTTGTCAGTATGAAAGTCGGTTAAAAGATGATATCGGATGACACCTGATTTTGTGGTGGAACCACAGAATTAAATTGTTTAACCGTGTCACTTTGCTAGAAGTGCAAACTGATTCAAACAGATGGCACATTCAGGAACCTATTAAGTGGGCAAAAAGAAATGTTGAATGCCTTACTGAGATAGGAAAAATAGTCGTGCGTCGCTTGCGGATTGCTCTGAATTCCTTCAAAATGCTCCGATCACAACGGTTCCTTCAGTTTCGAAGAATTCAGATCATTGCGCACAAGTTTTCTCGATGATGTTGGGCCCTCCGATCATTTCAAAAAAAGTTAGCAGGCGCATGAAAAAACGTTCACAAACTTCTCTGTAGAACTTGACATCGACTGTGTCTCTTTGCTGTGTGATCCGGTTGATAGCAGTCACTGAAACTTCGCACAATTTGGCGTGTTTAATGTTGAACTGGCTGCTCATTGTTCGATTGCTATGGTATTTAGTCAGGAGATTGTGCCATTTCAATAACGTTACATGTTCCAATGCTTCCCTTCTAGTCAAACGGAAGAAGAGACGACCTGTCTAATTCTGTGGGTGTAACATATGCAACTTGCTACACCAATGAACAATTGCATATTGTGCGTAAATGTGCGACACAACGACATGATTATAAAAGATGAGAGTCGGTTGACTTTTGAGTTCGTAGTTCTGTAGTTAACTTCGCAGTAATCCCGTGGCGGTGTGGATAATGACATGGATAAGAGGGAGATAAAAGAGAGATAAAGAGGGAAGGGGTTCAAGTTCCATACACTCCTAGATATATTTTGGGGCTACATGTCAATCGCTTAACCACAGACAAAGGAGTCATTGTGATGAAAGCCTGGAACCTCACGTCGTGAGCATCTAAGATTTCTAATAGTCAGGCTCCGTCTCCGAGCATGTGAACAACACAAAGTGATTTCTGGATGCCATGGAAGTGACTAATGATTGATGAAACAAAACCGTAACAGCATATTGTCAATGAATGTCTTCGAGACTGCCTGATGACTTTGAAAGGTTGGACATTGATTCTACGATTGCCACTTTGCTTCTCTTCATTAATCGATACATAATTCGTAGAGGACGAGAAATGATCGTCTTGGCAAATATTCGGCGACAGGTATAGAAGTAGGCGCTGAGGGGAAATATTGCGACGTTCTCCCGTCAGTGAGGCTCCGAAACCTTGGATTGCGGAAATAACCATTTCCTTTCATCCGAACAGTTATCTTGCAAGTTCAGGTGACACTCTAGCGATTGCCAATTGTCTTTCCTTTTGTACAACTTTTATTTCCTGCGCTAAAATGTGAGTACAATAAGCTATCAAGCATGTTCCATATTTCTATCATTCCTCCATGTATGTGCGTCTGTCAAGAAAAAGACGGAAAAGCATAAAAGCATTGATTTAGTATTGCTAACAATTTCATGCGACCTTCGCCGAAGACTGAACAATGCAAGTTGTCTGGGGACGAAGTTTCGAAATGAATAGAAAATGTATGGGAGTGCAGAGAATAAACAATGATTCAGTGAACGATGTTGATCAATTTAAACAGTTTTGATGCAAGGCGTCCTTGATTACACCACAATCGATATTCGGAACTAATGAGCTAACACAATCACAGAATTAGACAGGTGGTCTCTTCTTCCGTTTGACTAGAAGGGAAGCATTGGATCATGTAGCGTTAATGAAATGGCACTATCTGCTGACTAAATACCATAGCAATCGAACAATAAGCAGCCAGTTCAACATTAAACACGCCAAATTGTGCGAAGTTTCAGTGACTGTTATCAACCGGATCACACAGCAAACAGACAGACGATGTCAAGTTCTACAGAGAAGTTTGTGAACGTTTTTTCATGCGCCTGCTAACTTTTTTTAAAATGATCGGAGGGCCCAACATTATCGAGAAAACTTGTACGCAATGATCTGAGTTCTTCGAATCTGAAGGAATCGTGGCGATCGGAGCATTTTGAAGGAATTCAGAGCAGTCCGCAAGCTATAGGTATTCCGCCTGAAATCGACACTTGATGTTGATAGCTTACGAATAGGACCTTATTGACTAAGACCAGGAAAATACTAAGGCGTAGAGCAGCATGTGAAATTAGAAAGTTAAATAAATACTATGAAAGAAGATAGGTCGTGGAATTGAAAATTGTGTGAAAGAAATTCTGGATGGCTGTAACCTACATCTGTGTGATTTGATGTCTGCGTTTTAATAGAAGTGTTCTCTTGTCATTACTTCATCTTCATAATTTTAACTTAGCCAATTGTCTTCTCAACGACTTATGTGCTACCATTCTCACACATTGAAATTGTGGTTGACAGGGTTGCCAGACTCGTCCAGAAAAAAATCCGGACGCTCCAATGTTATATCATCAGAGTAAATATAAACATTGATTGCCTTCTATACTTAACTGTGAATGGAAAATAATCATTATGCGCAAGATTGTCATCAATATCATGCGTATCTCTTTTCCTCGTCATTCATAAATGACAGGTGATTTTGAATGAAAAATCGCAGCTTTTATGAACCCACAATATATTCAATTAACAAATACATCAATAAATCTCAGAAGCCTTGAGAATATTTCACAAATCCTTTTAACAAATATAGGCAGTACAGAGCTATATAAAAATTGATCAGCGCGTCTATGATTTCGTTAAATGATTGAATCAACAAATCTATAAAAATATACATTAGTGCGTCTATGACTGTGTTAAGAATCAACAAATCTATAAAGAATACATCAGTGCGCCTATGGTTGCGCTACCAGAAAAACAAATCTTCATAAAAGTACATCAGTGCGCCTATGGTTGGGTTATGAATCAACAAATCTATAAAGAATACAACGTTGCATCTGTGATTGCGTTACCCGAAAACAAGTCTATATAATAATACATCACTGACAGACAAATGATCACTATCAATAAAAACACGTCAAGTATAAACAATCTAGCTCACTGAAATCTGTCCATAAAAACAATCCGATAAAAAATTCTTCTTTGGATTCTTAAACAATTCTTTAAATAGTCTACAAATTTACGTTCATGATTCTTCATCATCACTAGCACTATCGTGCTCATATGATTGGAAGTATCGCCGGGATGAGCTTCCAGCTAAGTCTGAGTTACTGAAAAATGTTGTAATCCATCGATATTTTTCATGTGAGATCGCACTCGCCGGATACCGTTCAGAGTCTCGGGTTGGAGACGATTTCTCTCCTTTGTAACTACAGCTGCATTTACACTAAATCCTCTTTCCTCAACAGCATTGTGTGGCTGAATACAAAGCAATGCCTGCACAAGAACTTTGATCAGCGGATATTTGTGCTTTTCGAATATCTTGCTCCAATAAGCAGCTAGCCGTTCTTCTTTGAGTGGCTGAATATCATTGTTGATTGCCAGCTGTTTCCATTCCTCGATTAATGGTTGCATGTCATCAACTTTTATTGTGGGAATGAGACCTGCAAGAAACGTCAAGTTTTTCAATTTTGTTGTCTTGTCCTTATCCGACTGAAACGTGCGGTTTTGTGGACACAGCAATGTCAACTTTCGCCACAAGCGCATGTATTCTTTTTGATCAAGTTTGAGATTGCTCATGGTTGCGTGGAAAGCCTCCAAATAAGAAGCCCTCGCTTCGAGTTTGAAATGGGTCATTTCGGCAGACTGCAAATTTTTCAGACATAAACGTTCGGTTCGGTGGCCAATGTCAACGTCTGATGAGTGATTTTCAGAGGCCGTAAAAAAGGAGGTAGATGTCTGTCTTCTTTGATGCAAATGCGCTGCGAAGTCGCTCATACCGATCATTCTTTGCCAAATCTGCCAATCCTTTTTTGGGCAAATAGTGGACGAAATAGGTTCGAAGCGCATCAAGGAGCGTGAGAACTCGATTCACAAAATGAAGTAAGGTCAAAAACCTCGTCCCACTATGATCAATTAGTTTCAAGTTCGGTAAATCCAGCTCGTCTCGCAGAGAAGCGAATTCTTCGGATCTGAGAGCTTGCCCTTTGAAGAAATACTTCATGTCGAGTGCAAATTGAAGCACATTGAATTTCAGTTTGCCCATAGCTTTTTCCACGCAGTTGTGCAATGTATGTAGCTTGCAAGAACCAAAGTCCATAACATCCGGATTAGAAGATGTGAACAGTTTTATGAAGGCTGTCATAACATGCGGCCCGTCGCGGTTGATGGCAAGTACGTTTTTGGCTGAGATGTTCACGGTTTTCAGAAAATTCATTACTTCAGCATGAATTATCTCAGCACTACAAAGTTTGGGTGGCGCTCGGTTTCCTGCAAGAGCCTCAATCACATCTTTCCGGTCTATTTTCATGTAAATCGAGGTCAGGAATTCTACACGGTTCTTTGCTGATTGGAGCACCAGAAAATAGCAGTCAAATCGAGCTGCTTGTACCCAGATGAATTGTTCGTCTCATCTAGGCAAAGGTGAACAAACCACACCTTAAGGCGGAATAAAAAACTTCCTCCGACAGATATGGGCCTACTGCCTTTGTGATGAGGTAGGTTGCTTTCGTTTTCCCACACCAGAAATTTGATGCTAACACATCATTAGGAAACATTTTCCTGCACTGTACATAAGCACTGTTCGTCTTCGCTGCATCAGTTTCTGAAGCAAACACCCTCTTCTTAATTCACGTTTATATGGCGACAAACTGGTTCTTCCATTTTTTCCACAGCAACAATACCTTGAGTAGAGATCAATCCATTAATGGTGGTCGTCCCGTCGAGAAATGATAACGATTAGCGAAATCGAGAAATTCTTTAGATTTGGCGTTATACTCTTATAAGATCAAAATTTTCTGAAAAATGAAGAATATGTTTATATACATGTATTTCAAAACATGGAAATTCAAGCAAATCCGAGCTTCATTGTTCTGGCCGCGCTGCCTCTGAAGAACAGTTACGGTAGAATTAATTCTTCTATACAATACAATTTGCAAACACAGTGACAAGTCAAAATACATTTGTGCAAATCCAAGAAGTAAACTGTTATGACAACAGCATAGTGCATGTATAAAATTACCCAAATTGGACCCTAGTAGTCTGTGAAAAAAGCAGTTTGCAAAAATGATACGGATGAATCAGCTTTAGTCCAAAGCAAGTAGTTGAATGATTTTAAACGGGTAAAGAAATAACTGACGAACATTAGTATGGATTCGATAAAAATCCGGAAATTTGATGGTTTTGACAAAAAATCCGGACTTCAGCAGATTCTGTCAAAAAATCCGGACATCAGCAGATTCTGTCAAAAAATCCGGACAATCCGGACGTCCGGATAAAATCCGGACGTATGGCAACCCTGGGTTGAATAATTCACGATTTCTGTCAACATAGGCATGAATATTTTCGCTGATGATCAATACAGTAATAATAACATTGTTCTTTTAGTTTTCTCGTTCGTCCATGTTCATATTGTTAAGAATAGGATCAATGATAAGTGCAAATTTCGATAATAGACCAAATACAATGATTATCATGGAATTTAAAACCCCTTCATTATGATCAAGTCAAAATATCAACAATGCATCATACGCTGAAACAGAGCAGGAGCATTTTTTTAAACCATAGGGCATCTTATTAAATTCGTACAAGCAGTTGTCAAAGGAAAATGCTGTTTTTGATTTTGCGGATTCAGTCAGTTCAACCTGATAGTAAGCCGAGGTAAGATCCAATGTTGTAAAGTAATGAAAACCACCCAACTCTGTTATACACTCATCAATTAAAGGTAAAGGAAAGCACGAGACCGCTGAAATTGAGTTCAGTCTGCGAAAATCAACAACCAATTGTAACCTTCCATCTTTTTTCTTAATGAAAAAATTGGATTTCTCCACGGTGAGGAACTTTCGCGTATGATACCATTTTCAACATATTGTCGATTATTTTTGACGCTCTCTCTTTCTGTGAATACGGTAGCGGATAATCACGACAACGAAAAGGAGAATGTGTTTCCGTGTCTATATCATGTTTGAACAAAGAGTTTGAAGAAAAGTCAAACTGATTGCGAGAAAATACATCCTTGAACTGTTTCAATAAATTAAGCAGTTGAATTTTGTGTCTTGACATATTTCAAGTTCATTCCATTTAACTTCATCAAATATATTTGTACTCGCAGTGACATATGAGCTTGACGAAATCAAAAGATTATATTTCCGAATAAAAGGCCAACCAAAAACTAACTGATGTGGACTTTGATCAAAAATATAGAATTTTTCTGGAACACCAAATATGTTTGTATTAACAAATTTTACAGAACGAATGAAAGAACCATTCGCCATAAACAAATTAATCGATGAATTGTATTCAGTCAAATTCAAAATTCTTGCCAAATCTCGAGTAATAAAGTTTACATCACTTCCTTTGTCCAAAACTGCCTGTATTGTTTATCTTTAATATCAACAGGATAGAAAAAACGTCCTTCTGATAACACATTGACCACTGTACCACCACATTAGTTTAAAGGAGCTTGGTTGCAATATCGCTGAATATGACCCATTACACCGCATCGTAAACATTTCATCAACTTCCAACACTTCCCTGAATGACGTCTTTTACATGTTCTGCATTGCGTTATCACAGCATTAACGGTGGTATAGGGCTGCCATTGGATTTTCCGTAAATCACTGATAAACAAATCAAGATCAGATTTGTTACTTCAGAGCAGTAGCAATACAAGTCGATATAACAGCTTCAGGTGTGAAACCAGCTATCAAAAGTTTCCTCAATATGACAGCCATTCTTTCTACGTCATCACGAGTGTTGATGGGGTTTTGAATTAAAGTCTGTAATGATACATTCTGTTTCGTTTTCCAACATTTCTCAATATTTCTCAATATCACATAACAATGATTTCCAATGGTAGTACCAATGCCTAGCTTTGAACATTCAATTAAAATATCATCAGATACACGAGATGGGAGAATATTGAGCATATATTTGTCCTTGTCTTTACTGTCCAATTTATTTGTCAGAACTAAGTTATCAATTTCGCCATCTAACCTGTTTCTCCAGAGAACAAACGATGTTTCAGATGTCAACATATTGGATGTAGTGTCGCGACGCCAGTATTACGAGCATAGAAATTGACAACAATACAACCTCTAGAATGGAAATGAAGCTTCATGCAATGCACAATAACGGCACATAAATCGCACGCATTTTCACTTAGATTCACCTGCCAACGTCTGTATCATTGGGTTAGAATCAGTCACATGAGTAAATCGAAGCTTTTCATTGGTTCTTCATGCCCCAACTTAGTTCCCCCGGATGTGCCGCGACCTTGAGTCAATTTCCATTCTAGTCAACTTCAGATAAACAGTTTATTTCTATGATTACGAGAGATCATTCAGAACAACCGTTGCTTCAACCATCAATAGATTTACTGCCAGATATCTACATGAACTGATATCATGTCACAAGGTGTCACACTACATAAACAACACAATTTTAACTACAAATTGGAAATAGATTCTTACTAGAAATTTCTTTGTTCCAATTTGCTATCCCAATCATATCAGCAACATGAATAGAAAATAAGTTGTTCGTAGTTCGCATATTTTTTACAACATCCATTTCGGTGACATTGCCACAATAACGTGGACCATAATTCTTTACGAGATAACTACATTTAGTTGAGAAAATTGGCCGATTACATTCCACGTATCAGAACAAGCCTAGAATGTGCATACGATGCATGATCTCGCTGTAATGATAGTCAGCTAGTGCCACTTGTATTCCAGATTCCTCTAACCTGGCGTTGTGCAACCCTTCACTCACCTGCATTGGTCAGACTCGCAGCCTTCGCCTTGGCAAGCACAAGAGCCGTCACCCAGCGTTTTCTCTCAACTTCTGAAGAGGCTTTCAGATGAAATGTTTGAGTTCCGCCGTTTGAGATAACGAATGTGAGAGAATCGTAAGGTTCGATGCTAGCGTGCGCTAGGTTGATGGTCCCACGGCACGTATGAGCCATTTCTGCTTGATTCCTATAGAAATACAACATCGATAGGTCAACAATCTTGGCAGGGTTTGTCAACTTCGATAGAATTTTACACATCAACACGGCTTTAAAAACAATTCAAGAGGCAATATATTGTTCAAGTAGTGTCCATCGAACAGCACGCACGCATCAAGTTTACATATTAAAATTTATCAATCAATAGTTTATAAATAGTCGTACTTTAATGTACGCTACAGGAATTGACTATGAATAGAAATTGACTATGAAAAATGTTTTTGATTCTAATATCGATGTCTGTTCATATGATTTCATTTACCATGTCATTTTTCATTCATTTCCAACACAGATCTGCAAAAGTGACGACAAAACCTCTCTTTTCATCTAGAGACTTCATATTTTGTTCTGCTTTTGAATGTGCGCGGAAAAATCAGTGAAAGAGTGACTAAATACAATCACAACGTAAAAATCAGAAGAAAACAGACAATTATACCTCATCTCAATCTCAGCATGAAAGAGGAGTCATTTCTAAAGATCTGCTTGTTCAAGGATGACTCCTGACTAGTAATGTGGATTATTTCTAAGATATTCAAAGTGCAAATCGATGACAAAAATCATCAATATTGCAATAGCAAGTATATTCTAAGATTATAAGATATTCTCAACGACTTATGTGCTCCTTTTCGTGCATATCGCAATTGTAGTTGATTGATGTTCAGCTAGAATGCAATAGCCATGGAGATTCAAGCGGTGTATACAGTCGCAGGCACATGTAGGATATTGAGAGATTACAAAAGAACGTTTCGATGAAATTGTTCAAAATGTCTTCATCAATAATTTAAATGACCTTTCGTACATGCAGAATTAAAACACAACAAAATTGACACTTTCACAACTGTTTTGTGTGATTTTGCCGGGACGCATGAATGGAAAAGTTGCACTGGTCATTTTCTAGGTAGTAAGATCACTATTGCTACGTTTTCGCTTCTCTGTGTGAAAAGTTCTCTATGTCATTTATGATTGACTTATTACTTCAGATCTCATAGGCTTCGAGGCACACAAAATAAGAAATAATTGATTTCACCGGCAACTATTATTCCTTAAAACCCTGAACGGCATTCCGTATTAAATTCCACCTTCATCGGTATTTGACTTTCTCAAATAAAGTTTTCTAAAGCATACAGAACTTTGAGAGGATTCAAATTGTCGTCAAATAATGATATCATCGGTAGAACGTCCAATAAATATGCAAACTCTTGTCACTGTTTTTACGCCGTATCTGTTCCAAACACTGTCTCTCCACATTAATTGCCATTTACTGATGCGTTAATTCGGATACAACAACAGAGTTGCAGACGTCTGTCATCTCATGATGAACAGTTCACCATCGCAACCGTGCACGTCGACCAGTCGTCCAGGCCTAAATCGTCCAGAACTCATTGTTTTCCAATTTACTAACCTTCCACAACCTTTTCCTGATCTCGACAATCAGCAATAAGAGAGCACGCACGGGAATATCAAATTAATGCATCAGAGGGTCCACTACCGTTATTTAAATTCCCAAGGAGTAGGTCGAGGAGATTTCTTATGAAATGCACAACTATCGCTCCGGATGGAACAAATCACAAATGATAGAAAAAACACAATCATTGCCATAGTTAGCAGTACAATTTTCTTCTCTTCTGAAATTAGTGTCATAATAAATTATTGAAGAATAAATAGGAGCAAAATATCGTTTCCTCTTTGACTTACAGTACATGTGTGACAATTAGTTACTACGTATAAGTAGAACATGTACTGTCAATCTTCCTCAAGTTTCATGGGGGCAACGAAGAAAACACACCAGATAAAATCATCTCTAAGTTGCTGCTGATCACGAAAGGTTTCAAAATGTGAAGTGTACATAATTTTTGTTTGCATTTTCTAGAGCACTACAAGAGCGAGGGTCTATTTTTTCAAAGTGATAAAGTTATTCATACAAATGAGAACAATTAACAATGACTGTGCAAGTTGCAGAAGTTAAAAGGATCATTGTAAAAAATCAAAAATAGAATTATTGAAGCTAGAAATTACCAAATCATTTTCATACTAAGCTCCAGGGGTCCACTTTCTCATTATCGTCATAAAAAGCATGATGCTGAGAATATGTAATAATAATGAAGTCAGAAATATTGTAATATGTAATCAGATATCCTTCAAAGATCAGGACAGAGTGTCAGCGCCAAATAAACCGTGAAAGGCTTTCTATGTCAGATTTCCAGAATCAGTCAATTGTTTTCAATTGCTTCGAGTCATAAATTCATAGAAATCCAGGTAAAATTTCCTATAATTTCAGGTTCTCGACCATTTACAGTGAAAATTCGCTTTTAATTATTTGAATTTTGATTGAGAAAATATCACCAACACAAAATTTAAGATTAGCTACAGCTTGCTTCTAATTGTGCACAGAATCATGGTTCATTTCAAGTGATTGTGCGAACATCACTCACCACTCCATGTCACAAACATTCAATTGCGAGTAATAATGAAGTGACAATCTGTCTTATAATTCCATTTCTGCCGACTTTATGAATAGTCTTCAATTCATAAATGTGAAAGCAAAGAAAATAATATTTTACCCTCAATATGCTCAATAAAAATAAAACAATTCAAATAAACAACTGGACCTTATGAAAATACAACATGACAAAGGCATTCTGGACCTTATAATGTACCCATGGATGCTGCATTCATCTACAGGCAGCTTGCAGCATGTGTCATCCTTCAACAGCATGTAAAATCAGTGATTAAGAAGGATCTGTCAATAGAGCTGCTTGTCATGATAATGACGCGTCGACAAAAAACTTAAGTCTGACGTCCAAATTGAAGGCTCTTGAGGGCCGTGGACACCCCCGCCGAGATGAGCATCACAGACACGAGACGCACCTCAGGTTATCTTTATCTGTTCCTCTACAGCAGCAAACGGAAAGTATTTTCGACTGTCTGGAGGTATTTGCCTTTACAACTTGTCGCAGCAAATTCAACGCTGTTCATCAAAGGATTTCCGCAACTTCCTGATAACTTTGCAAATGCTGCTCAAAAGGAAAGTTGACAATTTTACTTTTTATCTTGTCATGAATATTTCTGGTTATTAAACAAGGTAATTGCTCGTGATATTCAGAATGGAAAATGTGCAGCCTCTCCATTGCATCTTGTTCCCAATTACGTCCCATGATCATCAATAGATGTCCACAGCTGATGTCAAAGTTCAGGATTCCATGTCACTCATCTGAGGACTGTAAATGTGCAGGAAACCCTCATCAAGCGCAAAGTGGTGTGTGTTCGGAACTTCCTACTCTTCATCATCAAAAATCAGTCGATCTTTATCAACATAACAGCTCGCGAACTTATCGGCTCTGAAATTTATGACGCAATGACTCAATTATGGAAATTCACTTATTTGATGTTCAAATTTTCCCGGAATTGGACAACAACACATCGCCTTCATGGGCTCTGAATCCAACGAATTATCTTCCATTGATGAAGGTCAAGCGGCTGCCGAGAACTTCCAATATCAGTGAGGCTTGTACACAGCGTTGATAGACTCACAATCATAGAAATCCGACTTGGGCTGGAATGGACAACAGCTGCCTGTTGATGATAATATCAGCTGCTCCGCTAGGCATGCAATAGCGGCAGGTGCCCGACGGCATCTTGTAAATCATCAAAATGCTTCAATATTAAGAGAAAAATTATAAGAACTACAAATCTTTGCAAAGTACACCGACAAGGTGCAGGTTTCCACAGGAAGTCGTTTAGAAATCGTTGTCATGCTAACGCATCGTTTTCAAAGTACCTGTCCGTTCTTGACATTAAAAACCATTGAGAGGAGGATTTCCATTATCTAACTTTTCATTCACACATTAATTTTCCATTTCAACAATCATATAGACCAGATGCTCTGCCATCAGAAATATTGAATGTGAATGATGATGGAATGATACCAACTTGAACTTTGATCAGTACTTGAGATCACTTTGATCAGTATCTGACCATACAAACCTCAATGCCGACAAAAGCACTATGTTCGATACTCATGGGTCAGTGAAACAGATATTATGGCGGAATGAATCACGTGGTCCAGATAGAAGAGCAGTGAAGGTACAATTTCATGTAGAAAATAGCCGGAACCAATTATCTTTGACAGATTAGAACTTTGATTTTGTCGTTCAACACTAAAAGAGAAAATTTCCCAAGAAATTCCACGACGTTGCGCTTCTTTCTATCCCTTTAGATAAATGCTCCTTCGCAATATCAATGTGAATGATCAATAAGTGGATAAGTGGACAGGTGAAGTAGACAGGATGTTGAAAAATGAAGATCAAATCAGTTATCTTCATCTATAGGCCGCTACAGTATGTAGTGGTAAAGAAACAATATTATACAATCATTCATTGATAACTATTAAATTTTCTATCAATACAAAACCGCTTGCATATGTCACATGAAAACTGTGGAAGAAAAGGCAAAGTTTTTAGAGCACTGGAAGCAGCGAAATGTCTCCTCCTTCCTGTACATGATTGTTAGCTAATTTCTTTCATTAAATTTGTGGGAATCTGATTTTAGTTGAGGGATTCTTGTACGTTCTTCTCCGAAGTCAGATCCTTCAATTACCACACAGGGTAATTGAAATGTAGTTGAATTAGAGGAAGCCCAGCGATTTGGCTCTCGATGCAGATTCATTTTACGCATCTTCTACGGATGTCACTTCAAGTGGATATCTCTAAGGCATTCGATAACATCTGAGAAGAGAGACTGCAAAAATTTTTACGAAGACATTTATCGAACTCCAAGATTGCTCAGCAAGTCATATCTATATGGACAAACCACTTCAATGCCAATGAGCTTCTGAAAACAAACCTGAGTAAGTGAAGTTCGCAAGATCTCCAATTGGTGCTCTGCATGGTTTCAAAAACTCAAGTGCTGAGTTGTCGACTTGGAAGAAATCATCACGATTGAATAAGAATTCTGTACGACTATAAAGATAAGTCAGATGGAAATTTAATAAATGTGACTCGCACTGTGGAAATATCACTCTGATGACCACTTTCTTATTTAACTTCATAAGCATGCATTAGAAACGACATGAAGATCATTCAACAGTTATAGAAGACTACGAAGTTCATAAGATTGGAAAGCTGTCACCCAACCCGTACAGAGAAGTGATTGCCTGCCAGCTTCAAGAATTTCATTGCTGTGGTTGCTGGAAGGGTTAAATGACTCGATAGCATCGGCTGATGATATTGTGGACCTGCTACATGACTTGTGACTTCATCTCCAAAATTCTTCTTCATTTTGACTAGGAGGAAAATGCCGTTCCAATACTGTACTGGTAACAGAAGTGTTCAGAAGCAACCTTCGGAAGATCAGAGGCGATATCATTCAGACGCTCTGAAATAAGGCGCAGACATGAAGACGTTTCGACACCAACAAACATGACCTTTGCAAACAATAAAATGAATAATGCCAATGTCTGCGCAACACCAATGATGCAAGCTTGCAGAGGCATCTACATGACACGTAAGGTAAGCACTGAGTAGAGAGTGCCATGCAATCCTAACTAGTCCACCATCCGTCCACTGACACAGTATCATTCCCACATCTATGGACGGTTGCCTGAGAGACATTTAAGCTTCGGGAATAGGTTGAGAAATGTGTCAAGAATGCCATGGATGAGAAGCTCGCAAACAAGCTACAACCCTTCATTACGGGTCAATTTCATACTGCTACATCACCTTTGCAATCAATTTGATTGATTTTCGCTAACGTAGATGATGTTGGCGATCCATTACAAAAGTTGAAAGTTGAAGCCAAATCTGATTTGTTTCATAATACAATCATCGCTGTTTGCTACAGAAGACGTGCATGTGATATTTCATCTGTATGAAAATTCGCAGAAATCTCTCCGAAAAACACCTTCAAACCTTGTTTCAGAAGACAAAGTCATCGAAGCACAATTTCTCAACCTCCTAGCTGTCAGCCTGATCGAATGGCTGGATGATGTGCACTGCAGGGAGACTTGAAATGCGTGAAGAAACAAAATACAAAAATGAAGGCACAGTTGCGATAAAACAACACGGGATTGATCAGATTGCACTTTTTGTGTTACATTTGATTCAACAGCGTATCAGTAAGGTACATCTACGTAAACTCATCGCATTAGGATCTGAGTAGATCTACTAATTCACCAACTACAGCACAAAAGGAAGCCTGGCGAGGTTAGTGGCATTGTCACAGAGAAAAGATGATCACTTGACAATTTCAGGGATATCTAGTAGGTTTAGATCTTAAAACATTCTGTAGTTCATTAGTAGCACAATTCTCACATCTAATGAGTAACTAGTCTTTAACTCATTCATTAGAACTCATCATGAAGAACCTAGAAATATAGACAGCAGCTATCAGTATTCCAACGTAGTGATATCTGTGATAGTTGTCTGTTCATTCCGATTTCCATGATGTTAAATAGTCCCGTTTCCATAGTTTAATAATGTTGATATTTCTTTCATGCCTTGGATTTATACTTGTGTGTTTTAGTTCTATGGTATCATTCGATGACTGTGTTATCTTTGACATTTTTGAATTCTTAGTTTAGTTGATTGGGATCATACACAACCAATTTTGTTGTTGAACCATTGATTTCTCCGTGTTGGTCACAAAATTTCAAGAAACGGGTTTCTTGCAATTCCAAGAAGATAATGCAAGAAAGTTCACTAACTTTTTGTGATGAATAAACATTTGGCGGATCTGCTGTTTTCCTTTTGATTGGTCAAAGGACAGATCCTACAAAAGCATCAGCAGGTGAAACCTGCCTACAAATTTACACAGCTTTAACCAGACACATTTAATGTAGAATCACAAATTCAGTTAAAATATCTGATTATGCTTATATACATGCTGTCATACTTCAGCACTGTTCGCTTGAAATGATAACATTTATCTAACAATTGGTCGTCAACTTCTTATTCTAAGTTAACCGCAGCATCAAGGAGCTCCCTCAATCTCAGATAACAAATCCTTCTCCTCATGTTTCGTCCCTTCAATGACAGCATAAATGTGAAGACGAAAAGATGATGGACAGGAGAAAGCACCGTAAAGCACCAGGAATGAGGAAACATGAAAATACACATGAGAATGAGAGATCTGAATAAAGGAAGTGTTTCCATGTTCAAATGAAGATCCGAAAGATTCTCATGAAATATCTGCAGAAATTGAGAAACTCCTTCAACGATTTTTCGGAAAATTCCTGACAATGATTATCGACGCCTTATCGGCCGACCATCTTCATCAAGGCCCCAGCCTTTGACTGAATTGTGGTAGAGAGCAGTGATTCACCATGAACATCAGAATTGACAGAACAACATGATGCACATCATCTAAGAGTCAAATACAAGACGTGGGCAGTCAAGCGATGACAATAGCGGCGTAGTCTCGTTGAAAAACACGTTATGGATCTTGACTGCCTCGTGCTGATCGTCTGACATGCAAGAATTGATGATAGATAGTCAAAATGATGAAAAGCTTCTAATGTCGTGTAAAGTAAACACCAAGTCAACAGTTGTGCGCTTGGCATCATAGCGAAAATGACATAAGTGTCCTCTTGTGCTCTACTAACACAGAAAAAACAACTGTTTGGTCTGTCTGAGTAGATTATTCAAACATGATCAGGCGGCTGTTGTGCACAAGTCTTAAAACCTGTACTCTATCTGATGTATGTAGGCCTGTGCGGCTCCGACATGTTTCGATTTCTCATGTACTCCATCGCTTCACAGGTAGCGTATTTAAAACTTGAATCAAGAAACTACAAGAAGTAAATTGGTATATTTTTCTTGAACAATAAATCCGTTATTTAACATGTACCAAACTCTAACAGAAGAGCAAATTTCATTATTCAATAAAATATGCATTAATGAATATTTGAAATATAAGTCTTTCACCGCTCAAAATTATAATGCTAAAATCGATTTCGGTGGCCCGGCCTGATCACTTAGTACATCAACATGTTCATGATTGCTGCCTGTTACATGTTAGTACATTAATCAAACCGAAGTCCTAAACAAAATTCGAAGAAGAAATCAGAATGAAAAATCCTGAACGAAATCCCAATAACTTCACAGTATGATATTTGCTTCTGCTATGTATTCATGTGAGATGCCATGTCAATGATGTAATCAAATGATAAAGATGTTTAAATTAACATTTTTTATAATTGTCCAAACCATAATATCTCGCATGAAATTTCGAATTTTCATTGCCACATTCTTTTCGATGTGCTCATTTACCCACATTATCCAGGCCTTTGGACGGCTGTTCATCATATTAGATATTCATGATCTGTTTGTTTCCGTTGAAATTTTCTAATGAATTACAGTTCCGAAAGTGTGCATTTTGCTGATATTGCGAATTCCAAGAGGATGCCTCGTGTATAAAAATTATCACTAAGTCTTCAAAACAAATGAGTCGCGGATACTTCATCATGTCGATGTCACAGTACTCCCTCATCCGCCCACACCCTCTCTGATGTATACGCACGCTTCATGTACTCAGTGAGCACTGCGGAGGCAATTCTTAAGAAAACTTCACTATCTCATTCAGCCTGACATCTCCATCCGAAGAAGGTCAACGTATTTGAGACATGATTGGTGCCAGAGATTTCTCGATGGTCTTATCGAACGCCTACAGCGCATCATTCATGGTATTCCATACCAGATCCACAGGAATTAGATTGATCCATTCTTCTGCTACGTAACGTAAGACATGATGCGGAGCATTCCTAGTTTTTGATGAGCTTGAAAGCTTAGATTACCATTAAACAGAATAAATAAGTTAGGTCTGATAATGAAATTCTCATTTCTTCTGATCCTTGTACATGAAATGTTCGCATTCTCAAGGAGAATGGATTGTAATTCGATGAAGATTATCAAATGACGTGTTATAGTACATGCAATTGAATATAAAAGAAACTAATGATTTTCAGCAATAAGTCAAGTATTAGCAGCGTCACTTCTATTTTGCACTGTAGGTGTCATTCAAAGCTGATTCAATTCGAGAAATCGCTCCGACATCCATACATTTCATGAAAACAGTTTTATTGTACTATGAAAACACCTGAGTAAGAAATGCAGTTATCAAAAGGCAAACAAACAGACTCTCAAGATGCGAAACCCTGATTCAATTTGATAAAATATGCTTCACAATTCATGATATGTGCATGGACTAGCGATCTTTCGGTCCAGAGGTCTACCCCGAGAGAGTCAATGGAATAAAATTGATTATAAGTTTTAATATATTTCACATCCCTACGAAAGTTGGGTCGGCTAGTCCTTAAATGCATTTCGTTTCCTACTCCATGGTAGGGTGGGTTAGTGGGTTACTCATATTCCTTCGCTCTTGACTTGTAAGTTACCTTGTCAATATCCCGAAACAGGAAGCTAAGAATTTACAACGCAGCCGTGTTTTCAGTCTTTCTATTTGGGTCAGAGACCTCGGCACTAAACAAGAACTTAACAGCTCGACTGGACGGTTTCGATAGCAAAGCAATTGGAAGAATAGAGGGCATCTAGTGGTGACAACATGTCTCAAATAGCGAACTTCGTGAAAGAACAAGGCAGCCCTTGGCTTCCTCATTCTCTGCGTAGAGACGAGTGCGTCGTCCTACGCCTACCTCAAACGTATCCCACGCGGCAGATTCTGGGGTTCGGTCCTGTTGCAGTGCAGCTGGATGGAGACGACCAAGAGGTGCACCACGCACCCGGTGGCTAGATGAAGTCACCGAAGACCTGGAGTTCTGCGGCATCTCTTTGAACGAAGCGGCTCCCGACAGACAGCAGTGGAGGTCCGTTGTGTTGCGTGTTGGCTTGACGCACCGAACCGTTGCATGAGGATAAGTGAGTGAGTGAATTATTTACGCGATTCTATACTAAGGTAGTTGTTTAACTTTGGTATCTTCCGTTTCCTAGATTCTTCGAATTTTTGACCGTGTCGTGCTTTAATTCAATTGTATATCGAATCGAATATGCATAACTCTTGAAAAATCTCAGCCACAGTGCTACTCATTCTATAGATCCTAGAGGTACAGTTCTGTCATGTGTTTGTAACCTCATCAATACGATCTCTGTGTAATTAGTAGAATTCTGTTCTGCGACTTTCTATGAATTGAAATGGTTGTTATACGCATATCTAGATTTTCTTATATTTCAGAGCTTTCACTGTTGCCATAGATATCTACATCGAATTTCAAATTTTCTTGTTAATGCAGACACACTAATGTCTTCAGGTTTAAAGGTTTTGCGACTTTTGATCGTCAGCATTTGTGATCACACCGTACACGGCGCGGTGCGTCCAAATGCCTGTCCACATCAAGCCGCGTGGCGGGGGGCGGGAGAGGAGAATGTCACACATGAGCGAAATATGCAACTGCAGACAACTACCACATCATCTTCAACACAGTTTATTGCTAAGCGGAGCAAATGCGACAATGCACAACTTCATGTGTTTGAAGAAAAATCAACCTTTTCAATGATTGGGGAAAGTCCTAGTCCTAATCTGAATCCGTGTGATGTGACCGGTTGGTCTTCAAACTCCTGAGACACACATTTTAAAAAGAGAAGATTCCTAATGCTAGAATTGCGAAGTCGTCCTCTTCCAAGGGAGCTTCAAAGTTAGCTGGAGCATCTTGGGCATTTCCCATCAGTACTGTGTCATGCTGGTAACTGATGATCGAGGAGTATTGTTCTCTTTAAGTTGCTGTTATTCATTTCAGCATTGCATATTCTCCTCAATTCATAGGAATTTTGTATTTTCACGAAGCACAATTCTATTTGCTATAAAAGATCGCATTGAAAAGGTTACAAATGCCTGTCAGAATTTCAATATAACATGATGCTTGAGATTTTCAAGAATTCTACTTATTCGATTCAATCTTTGATGCTTCTAAAGACCCTCAATGAAGCAGCGAACAGACAACATCGTAATAGTCACGGCGCAACAATGCAAGTTGACTGATGACGTAACTGTTGTCGTCTCGACTGTTATTTTGACATTTTGAATCCAAGAGAACGACTTCGTCAATGTAAATATCTTCGACATTGAATCATCGAAGCTGTGAGTCAATTTCATGCATCGTTCGATGAATCTCGAAGTCTTTCTCGCCACAAGGGAATGTAAATCAGCGAATACGAGACAAATAACATCTCCCAGTTGAATTCCTGTCACAACTAACTTCACCGATTCTTCTAGAAATGAAGTAATTTCAGCAAATAAACTACTTCTTTACTGCTTTCTTTTTGATGTGATCCGGTTTCTGACCTGCTTTATCGAATTCAACGCATCATATTTGACAATTAAAGTTTGTTATCAGAATAATATGCTCATTCGGAACTACTTCAATGGATGAACTTATCGAAAGCAATGCATAGCCCATTTCTACGTATAGTTCTGAATATCCTATCAATCCTGAGAACATTTACATGCAAGTTCAGGCCTCACAGCAACTAAGCATGCAAAAATAGGAGGTTAAATTTAGTAGTGTAAAATGGGTCAAAAAGAGGACAATGAACATGTTTTTCGACCAATTCTTATTTTTTTTGTTTATTTTCTTGCGGTTTTCAGCTCTCTCCAAATTAATTCAAATTAAAAAATACTGAGATTTCAACAAATTCCAAACAAGTGGTGTCATGAGTTTTTTTAATTAATGGGATGCGATTAATGGCAGCCGAATTTTGATTTCTTCAATCGAAGATGGAAACAGTACTCAAGTAGCATTTATGCTATGGAGAAGAAAAGTCTCTATACGATTTAACAAAGCACTAACTTAAATCAGCGAATATTTGTCGACGTCATCAACGTCATTGAATATACCTTAAGTCATGAGCCTTAGAAAACTATTGTTCCATTGACGCTTATTTGATTTCTTAGGGCACTATAGAAAAATATTCACACTATAAAAAAACACGAGGAAAAAATGGCGTAAATTCAACTATCAAAAAAATCCAGATAGAATAAAGTGGAAAATAATAGAATAAGTTCCAGTGTAGAGGCTACGTTATCAAAAATGTGCACTGTAGATATTTATAGGCACCTGATATTGGCCAACTTTATGGGCTTCGTCAATGTCACAATGTACGAATTTGTCTCTCAGGCACTGATGAAGTACAGCAAATTCCGAAAAATAGGAAAAATAGGAGAAAACCAGAAAATAGGAGACCCTAACCGAAAAAATAGGACAAATCTTCAAAAAGTAGGAATAATAGGAAAAATAGGAGGTCTGTGAGGCCTGCAAGTTGTTTAAAGTAATCGATTATCAATGATTTGTAGATGAAAAGCCACGGTGTCCACTAGAAAATCAAGAAATTGCAACCACACTACCGTTTATTGAGTGGATAATCCGAATTTCTTTAGTTGATGTACCACATTATGAGAATGGCGTTTTCAGCAGTTCTTCGGCCCAGTAGCTGATAGCATGGACGAAGAATCAGTCAGGTCTGAGATTCACCGAAGTGTCACTGGGGATGAATATGGGACATCCACCTTTGCATGTAGTACAGATGTTAGTAGCTACATAATCTGCACAATTTGGCCCCGACACCATGTGATTGAGAAAGTGATGAAAATTGAATGCATAGAAATTATGTGATGACTGAATTTACAAAGTTGTCGAATCACTACAATTGGTTTAGAACTGTGAATTTTCCATTAGAAGACATGTTAACAATTTCCTTTTATTTTGGGTTGACTCACATTAAGTTGATACATCAGTTCGTCATTCAAACTAGTTGCAAACAATTTCGATCTCTAAGTAAAACCGTAGGCATCAATGATGGTGAATTGCATCCGCAAGGAGTTGACAGGACATCATTGTCCAGTCACTCCAAATTGGCAGCAGGACAACACATCTTCACAAACATGAATGCTAACGGTACAGAGAAGTGTACAGTTCAATCATCATTTCCAAATGTTAAATCTAGTTCGCTGCTTGTCAAGGGACAATATTTCTGACACAGCTGCACTGAAGAGGAACTCTCAGAATTGCCAACTTTCTAGGATACTTGGGGTTTAAGACTGGCCTCTCGTCTGCATGAAAATCTGAAGCAAAAAACAAAATAGCAAGGAAAAGAACAGTTAGTTGTCAACTTGAATCAATGGCACCGTAGATTGATGTCTTAAATCATTTTGAAGACATTTTGTACCGATAAACGCACGATAACAGAAATTACACAGCTGATTCCTGGTCCTTTGACTTCGGCAGTTTACGTTCGAAGAAGTGAGCGGCCCAGCGCAGTGACCTTGTTGTAGACCTTCACAGTGCCTTCGAGAGACCTGGGTTCGAGGCTCCGTCGTGTCAATATGGGAGCTTTAAAATCTGTGCACCACGAGCGTTGAACAAGACTAATCAGAAGCTGCTTGATCCACGGTTGTTCACAATAAACTTCTGACTTCATAATGCACGTCTACAACCATACCCTTGACAGGAGTGCATTCATCATTTAATATGCCACAATAAATTGCTGCTGTTGATTCTTTGAAACCTTCTGTACATGTGATAATGCAGTGACAGTTAAGTATGCGGATGACATCACCTTATTACATCTTCTGAGTGAGAAAGGACAAGATACCCTCCAGCAAGGATGGTTGCACCTTGAAAATTGGTCAAAGCAGGTCGGATTGTTTGCAAACTACACAAAGAATTATGTTGTTAACTTTGTTACTAAGAGATCCATAGATTTTGGTCATTTCAGCTGCTGGTGTGCCTCTAATTACAATGTCTGAAATAACATTTTCCAATAATTTTACATGGAATACGAATGTCAAAAGTATTGTGACCAAATGTCGACGGAGACTTCACATTCTGCGTAATTTACATCGAGCTCAGTGTCCACCGCTTCTTATATAATTGCTACATTGCTTTTATTCGCTGCTTGATTACGTATACGTGTCCTTGCTTCTGCAATCACAATGGCTGCCTTCTGCCTGACTTACTGCGTGCTGACCGTCATACGGCAAAATTGTTTCAGTGATTTTGATTTTCTAAGTTTGCCCACCATTTTAAAAATGCATGTATTAAGCTGTTCAAATAGATTCAGAATGATCCAGATCATGTGTTACCACCTATTTTTCGTGAGAGATCCCGCTCCAGTAGAAATCAATCGACTTTGACAACACCAGCGGCAACTAGTCGTTTTAGTCGCTCTTTTATTCGTTTTAGCAGATACACGTAACACGTTTCTGTAACACGTTCACCACACATTCTGACTGAATAAAGTCTCTAATCTAATTCTGTAGCGAATTTCAATGGCCTAAGCAGCTTTTAAAATGTGAAATTAGTCTGACATTTTTGATAACTGAATTGGAAATGCATCAAGCATTCATAGCAAGTCATATTTTCAATGAAATTCGATGAACCTCCGAACTCCTGATATCTTAATCCCTATTTTTTTTTAATTTCACTGATTCTTTAAAGAATTGCGAGAGATTTTTGGTAAATTAACGGAATTCGCGGAAAATTGGACATTTTGTGATGCACACAAGAAACTAAGATGAGCACTCTGCAGCAAATGACAGTCATTTTACTAGAATAGGAGAGCTCCTTGGGTACAGCAGCATTCTAGTCAGTCCCATTTGTCTGTTCATCTTCAATTTCCAAAGATAAACTTTCAAATGATGTGGATGAGTTTGCATGGGAGTAGAAATTAACTGTTTTTTGCTATCTTGTTTCCCTAATCAGTCGTTCTAATTGGTATAATTAATCTTGTACTTCTATCACGAACGAAAGATCCACAGCAGATCGGAAGGATGTGCTTTTCTATCTTTCGGGCTCCTGTCAATTTTCTAGGACAGCCGACAGTGATAAACTAAAACTCAGAAAAATCAAGGACTCAAGTTCAGATTTTTAAACCTCAATGGTTTCTGTAAGAGGAGGCAATTTTATCATCGCAAGGTACTCACCGGTAATACGATAGTAATCCATTCTGAACGACGAACCAACGTTTTTGATAACCTTTCAAATAGTTCGTCCACTTATAAAGCCATCCTTTGTACTTGTCGCTCTCCTTAACTTCAGTCATGGCAATTGGCCTAAAACAAATAAACAGACTTAAATTATCACTAAAATTATCCATACGTTACTATAGATGATTAGGTTTAATTAGACTGAATTATAATTGCGCGTGTGCATATATGATTTGTGAATTTGTATATAAATCAAAATATTCATATTACAAATCGCTCCCATCTCCAAAGCTATCTACTCGCAACTAAACACTTCCAGGTTTCGGTCACATAATCATTGGGATTTCATTGAAAGCACCTTTTCCTGCGTGCGGTGGCAAGAATGAAAAAAGTTCCTTCAGAAAAATATTATATGCAGCACAGATGTGACCGCACACATGATGAAGTTCTACAATAATTCAATATTTTATCTCTTCTTCATTTTCTTCGAGAATTTGCAGAATTTCTTGAAAATTTGTGATGAATTAATAGTAACAGCATGAACCATTCAAATACATAAATTGCTTCTCATGTATCAAAAACAGGCGCTCAGCAGAAGCAGAAATTTGAGATGTAGTGTTAAAAATCAGACTAAATTTATGAAGAAGTTTTAAAACACTGATTTTAACACATTTTGCGACGTTTTACCTACTTACAATGGAAGATGTTTTAAAACTTTACTCATACTTGCATGTTTTTATAAGGCTCTAGAACAAAACTTTTATCTTGGGATCCTGTGTATATGTCAGAGGAAGGAGAGAGCGGCTACTATCAGAGGCTGATCGGTCTAGATTTTCATTTCTTCATCATAAAGCATTGAAGTCCGATAAGATAGGAATTCATCTTTCGAAATGTGACTTTTACACATCCATCTTTTACTCTCTGATTTCTGATCGATATTCATGCGTTCTATTCAACCTTTTTTACAATATGGCGAAAACACAAACAACTTTCATGGGAGACATTTTCTCAATTTCTGTAATGAGCGAAATGTTTCAAATTTCTTAAAAGTAAGATTTCTTTATGTTTTTCTGCGCTATTGATTCAAGCAGTTCCGAATAATTTTCTTAAATAACTTAAAGTAGAACGGTCGAAAATTCGCTGCAAAATTGACCCCTATTTCTCAGCTATCATTTAGATGACGACCACCTCTGTGTATGTTTGAACTAATGAAGAATTCTCACAATAAATGTCTCTTTATATCAGGTCCAGGAGGCAATTCCACTTATTATGCAGTGAGATTTCATATTTCGTTGTTTCCATGGAGCGGTATTGTCGAAAGAGCTAATATTTTGTTGCAAACAGTTGTTAAACAGCCGCTCCAAGGTATCACAAAAGGAATGATTATCCCCAAGTATTAATCATATAGTTTCGGTATGAATCCTGACTGACATGTGTATCTCTCCATCTTCACATTAATTCATAGGGAATGTCGAAAGGCTGTCACTTTATGATTTGTTTAAACAGTGCTTCATTTAATTCCTGTAGAATGTAGGACATGCCGGCGTTTGAAACATTTGACACCATTTGGTCATCGTGTCGCCTTAATTGATGATGGACGGAATGCCATCCAGTGTGCCAAATGACATAAAAATTGCATTGACGTAAAAAGTTTCAATATTTAAAAGCTGCTGAGATGCTAAATGAACTAAAACGACTAGATGCCAGTAAATTGTAGATATTTATCTCTGATGACTGGCAATGACTACGTGGCGCACGTGCAATTATGCGCGAAGAAAAACATGACAAATAATGGCTCAACAAATTTAGACAAAAGGCAATATCCTAACAACGAAGACCAGTAGCGGGGTGTACAAAAACACCACCAAAGACATCGGAAATTCAGTGAAGCGTGCTTATGTAGTTCATCATTCTCCTAGTCACTTGCTTGTCATGCTATGATACTGTTTAAACAGTAGTTGTACAAAGTATGCATGGATTTACCCAAGGATTTGATAACACTGTACTCATTTCTGCAAGAATTTTATCTGTTTGCTCGTCAGTTCAGTGCAGCAAAACTTATCCAAACAATACTTGAATTTGTATTGGTACAGGGAAGCACTACATTAACCTCAGTTAGTTTTTTCTACTCTTTACAGAACAGAATGCATTCGTATATATTATGAAGACTATCATCATCTTTACAGCAAAGTCCATGCAAATCCTATAAGCTCTTATTGCTGATTATTTTGAAGATAACAAGAGTCAACTCGTTCTGAAAGTCAACTTACGATGCGTTTTCTAAAAAGCGAAAATTGACTTTGCGTGTCAACAAAAGTGATGGACAGGCCAGTCAATAAATCTTAAATTTGATTAAATTTTTCAACCATCGAGACATTCAGGAGACTTTTGAAAGTGGCAGCACATTGCCTGTTTCCATACACGATAAGAGAACAGGATGATATTGGAAGACGAACGACGTATATGCTCTAAATCTACAATTGTGACACCACTGATGAACCGCTTCTGGCATTTGTTGTATCTGCGAACTTGTTTTTCAAATGAGCAAAACAACCGCAACCAGAAGCTCTGTAATTGAGTATTCGATCAGCAATCAACGATTCATAATGGTAAAGCCGAAACCTACACCACCAGCCAATATGAAATTCATCGTCATTACTATTCTTCATCAATAGGGAAAAATAAACGAATTAATAAACATTCAAATTCAAGCCTCCCACAGGAAAGATAAATTCTTGTCATTACTAAGATTTGTTCATTAAAAAGATAGTGCGCTCAATCTGAACATAAAATTTACAGGATATTTTAAGAAACCACAACTGCTGATATTTTCGAAACACATCCTTTGCGGCTTAACTACATACACATGGCTTTCCTGATCCTTCTTTTAAGCAGGTGTATTTTGATGTCAATGATTTGTATGACAAATTCAAAAAACGCATTTGTTTCAATTGAAGAAATACCAACTCACGGAGCGTCACTCAATCAAGATTCTATAATCGTTTAATAAATAGTTCTATTTCATTCGTCCACTTGAATATTTCATGTCTGTTTCAATAACGTGCTAATTAATTGAAAGTCGCTGTAAAATACTTTGGTTTCGAATATATTGTCTTGGCTATTTGTCATGCTTTGAATGGAATTGGAAAGAGCCAATATTGAAAGATGGTGATTTGATTTTCTTTTTCGATATTTTTCACAATTAATTTCAGTAACATCCGTCAGCTATCTTCCTTCAGGTAGAGAGGAAGATAATTTACCTTTTTTACCTGAAGCTAGTTAACGGATGTTACTGAAATTAATAGTACATAAATAACGAAAAAGAAAATAAAACCACCATGTTTCAATATTGGCTCTTTCCAAACACACTTTGGTTTTTAAGTATTTTGTTGCCACGCAATCTATAACCATCTGTGTAACAGGCTGAAAAATGTAGGACATTGAAAGCCTAATCTTCAAGTTAAGAAAGATTTAGTCTCTGAGATCCACAGAAGAGAATTTTTTTAATAATAGCTGATAAAGGAAAGTTTAATACATCAATGGAAAAACAACGATCGACAAAAAATCTCAAATTTTGCTTCTCAGAATTGAACAACATGACAAATGCTTCCAAAACCATTGAGTAACAGTCTACCCAGCAGTTGCTCTCAAGTTTAGTGCCCTAACATTGGTTCAATGCCTTCAAAAAGTCATATTTATGTTTCAATCTAGTGACGCTACACATGGCACAATCTGGAATAAAATTTCGTTTTTTCGTATGTGTCCAGACTTTTCGAACACCCTGTAGAATGATGTAAACAAATGAATGGTGTCATCCATGTGATTGGCACAGCATCACACGTTTTGCAGCGAAAGTTGTCGATCTTCGTGTCAGTCAGTCATTCAAGGCAACTTTGCATACAAAAATGACTGAATTACTGATTTTTGATCAATATTTACAACCAGGTTTTATCCAATACAGATATCAATTCCATCGATGCATCTTTCATGAATCTGTCACCTGTTCATATGATGGTGTTCAATAATATCTGAATTAAAATTTGATTAGAAAGCCATTTTCAATGAAATCTGTTACTTCTGTCACTCACAGGGAGTACTAACCTCACCGCCAAGGGTCTCACTGGACAACATGTACCGAAACGACTCGTACTCACTATCTGACTCCCTACTCAAAATGACTCAAGATGAAAGCGAACTAAGCTCATTGCGCGAGGCATATACGCACGAATGTAATGAATGAATTTTGAAAAAGAATTCAATAGTATTTTGGGTTAATGATTACTAAAGGAATTTTCATTTATTTTAACATTTTTTGGTCTTGTGGGAGACCTGACTGAATTTAGTTTCAAAGAATAAAGGGCAGACCACCTGCTGTTAAGACTACATCGTGAGGCTCTACTGCAACAAAAGCAATATAACCAGGTCATGAATCCAAACCTGTAAGACAAAGCGAAAACGGCGAAATGGTAAGTGTTCAGTCTGGTAATAGAATTAAAAGCATTGGGATATTGTTAATACACCTCGATCCATTATCTGGGAACTGACACCGACAGTAATGAACTTACTGGAAATACTCCCAATGAGATTTACGCAACTCTCTTGAATAAACAAACAAATTGAGTTAACATGGTAGCATTTCGCTAAATGCAAGTGTTACAGAATTTACATTAAAACAGACAGAAAACGGTAAGATGCGTGACTGTATAGAATTCTTGTTTCACTTTGTTGGCAAATTTATTTTCCAGTTTTTGCAACTGTGCTGATAAACAAAGCGCAAGGAAAATTTCACATTCACATACTCAGTGCGGTGCCGTAGCCGAGGAATTTCACCACACATAAAGGCGTGCTTACTCGAACAGATTGAAATCAAATGAAGCTAAAACAAAGGCTATGTGCATTCTCACGAACAAAGAGGATTGTTTTCCATTTTCCACTTATCATCGTGAACGAACTTGAAATTCTTGGAGCAACTTGGAAAGAAGTTTCTATATCCAACACAAGAATGCATGTGCTTAAAGTATTACCAAGGTCTCTTCGTCATATCAACGGTCTCGCAAAATCATTGTAAAAGTGACGGCACTTGTACTAACAATTAGTGCTCATTTGATAGAGTTCGTTCCAAGCATGTTTTTCACTTTTCAACAAAAGTCAATCATCCACTTTTCCTATTGCTCCGCATGTGTGCTGTATACTGATAGAGCTTTAGTGCCATTTTAAGAATAATAAGCGTACTTAGTTGTGCCATTTTGAAGAACCAGTAAAAGACAAAGTTCTTAGACGGTTTCGACTTTAAAAAATGTATTGTTGAATAAGTCTATATCTACCCAATGTAATAAAAATTTGACATTTTCTATGTTAATTTATTGTCATAGATTATAGCATTAAATGAGTTGAAACCGTTTGACATTAGATATTTAACATTACCTCTTTGACATCACCTTCAACCATGGAAATAGATTGTTCATCTGAAGTTGGCTAGAATGGAAATTGACTCAAGGTCGCGGCACCTCCGGGGGAACTAAGTTGGGGCATGAACCAACAATAAAGAGCCTAGAATTGCGCATGTGACTGATTCTAATCCAATGATACAGCCGTTGACAAGTGTATCTAAGTGAAAATGCGTGCGATTTATGTGCCACTATTGTGTATAGCACGAAGATTAACTTCCATTCTAGAGGTTTCATTGTTATCAATTTCTATGCCTTCAACCATAGAAATTAACAATACCATAGAACCTTCAACTAATATGCCTTCAACTAAATATCGCCGATGAGTAATACTTCTACGCCAAACATGTTCATTTCATGGATATCTTCGTTACATACCTCCGTTAATGCATGACATAATTCATTGATATAATGAATTTCTTATATAATTTCTATGGTTATTCGCGATGTCTATATTCAACAATAGCAATATTAATATTCGTCCATACTAATTGAAAATGTAGACATCGCATTAACATTGCTATATTCAAACATGGTGACATGATTTTATTCAAGTTGGGATTTTCATTTTGCTAATGTCCATTTTCCTTTTTCTGTCTCCCTTTCTGTTCGGACAGTATCTAATTTCATTTACAGGAATCATTTTAGCGCCAGGAAAGAGAATGATAGCGTTCTGAGGATGCTGAGCAACAATGCGTTGTTGACGAATGAAAGAAGTGGGATACGATTGATAGCGTTATCTCTGTTCTTTGGTACGCATTTACCTTAGACTCAGCAGTCTGATTAATGAACGGTTAGCCTACCAGATTACGGTGTAATTGCAAGGAATTAAAAACGAAATATAAGAACAAGCATTTAAGTTAATCAGAAAGATGATGAATGTTAGTTTATGTATCAGGCACTGAATGGCTGTTGTAAGAACTGATTGTCTGCTAATGCATTGTTCTTATCATTATTTTGGAGGATCATTATCGTTCAGTAATGCTTCTGCGCAATTCAAATTCTGTGGAGAATTTTCTTTAACTTAGCAAATATTATATATTCCACATATCGCGTAGCAACCTCACATGCTGACACAGAAGCACTATGTAACATATCCTTTCAATGTTGACGTAACGGTACTCAATCTTTTCTTGTGTGTTTACATCATTCACCTGGATAACATAGCAACTGTATCAATATCCTTGTTCGTTTAATCAAAGAACTAATCATACAAAGGAGAGTAGGAAGTGAGTCACTTATGCTGACAATGCATGTTGAACTTGTACGGCAATCGGATACTACTTAGACTTTGAAAAAATTGAGAATAAGGTTTTTCTTAAATTCATCAATACCACACTCGTGCCTACAGTCCTTAAATATAATCGCCGCCGGCTAAACCTGATATGCCGACAGAAAGGACTTTCGACATAAGACACATATCTCAAGTGTTATTATAACTCAGGCTGTCGCTGAGATGTCGTCTATATGACCTAGATTGTAAGCCGCCATTGACCATCTGCAAATATCAACGATTTTTTCAATAAAATACAATTTGAATATTTCCGCATTTCAGCAAGATCAGATATGACTACGCCACCGCTTGGAATGATATGAAATGTGCAATAAGTTAGCACAATCAAATCAAACAAAGCTTAAGTACTTACTATATTCATCTTCATTACGTTGGCACTATAAATTTTCAACAAACAGATATGGAAGTTTCATTCATCAACGTGTGATACAATGCAGTGTTTTATATATGCCAGCAAGTACGTAGAATAGATCGAAACGAATATGTGAGTGCTGGAAAGAGACAAAAGGAAAAAATATTGGGAAACACTGAAAACTTGACGATGGTCGATAGCATTTCTTTTAGTGCCTACATCTCCTACCACATACACATCCTCCGAAAGAAGTTTCATAAATAGAAAATCACAAAGAGCGTCATCCACACATCTATGACCGACATCTCTTCGATTTGGGCATTATCTGCCATCGATAGAATAGTTGGATTTGGATGACTTTGTTGCGAAGTTTGTTTGTCTTAAGGCTTGAAGGAGGTCCATATGATCTGACAAAAATAACTAATATCTATTGATTTCTTTTACAATGGATAACTGATGATAGATAACTGATTGAACCGCAAACTAGCTACACTTAACTTCTTTGATCTTACTGAGGCTCATTTATTAAACTTGCACGTGTAGCATCTACCATCGATGCACATGTAAGTTGTAGAATCAAGAAATGAACATGTACGACCCTTGTACGTAATCCTTGAAATGAAGATCAATATCTCTAGTCCATTTTCTTGGAAACCATTAAAACTCTATGTTAAGTTTGACCACCTTGTGTTAATACTCATAGATTTCTTTTCTGATACCGGTAATGCTTCTCTGACTTCTACTAGGACTATGCCCAATATCTACGAGTTGACACTTCCCTCAAGCCCTTTCAGCAAAGATATCCATGCCCCATATTCCATGATGTGTTAACGTTGTTACTAGCAGTTTGTAATTTGACTAATTTGACTAGACTAGAACTCTTGCTCTTCGAAGGGACAACTTACCATTAAGTAAGTATTCTGGAGATTGTAATAAATCATCTGTAAATATTGTAAATGATATGATTTATGTTCTTTTAGATACCGTCTCATATGGCTTGTATATAATAAACGAATTATTGCCAAGGACGCGTTTTACATGTTATGAAATACATGTTAAGCCAAACAAACCAAACAACATAAACGCAACTCAAAATGCTTGCACGGTTGGCCTACATGCTAGTTTGTCATTTGACTAATACATTCAATTCATGCGTATATGTGAATGTGGACTTTCGGTATAGCGATGTAATTTGAGCAAGTGGATACTTGAAACTTATATTTTTCTGATAATGTAGCCTAATTTGCGAACGACCCTTATTCTCAAAGGTACTATTTGACAACTTTCCGATTCGTAGACCGCATCATATAATGCAGCTGACAGTGATACATTAAAGATTCATGAAAGTTATCAATCAACGATATGTAAATGTAGCAACAGTGGCTTCAAAACGGTCTGTACTGCCGATGCTTTAAAAGTCATGCTTCCTAAGTAATTCGCAGAAAGACAATGATTATTAGAACTGCTCATTGATTACCAGTACTTCGTCGGTTTTGTAGAATTAAATGACAATCTCAGATGCTGCTCACTAAAAGTTTCCGCATGATAGCCAACATGGGTTATAGCCTGCTGGAGATAAGCTTTATCATTTAAGCTTGTTACAGCATATTTTAATCGATCAGCATTTGCTAGAACTGCGATACTACAAAAATACATCTAACAAGTTATTTTCGCATTTTTGTAGTAATAAGCATAAATGTTGAATGAAACAAAGGGTCAGCAGCATAATTAGTTAGGTTAGAGGATGACCCCATCACCGATTGCTGTTTCGGTCAGAAGAGAAAACACCAAATTCTCTAAGCGCTTTCAGTGCGCACAGCGCATCATCGGGGAACAAGACAAAGCATGACCTTGGAGGACTGTGGAACGAATTTCTATAACTTTACTTTTTCTTTCTAGGTTGTTTCGTGATTTTGTAGATAATTTCCTGATTTTAACTTCTACTTACCAGTATTTTGCAGTAGTGACGCTCATAGGAATAATTGGATTTGATCATCTGATGACTGTCTAATGTACATGCACTTGATCTCTACTCGTTGATGTAACTTGGTCTGCAGGTCAGACCACTCTCTCTGAAGATGATGCGCTGTGCGCACTGAAAGCGCTTAGAGAATTTGGTGTTCTCTCTTCTGACCGAAACAGCAATCGGTGATGGGGTCATCCTCTAACCTAACCAATTAAGCATAAATGTATGTGAATCAAACACTTGTCAGTATGTTCTCATCATCATCATAACCTGCAAAATGCTATATATTTTGTGGTCAATTCATTCTGAACTAAAAAATGAGCAAAATTTAGTCTAGACATTTCTGTTAACTTTACCGGTAAATAGAAACCCTCACCTACTCTGGGGAGCCTATCCTGGAATGCATGGGTCAAGGGTTGTCAAGATGAGCACTACAGACATACATAAAGTATACTCAACACCATATAAATCTGTAATAGTCGTCTCAGCATCAAATAAAATCAATTACCACTGATATTCGACTAACTGCATAATGAATTGACACAACGATGCATACGTGAATAACAACAGAAAAAAATATTAAAATCAATCATCTAAATGACGAAGTAAATGATGCTATAATGAATGTGCCTGTAAAATCAAGTGCATGGTGTACTATCGTGGATGATCTTTTTTCAAAAATACTAAAATTTGAAATGAATTGAGTGATTTTGAGAATGTGAAATAGTTTAATAGGTCATTACAAATAGATTATTCAATATACAGGGTGCAGTGCATTTTATGGGTGAGAATAAAAGAATGTATCGTCATCGTATCAGAAAAATGGTTTAAGTCGGAATTTTTCAATTTTGAAATATAAACACATCTCAGTAAATATTGGCATTGCGGACCCGTTGAACGTGTATTAAAAAACGAAGTAAAACATAATTCTATGAGAAAGAATGAAAGAAGAAAATGGCGTAGAAAATGACGAAGAAATTCGGCAAAGAAAATGGCGCAACTGGACGCCTTAGACAAATACAAAAGTGGTGTATGTACTCCATTTTAAAATATTGATTAAGAAAATGGCGTAAGTCAGCATTCTTCAATGTCGCAGTTTCCGACATTTTTGAAACACAAAATCGTTTCTTTCCAAAAGTGAATATTTCTTCCTTAACATGCATGCCACGACTTGTGGGCTTGTGAATGATTTCTCAATAGTACAACTAAGGCACCTGAGTTCGAATACCACCGCGGAATATCGGCCTATACATAAGCCTTCGTAAATAACGGATGAAATTATCGTTTACCAGAGTGGAGTCCTATGGCATGTAATTACGAGTCACTTCAGACCCATTCAACATAATAGCAGGGGAGGTCTGTCCCTTCATGCCATCATTGGTAGAAAATGATTCGTTTCTTCCACGTCTATATGATTTTAATGATTCTGATTATCGATGTGATTTTGGTTGAAATGTAATGCTTATGTAACCATATGAAATAAACTTCTTACTGTTTATTTCTGTCACCAATATTCTTCTACGAGTAGTTGTTTAAGTAACCTTCTAGAATCTAATCAACAGCAATTTAGAAAAATTCTAAATTATTCAACTCAACGCAGGCCTAGACTAGCATCGTAACGCCCATTGTATGGCACATTCACGACCAGGTTTACTTATTACTTGATGTACTTAACTGTTATTAAGTTTCTTCTAACTAAATGGGTACTTTCAGTAAAGGAAAACGTCGAAATCAGATGAATTTAAAAGAAATAATCGGCCGATTATCAAAATCACTAATCGGTACACCCGTAAAATATACCACATTCAAATTTTTAGAAGCAATGATTTCCCTTCTAAATGCCAACAGAAGCATATGCGTATGCATAGATGTTGCTAGAAAGCTCAAGCTATCAAAATTTTATTTTGAGACTTTCTGAGGTTGAGTTTTATCAAGACCCTCTTGCACGAGGACAACGCTGTTTCAACACTGACCTCGGCATTTCAGTACTATTGACTCTATTCTTGTTTTATACAAAGATATGTCAAAGGCATGTGCAAATTTTGTGCGACTAGACATTGAACAGCATGAAACTAACGAAGTATAATGTCACTTAATATATACTTGATGGCAACGAACACAAGGAATGAATCAAGGAAATATGTCATTTCAGCTAGCAATTACGACGATGTCACTGGATTGCGGTTAGTGATAATGCCGTTGGCTGGGCTGAAAATTTCTACTTTCTGCATTCAAATTACCACTATGAAGAAGCACTTTGCTATTCCTGACCTGGATAGGCCGCTGATGTTCTGATAGATGCCGTTGCAGTGATAACAGATCTACAAACATCTGCAATAGGCCTACACACGTAATCTGTAGGGGATAAAGCTTACCATGGATATTCATGAATCTGAAAGCTTTAATGCCGTAGCCTATATATATGCTGTTATAAGGCATCAGTTGAGTTATCTGCAGAAATGAAAGCTGATTTGTTGAAAATTAGAAATTATGATGCATGCAAGTCAATTGGAGGGATTGTTAAGATTTCAATTCGACTCATATTACAAATGTAAGCAGGTGGGCGGATTAAGGCATGGAGTAGGTATATTAAGTGGAGTGGAAAATCCGCATTTATTAAATCCCCAATGTGGATACACTTTCGATTCTATTAAATGAACTCGAGTAGGATTTGATTGGTAATTGTTACCAAATGTGAGATATGCAAAGTTTTACAGTTCTGAAGAAATTGCCAAAGAATTGAGTGATCATGATTGCAATGCAGAAGGAATGATGATATTTTACACATTCTCGTTGTCATGACAGCCTTGGAGATTTAATGCGTGTTAAATTAGCAATTCGATGGGTTCCTATTGCTTTCATGCTCAAACTCAGGAGTATTTCCTTATGCGTGATCATATCACAAGCAACCTGCCACTGACAGAGCAAAATCACATAATCAATGACAATGATTTCAATTAACTTTGAAAGATGTAAATGGGTCCGCATCGATATTCATATTCTAGAAATGAAACATGAATTGAGTGAATCATAAAATCATGTCGGTGAAAATTAAATTAAAAGCTTGAAATTTCAGCCAAGAAAGCATGAATAATATCGCGACTTTTTCATGAAGACTTCTATTATAATGCGGTTCATGAAATTCCCTTGATAATCAGCTTAATTTCCGCTTAGTTAGGATGCTTATTAGCAAACATTCATTCCTTTTGATATCCAACTTTTTTCATTCTACTTAATCTCTGCAAAAGGTGAATTTTTTGATACAAAAATTTTCACTGTTTACAGATACTTTTTTGAGTCGACACTCTACCTATATATCCCTACTCTGTGGATTAAGTGGATTAAGACATGGACCGAAGAAGAAGTGATTGATCGATACCAAAATTTGATCTTATATTTATATACATGGAAATTAAGTTTCGTTTCATTAAGCCATCATATCACCTTTTTCTGATTAAGTGAATTTGAAATCTTACAAATGTAAGCAGGTGGTGATGTGAGGGGTTTAATGGTGGTAGTCGACTACGACAAATAATGCCAGAAGGTATATTTGAAAGTGATATAACCATGTATTGTGAATGACTATAGTAATTCGAAGACTTGCGTCATGTTGCCAACATAGGAAGGATAGCATCAGCACCTACAGGTCGTAGAGATTCAGAAAATGCAGTGGTGTGCTTAATTTAATCATGAGCCAAATAAAGGGTTCATGTCTGCTCCCATTTTGCAACTGAGGTGTCAACTCAATATTTGATTCTGTTTACAGCGTGCTAGATGGAAAGCCACATATATGCATGCAAACCAATGTGTTTAAATCAGCAGTAATGCAGATTAATTTATTAGTGCTTCTAAGATTATATAAATATTATATGCTGAGTATGCGATTGCTTTTGAACGATTAGAGGGTTAACACTAGAAAAGTAACCTCACCGACGATGGTGTTTGACCTTGTATCTTCGCTTACGCCGCATATTCTGTCATGAAAAACAGCATTGTGTAGTTAGATGGTAAAGTGCACATCGATGATACAATAACAGCAATTAATGCAAAAACCAATTACTTCAGATATGAACTTTGGGGTCAGCAGTGTGGCTAGAATAATAAAAATGATTACCTATCGAAGTAAAATAACATGCAACTGGAAAGTCCCAGGTAAACATGAGGTAAGACTAAAGGTGTACTCCACAGGTTTTTCGGCTTCCATTTTTTTTATGAAGACCTGACTCTAAATGTTTGAATCAGTCTACTCAAAGTTGACTAATCGGTATGATCGAAGCGAAAAAACAATGGAAAATTTAATGATCACGTCATTGGTGATCTGCCCAATGATAATAAATTAACAGTAACCTTCCTACGACCCTTCGACTAGCTGACTAAAGCTCCTGTGCGATGAACCGGTAGTTTCAACAATCGTACATAAGAAGTCATGGCAGGTGATAGAATGTTTTCTCATGTTTGGTCATGCTTTTCGAGAGAGAAATTAATGTTCATACATAACATTCAATTAAACTGGGAAGATTACCGCACTTCTCACAATTAGTGGATTTCCTTTTATGCAAAATTCTCCTTACAATAGGAGAGATTATATACATCAGACTACGTTGACAATTTCTTGAGTAATATTTCAATTTATTCAATATTGTGACAAACGTAAGTATGTACGCACATGCATTTGCCGGTTGTCTTAATGGTAAATATTGTAATTGTCTTAAATTAAGATAATATGAATATCAAGATACATCCTTATGGTTTTATTTGTGGCACTAGAAATCCTAATTATCATTCTAATGCGATATCATTGAATTGAGATCATTTTGAGACATGGGATCGCGATAGATCGCAACCGAAATGAAGCTGATTCATCCGATATCGGTCAGATAACATGGTAGTCTATATTACATGTTCTGTGTCTTGCCTACTTCGGCGAAGTGGTCAGAACATGCATGACCATGTTTAGGTTATTTGGAGTCACGTCTGTCCGTCCAATACTTCAGCACCATTTATTGAACAGTGAAGTTTTTGATGGGAATCTGTAGAAGATAATATTTCTACGTTCAGTTTTGGTATTGTTGATAAATCCGAAGACACAACATTGCACCTTTTTGCATTATCATGCTTGCTCGTCAGTGCACACTTCATTCATCTGACGCCTGCTTCCACGTTTCCATCCCACTCCTATGCACATTCCATTGTTGAGTTTATCCATGCAAAATTGTAATCAAGCAAAACGAACAAGTTCATCAGGCATGAAGCTGCATGCATCAAATTCAGTCACTGAAATCTTAGCCCTTTATATATGCGATAGAAGAAAAGCTGGACATTATGATCCTATATACATACAGGACCAGCATGCTTGTGCAATAATAGTAGGCCTACTATCAAGAGTTTACCTACCCAATTTTAAATCTTAGGTTGATCAAATCTGGCGCTAGTTCTCCAGATTTGATCCAGCAACCTTCCATGCCGGTAGATCTACGTCATTTTGAATTTCCAGATTACATGCATTATGTTCATTCGCTTCTATTCCTAAACCACTTAACTAGGCTTAATCAAGTAAATGCAACGTTCGACTGCAGTCACTCATCAAATCGATGAGAAAGTTCAGTACATCAATAATATTGCTATCATGTAATAGGGGCTGTATTATCTCTGCGTAATTTAGAAATTCAAATGGCAGTGGATATTGCACCGGCTGAGCCCGCAAAGATAATTGCCATACAGACATAAGATTGAAATTAGAGTAATTGTGGGAAAAGTGTATTCAGTTTAGTCGTATTGAATGCTTTGGATTTGCTTACAGCTAGCAAAACATTTCTTCGTTTAAGAAGTTACCAAGTTTCTCACAAACATAAGACAAAACAAGAAAGGCGAGAACAAAGCCTTGAGTCGACACACTTTTCATAGATGACGATTGCAAGGCGTGACAAGGCGTTTCAGTGGGTGTAATAGACACTACCAATCCAAATTTCATTAAAGAATGATGTTGTTTGCTCAAACATTAGACACGCTAATGCTGGTTGACTAACACGTAGTTCATGGCCCGAATAGTGAAACACTTTCAAAATGTCCATGTGGATGTCTACATGGTAATTAAATAAACATAAGAGATCCCAGTCTTTGTTGTTCAACTTGGGATTTGATAGAGATACTTTCTAGTCGGCATGTTTATCTAACGGTTCATTGCTCTAACAAAGAGGAACATTTCATCAACAAGGCCTTGAGGTTGTGAAATCACAGGAAAACTACCGTTCTATCAACTTGCGCCGTGTAATGCGTTGATAAATATACTGCAGTGTCAAATCTTTAAAGCTTGGGACAAGACATCGCAAAGAATTTCAGCTGAATAACTGCTGAAATCACACTGTCTACCTAATACACCAGAAGCAAAAAATGCATAAGATATAACATATATAACTGAAAATCAACTCTGCGAAATGTTCACCAAGAAAGGAGTTTATACAAGTCGAATATTTGAGAGCAGCTATTTCATATGAATTTTCATATTAGTAGTATGCTTCCACAGAAGCATTTTTGATAATTTATATTTACAGTTTGAATCATATATTATTAATTATGTTATTTTTTATGTATATATTTACCCGTATTACTCAAATTATATTCATAATGAAACTCATGGAACATACAATCGGCGAGAAATACAATGATTTGTCATGAGAATTATCACAGTGTAATGATAGATAGGTTGATAGCATCGGATACTGGCAGTTTCTCAAAAGACACGGGCTTGAAACATGGCTAGCTAGGCTGAAATGAATCACCGACAAGTCCGTCTCGGCTGGATTCGAACTATGAATCGATGAGGCAACATATATTCTAGATGATGCTGTAGTCTTCACATATCATACATATATTAACTGAGAACTTCTGCTAATCCGAAATTCGATGTGCCACGTAATTACCTCAGTGTGTACTTCTGCTAGTTGCCACAATCATCAAAGTCTAGCAATGTCGCATTCTATATCAATGAATCCATCCGACATGTTTCGGTTTCGAATTAGGAATGTTAATGAAAACTTTGACATAGAACAGCGAGACGTGTCAGGTCTCCCGAGTCCAGACTATTATGATTTTCAAGGTGATACTCATATATCTGGAAAAAATTCCTTTATTTTCGTATTTCACGCTTAAGTCAGCATCATACATAAAAATTTCTGCTAAGTATGTATCAGAAATATTTTCAGACATGAAGATGAAGGACATAGAAAATCATGAAAAATGACAATAGTGCTGCTTTGTTTAAAAATAATATAAATATTTTTCGAAATGATTTGCTGCAAATATCGAATAATATATTTTTTTCAATCCGTTAAAAAATATGATCAGATGTTCATTTTGCAAATTTACCTCTTGCGAGTTAACGTTAATTTAGCTGTGCAACTAAACAAAAGCTCAATCTTCGATGATCTTTAACTTCGTTTGTATGCAGACATAATTATATATTATTACAAGGTGTTCATGAATCCAAATTAGGCCAATCGACTCATTTTTACTGCAAGCATAATTGAGGGTGAAGATCTTGGACGAGCGTGGCTGGAATGTGGTGTGGCAGCCCCTCCCAACTAAAAGGTCATGCGTGTTCGGATCATCAGCCGATTGTTACCTCCTCGTGATCCATCCCCGGTTAACACTAACAACAACGGCTTACTGGCTAACAGGAAGGGCACCAGTGTAAAATAGCTCTTTCTCCGCGCAGTTGGAGCTCGTTAGCCTAAGCTATGTAACTAAGAGACGGAAGTCTGAAATCAAACCCTTGCCAACTCGCAGTAACAAGCGTGGCAAGTAAGGCATCAATTCCAAAAAGTTCACACAACCAACGGCCCTCAGCATCCAGCATTTACAAAGCCCCTAACATAGAGTAGGGATATATAGGTAGAGCATAGGCATCGAACAACAACAACTATGTGCTTAATGTTTAATGTTCGATGTCTGTGAGGCAGAGTGTCGACTCAAAAAAGTGTCTGTATAAATGAAAATTTTTGTATGAAAAGATTCAGATTTTGCGGAGATTACGTTCCCGTGGTCCAAAAAATTATTTGAAAGAAGTCAAAATTTGTAAATTTTATACTACCGAGATGACTCTCCTATATAAATAGTATGAAACAAGTTGGATATCAAAAGGAATGAATGTTTGCTGATAAGCATCCTAGCTAAGCGGAAATTAAGCTGATTATCAATGGAATTTCATGAATTGTGTTATAATAAAAGTCTTCATGAAAAAGTCGCGATGTTATTCATGCTTTCTTGTCTGAAATTTCAAGTTTATATTTCAATTCTCACCGGCATGATTTTAAGTTTCGATCACTAAATTCATGTTTCATTTCTAGCGATGCGGACCCATTTACATCTTTCAAAGTTGAATGAAGTCATTGTCATTGATTAAGTGATTTTGCTGTACCAGTGGCAGGTTGCTTATGATGATCACGCATAAGTCTACTCTTGAGGATGAGCATGAAAGCAATTGGAACCCATCGAATTACTAATTTAGCACAAATTAAATCTCCAACTGCAAAACTTTGCATATCTCACATTTGGTAACAATTGCCAATCAAATCCTCCTCGAGTTCATTTAACCTGTTGAGCCCCAATTGCGGGCACTGCCCGTCATGAGATAGTTTCTACATACAACTGACTGGTTTCTGATTCTGTACATGACCGTAACTGCCAATGACGGCACTGCCCGTCATGATCAGCATTGTCGCATCTGCCCTGTTCTTTCTGTTTTTTCTACAAAATTATTTCAGTTGTGAAATCGTTTCATCATTTCATTGATTCTGTAGTGAAAATGAATTTATAAAATGATCAATATTAAAATGTTTCAATATTTGTACTAGGATAAGGAAGACTGAACTGGTGGTGTGCATAAAAAGCTCATTCCTGAAAGACCGGAGGTATTCTTTCTTACAGAATGACTTAATGTTGGTGAAACAAATATGAACAAACTTTGTAACATGTTTAAACGGATATTATCTTTAGACTGAAGAAGACTAAAATTTTAGAGAAGACTCCTGATAGATATCTACATTAGGCAGAATCTATTCCGCTGATGCACTATAGGCCTATACAAAACAGAGCGACCTACTTGAATCATGAACACACAGCCACAACTCGCGCTATGCTATGAATTTCTATGTCTAAAATGTTTATGAGTTCGCAGACATGACCTTGATGATTTAGTCATTGTATAGATATGCGTCGATCACGTAGGTTCTCCGCGATTACTGCGGCAAGCAGACTTTTCAGTCAACCTAATAGTGATATAAGTGATAGGCCTAACTCTTCCTCAAGTGAATCTTCGGATTCTGACTCTGACATGGATACTATTATACTAATGTCGTCGTCGAAGAAAGAGGTGAGTGGCAAATCAAATAAAGACAACGATGCATATGAGCCTGAACATTCTTTTGCTGCAAATCCAGGACTTCAACGCTCTCAACTTCCAACGACAAGTGATGTAGAGTATTTCATAAATATGTATCTTACTGATGAGTTGTTTGAAATGCTTATACTTCATGAACGAACATCAGAGCCGAAATTGCTCTTGAAAGCCACGATGTTGATCCGAATGTTGACTTACCAGATATTTTATCAAGGTGGCGTCCTGCGACTACGCTTGAAATCAAGAAAGTTCTTGGAATCCTCATATGAATGCAGCTAAATCACAAGCCCGAAATGAAAACTATTGGTCCAGGGATTTGATTTATCGGTGCAATTTCTTCAATGACTCCCGCTGTTTACCTAGAAATCGCTTTGAAGAAATTCTGCGCTACCTACGGTTTTGTGATTGCAATTACAACTTAGATAATGATGACAATTTCACAAAAATTCGAACTTTCCTTTCATACGTTCAAGATAAGTGCAAGAGTACGTATATTCCTTCTAATGAGATATGCATCGACGAGAGTCTTTTACTTTATAGGGCCGACTTCAGTTCCGAAGGTATATTCCCTCAAAACGTGCACGGTATGGGATTCTATCCTAGTGCTTGTGTGAAAGCAGCACCGGCTACACTTGGAATATTCACATCGCAGCAGGAAGAGCAGAGAATGACCGCTTTATGTCAGACTTACCGGAGCAGGTCAGATGATTCCCATTCAGTGAAAAGATTGTGGTTGCACTTCTGTCTTCATTGATTGATAAAGGATATAATCTATTTGTGGATGATTTCTTCTCCAGCGTTCGCCTTGTTCATTTTCTCTATGAAAGGAGAACGTTGGTCACGGCAACAATTCGACCACATCGCGGAGTTCCTATGTTCTGAAAGAACACGTTGTTCCTATAAAGTCTCATGCATTTGCCCGAAAGTCAGACGTCCTTATCGTTAAGTGCGTCGACCGAAAGTCCTCCGGCATCAAAACTCTTTACGTCATTGATACAGCACATCAGGCTGGGACAGATGTGCGCCAGCGAATCCTACGTGGTGGAGTTACAGAAGATGTGCAGAAATCGTGGTCCTTCCTCTCCTACAACAAAGGGATGGGAGGTGTGGACTCCCGAGACGGAAGTCTTCATCCTTACAGCTTCTCAAGGAAATCTTTCAAGTGGTTTACTAAGCTGTCCCTCCACCTTTGCCACATCCCTCTAAGGGATTCATGGATTGTATACCAGAAGTCTGGAGGGTATATGGATTTTTTGTCGTATCAAGAGAGGGCAGTCAACCACCTAGTTTTGACTACAGGCATTGGAAGAAGGGCAAGTTCAAATGGAGGACGTCCTGCACCGCATGCCCCAAAGCGGTTGTCGCCTAGACCAAATAGGCTACGTCCTTCGAAGCAATGCAAAATCTGCTTCCAGAAGGGAGTGAGAAAGGAAACAGTTTTCATGTGTCCAGAATGCCCTTCAACCCCGGGACTTTGTGTGGACCCATGTTCTGGAAAATTTCACTCTTAAATACAAGTGGATAGCTGTTGCTGAGTTGTTTCTTGTTTTTGGTTATACGAAATGAACATGCGTTTCTATTTGTGTTCGTTTTTGCATTTTTTTATAGAAGGTTATGAAATTTTACTTGCTCTTTTGATATCTCAGAAAATAAGTACTGTACAATAAAGAATTCGCACTTTGAAAGCTATAAAGTTGATAACTGGTAAATGCGTGTATTGACAACATGATTCAATATTTCAAAGAAAGAATGCCTATTTTTAGTCAGTCAAGAAATAAAATATTTAGAGCAGTGTAAACATAGAATTTACCATGACGGGCAGTGCCCGTCATTGTCAGTTAGCGACATGTAGCTCATTTCTTTTCTGTCAGTTGAAGTCATGGAAGCTATGACGAGCAGCGCCCGTCATTGGCAGTTGAGGCAGTGTAGCAACTACAAAACTGGGGCTTAACAGGTTAATAGAATCGAAATTGTATACACATTGGGGATTTAATAAATGCGGAGTTACCACTCCACCTAATGATATCTACTCTATGGGTCCTACTCTCTTCAAAACTTCCGATGACCGACTAAAACTCTGATTCCGTGTTCGTGCTGGATGCAGGAAGGACAGTAATCGCGATCGTTACAGAGATTTTGATTGATCTTTTAGAAGAACGCTACATTTTCACATAAATAATCATTCCTTCGATTCTCTAATATCAACGATTTCGAAAGACAATTCGTCACATTTTGATAAGTATACATTCATTTTTCATTATATTATTTCCTTAATATTTTCTTCAGCGATAAAAGTGATAGGTAAGTAGGTATCTATAGTAAGTGTCGACTTAAAAGAAATGTCAGCATGGTGAAAATTATTATATCATAGATTCAGTTATTTGCGGAGATTACTTTCCTGTGGTCTAAAAAGTATTTGTTCCATTTTTAAGAATCTGAATTTTCTCAAATTATTCCTATGTTGCCGTATTAACGATTTGGTGCCTCCATATAAGTAGTCTGAAGCATTGCTGGATATCAAAATGAATGAAATTTACTGATAGGTCCATAGAGTAGGGGTAGAGTGTCGACTCAAAAAAGTCTCTGTATACAGTGAAAATTTTTATATGAAAAGATTCAGTTTTTTGCGGAGATTACGTTCCCGTGGTCCAAAAAATTATTTGAGCAGTTTTAAAAGTCAAAATTTTGCCAATTTATATACTACCGAGATGACGCACCTATATAAGTAGTATGAAACAAGCTGCATATCAAAAGGAATGAATATTTGCTAATAAGCATCTCAACTAAGCGGAAATCAAGCTGATTATCAAGGGAATCTCATGAATTGTGTTATAATAAAAGTCTTCATGAAAAAGTCGCGGTATTATTCATGCTTGTCTGAAATTACAAGTCTATATTCAATTTTCACCGGCATGATTTTAAGATTCGATCACTAAATTCATGTTTCATTTCTTGAATCTGAATAGTGATGTGGAACCATTAACATTTTTCAAAGTTGAATGAAGTCATTGTCATTGATTATGTGATTTTGCTCTGCCAGTGGCAGGTTGCTTATGATGATCACGCATAAGGCTTGAGGTTGAGCATGAAAGTAATTGGAACCCATCCAATTGAATTTAGCACAAATTAAATCTCCAAGGCTGTCATGAGAATTTGAAATATCATTATTCCTTCTGCATTGCAATCATAATCACTCAATTCCGTGGCATTTTGTGTAAAACTGCAAAAATTTGCATATCTCACACTTGGTGATAGTGATGAAAATTTTCCGTGAAAAATTATGGAAAAAATTGGAAAATTTTGAAAGTTTTTGATTTTTTTGATAGGCCTTATAATTTGAGCGCTTCCACTGCCGAGGCAGCTACGTACCAATAAAATGGGTCTGAAGCTTTTAATTTCCACATTATTTCGATTAAAGCGATCGTAACAATACGAGTTCCGTCCGCGGATTTTTGACACATTCCTTTGCCACCACCGGCTTGTGCCATTTTGTTAACATTTTTAATCATCACACAGACACCGTTTGGGAAAACGTGAATCTTGCTTTATAATAGGGGTATAATTCCATGCAATGTGAAAGATCTGGAGCAAAAATAGTGTGCTTCATTTTGGAGTTTGCTTATTAGCTTGAATGTTGAGCTTTATTATGCAGCGTTGATCAGTGACACAAATTCTTCATGTGTTGATGAATAAGGGGAGTATAAGCACACAGTCCACGCAGCATTCACGAGCGACCATATTTTAAGACATAAAGACTGTAAACTCGTGAGACATTTGGTCACTAAAGATATTTGTGATGAGTAAAAGAATATCTATGATAGCCTCTAACTTCTGGTCTATTGTACGACATCTTCGCTGAGGATACACATCCTCCATTTCTAGTTCAGATGGTTCAGACAGTTCCAATTCGATTTCAGATCTGCCCAAATGAATTTCAGATATGATCTAGATGAGTTGGAGATCTCCAGTTGAATTAAAGATTTTTCAAAGTTGTGCTTCTGACAGATATCCGAAATTCAGCTAGAGAAATCTGAAATCCATCTAATGTCTGAAATTCATTTGGAAAGATCTGAAATAGACATGGAAAAGGTGCAGTTGGTTACAAAAGTTAACATACAGGGATGATAGAGAAATTTTCGATCTTGGAATATTACATAGTCTTTTCAAACGACTACAATAAATCTCCAAAACAAAGGAAAAAACGTCAATCACCAAAAAAAATTCAAAATTTTCCATTTGCATCACTACTTGGTGACAATACCACCTGTATCTCCCTTGAGTTCATTTAATAAAATCGAAAGTGTATACACATTGGGCATTCAATAAATGCTGAGTTACCACTCTACCTAATATACTTACTCTATGGATAGGTCTTATACTTAATAAGCGGAAATTAAGCTGATTGTCAGGGAAATGTCATGATACACATTAAAATAGAAGTCTTCATGGAAAGGTTGAGATCTTATTGTGCTTCTTAAAGGCTGAAATTTTAAGATTTTCAATTTTCATTGACAGGATTTTATGATTCACTAAATTTATGTCTCATTTCTTGAATCTGAATAGTAATGTGGTCCTATATTTACATGTACATACTTTAAAGTTGCTTATAATCATTGTCTTTGATAATTCTAGTTTTCTCCGTCAATGGCAGGCATATGATAACACTTCAGACAATTCTCATTTTATTAATAAGGCTGAGCAAGCTTATGGCAACTAATAATCGAATTGCCAACAAATAGTGTCTCTCCACGGTTGTCATGACTTGGAGAATTCGCATAATACTATTGTTCCTTCTGTTCATTGCCATCATGATTTGTCAATTCCGTGATAATTTCTTCAAAACTGCAAAAGTTTGCGCATCTCAGATTTGGTACAGGGTCTCAACTCGAGTTCATTTAATAAAATCGAAACTGCATATATATGGGGATCTAATTAGTGCTGAGTTGCTCGTCTACCTAATATACTTACTCTATGAAGCAAGCCTACATTCTAGATCAATCAAAGGCAAGAAGAGCAAATGCATGTTTAAAACATGTTCTGTAAAACATTCTAGGCTTGTTTTCAAATTATGATGGACAATGAGTGCAATTCTGCATATAGCCACATCTTATCTACAGTAATGATGAGTATAAAATATGCATTAGTTTCAAAGTTTCATGAAAATTGTATGTGTGAATTAGCTCGCAACATGTAACTGAAAATTCTCCGAATAGTATCTAACTGCACATGAATACTGAAATTGTAATGGACTGCTGTCGTATGTACGATGATTGTTTGGGGCCTCTTTATTTCAACATGCAGTCAAAAGCTTGGCAGATATACCCAATTGTTAGAAAGTTCGCTTCCTCCGTCTACTGGCTTTCAAAAATACATATGTGCCTGAATTTTGTCTTGGTTATCTGAATTTAAAATTTAATATGATTTTTGATCAGAAAGTGAATACAAATACAATTTTAGCTATAAAAATTGCTAAAACAATTCGGTCGTCTTCCTCCTGCTGCTTACCATATGCTAATCTTCAAATCAAAAGCTGAAAGCACCCGTGGATGTAATATTTTTGTCATCAAAACCGCACCAGGCACAACAACATAGTAAATGCAAGAATATCAATGTTTAAGAGTACCGTTGTGCTTGTTTTCGAAGGCATCGACGCAGGAAGATCGATGCCTAAGTCTCCTTCCACCCCAGTGAACAAAGCTAAATCAATTCTCCTGAAATTGGAAAACTTCTCACAAATATTAATTGTCACTTTCGTACTGTCTTTCATGAAATCATACCCAAGGTGAAGAAAATGATGCACCAGTACTGAGTTGCTTGTTGAAACGTTATCCGACGGTCGCCGCCATCCCATTTTCTTGAATGTCATACATGCCACGTACCGCCAGTAATGAGGATCTGGCGGCACTCGAACTTTGTGCAATCCGATTTGACCACAGAAATACCTCATTTTGTAAACGGCGCCTTGATCAATAAGAGGGTTGAAAATATGCGATAATGTCCTGTTGATAACATCGCTGCCATTCCATTTCTTAAATCGATCGGTCAGGAAAAGTGGTCCTGTTTTGTAAAGTATATTGCCTGAAAAGTGAAGATGAGCTGTGAATTAATCACTTTCTAAATCGTGTGGCAAACGTCATTCTGTCATTTTTTTCTATTGAAATGCCTCCTCTTACCTGCTTGTAAGGTCAAAAATATTTCGTGCTTCGAAGCCATATTCTTTGTTTTTCTCAGAAATGTTCAAATGATGACATTCGATATAAGATTCACAGAATCTAATAGATATTGACTTTCATAGCACCAGCCTTTATAAATGATTCCTTGGTAGTCACTTTCTGTGCATATCATATGTAATAATGCTCAGTACCTATTCCGCAGGGCACAGTTGCTGCATTGTACTTTTCGAAATGAGATCAGGTTTCTCACACCATGAATAACTGCATTGCCAAGATAGCAATAATCTACTTTTAAAATCAGGTTTATAAACATGTTTTTAAAAAGAGTATATCAACACAGACCTGCCGTGGGAAGAGATTTCTTCCTCCCATTCCCATCCCATTCTCACAGGATTTTTCAAAATTCACAGATATTTTCCATAATAATTTCAATATGCAAATTTTTTCTTTGATTAGCTTAGCCGAATGAGAGCCTTTAGCATGATAGTCCTACACTGTAAACTGAAGAGTACGAAAGCTGGCTGATTTTGGATACGAAACCGATGTACAGAAGGAGAACAACAAAATGTACGAAAGCACTATTGTTCGCGTTCATACACTACGAAAGCGATTGGCTTTCTTATTAGATTATCTTTGTCATCCAACAGGAAAGCCAATCGCTTTCGTAGTGTATGAACGCGAACAATAGTGCTTTCGTACATTTTGTTGTTCTCCTTCTGTACATCGGTTTCGTATGTTGCTTTGGTATCGTACACCTCGCAGTGTACATGTGTATCAACGAAGTTCATGTGATCACAAGAAGTTCAGTCTATAGTCCATGCATATTGGTGCGTGGGTTATTCCAATGTGTATCAAGCATGTTGACACCGGTACCTATAGTCAACCTGGATGGAAGCAGAATGTCTGTATATAGCTGAAAGTTTGAAAATAGACTACATGTTCACATGTGCGTGTAAGGATTGAATTCGGTAATTCAACCTGGCTATTTTCATTCATCTGACATGTGCATCAAATCGTGCAGTCTGACTCTTAATCAAGATGAGAAGTCTGCCATCACTTCTTTAAAATGCGTATTACTTGCGACCGTCAAGCGTAGCCTACTTTGTTATCTTATGCTACTCAATTATATTTGTAAAAATATTGTCTCTGTTGCGGCAACGCATTAACAAAGATGAAAATAATGTGACTCTGTCTTCTCTGTGAATGCCTCAGTTGCAATCATTTCATGCCTCATTTTTATTTAGAAATGAAAGACCATGTTATTATGATCTACACTGTAAATCGCTCAATACGAATCACATACGAAGGATGCATACCAAAATATTTTTTTGGTATATTTCTGTATGATCTTGGTATATATTTGTATGCTTTTCGTATGTTATTTCAAGTGTGGTATGCTTTACATACTAAAGCCATACTAGCACAATGTTAAAAGAAAGCATCAATCATGTCCAAAGTATGTTGATTTAAGGACTTTTGTCAATAAAGATGACATTAATGTTACTACTGTTCTGTAAGTAGTTAGATAATGACATTCAAGAGTGATACCTTAAATGCTGAATTCGATTTTAATACACGTAAGTCTAAGGCATTTCATGAATAATCAATAAGTATTCAACCATCAACAATTATGTATCATGTAATTTTGAAATAAGGCATATTATCAATCCGAAATAAAGACACATTATAATTCATTAAATGCAAAAATAGTTATGTTTGAGATATATAAGTCAACATGGTTGCTGAAAAGTTATCGTTATATTGAAATGATGTTTATCAATTTAGTTCAAGGAAATGAGCTAATTATGAGTCTTGTGAATGCTCTAAGACAAGTTGCAAAGATGACATGCGGCTTTAATTCCACAATAAATCTAATCTGGTTAAATACCACACTTTCACAAAGAAATATTCACGGCTGGTATTACTGGAAAAAAGTTATTTGTAAGTAGTATGTAGTATAACATATTTTTTGCCAAATGACATAAAGCTATTCATACGAAACACATACGAAACACATACCAATTTGCATCAGGTCTCGTATATAAAACATACCAAGAATTCGTATTTCAACGTAAAACAGCCAATCACAGTTAGCATAGTTCGTATCGTTTATATACCAATCACATACGAAAGTATCTGGCCATTCGTATGAAAAACATACCAGATTTCTTTATATATACCAGAATCTCGTATCAAATGTTGGTTTGAAATTGTATGTAAACTTGGTATGTGTTTGTATGTAATTTTCGTATCCAGTGATTTACAGTGTATAGGAAGCGTACCTAATAAAAGCGTACAGCAGAACTGCGAAGATATTGTTCAGCTAATCTGAAATTGCTATTTCCATCCCATGTGAAAAACACGTTCCTACAGCAACTCTGATTTACCATCAAACTATTGTCCTCAGCAATTCATGAGTATGGTTGTCTAGTTGATAGGCATTTCTATGATTTATTAGCGAGAGCAGGTTCAGACGAATGAACAAGTAGTCCGGCTGCATGTCCATAGCTTGCTTAGTTTTAGAAAACCTCAAAAATGGTGTTGTTGTCATCAAATACATGTATAAGCAGTATGATATAAACATACATGTAAACTAGAGAGTACGATCGACATCACAGTTGCTTTATTTACTAAATGCAGACAACTTTTGAGGCTGCCAACACACAGGTTGCTCAATTGAAAGGAATCTTATACATAGAATAATGGAACACAATGAAAAATGCTGAAATAAGCAAAAGATTGAAACATATTCTGCTTTAATGCATTAGAAAAAATGATTTTTGACCCACCTGTAACTCTCATCCACAGCTGAATCCATTCTACACACTACAGCTTTTAAAAGTTATTTTGCTCTCCCGCGTAATCAATCAGAAAATGCTGCTTGTAATTTGATTAAGCTTAGCAAATACATGTTGCAAAGATTATGATTGTTTTTGGTACAATATTGCGCATGTAATTTATACGAGACTTCCGCATCCTCAACCAATAGTGCAAAAGATAATAATAATTCTAGACGCTTGCTTTCACCGGGTCTCAATAATGAAAATCGTATGAATGACAAACTTCTGAATAAAGAAAATAATGTATAACCAACAAGAATGGTATCAACGTAAAATGCATGAAAATGTCACGTTCACCTATAATGAAAAGACACAAACTTACAAAAGCGAGTCGTTAACAGAAGAAAATACTTATCTTTTAAAGTTGATAGGCATTCTTGCATCCGCAAGTTCCCTCAATATCTCAAAGATTCTGGAGTAATGTTTGAAAAGGTAGGAGCCAACACGTAATAACTTAACGAAAAGTTCCATTACAATTAACCTTAAAATACGAGTACAACGACATGATAATGTATCAAACCATCGCACAAACAACTAAACACAACTGAAGCACTACGAACAGCTGAAATTAGAGTGACATTGATGTAATAAATTTAGATGAAATGACTAACTCATTGCTAAATGCAGGGTTCTGAAGAAAAAAACTGAATCTGAAATACTGTATATAATTGCAAGGAACATAAATGGTGCCCTCTGAAATGAACATGGAAATTGTGTAGATTAGCAACAAATAATGTGATCTCTATTGTTCTAAACTCTCTCGAAAAATATCACTGTTTGTTTTATTGAATACCGAAGAGATAAAACAGCAACAGACAAAAGTTTTGATATCTCGTGAAAAATGAGATGATTGCTTAAACCGAAAAGATAAAAATCGAAAATAACTTTTTGAAATTTTAAGTACCACCTCGTTATTCTACCGCAATCAAACTATGCATACTGGAGATATGCGTTGAGATTAACACAAGAAATGAATGTGAAGGTATGTTCTAATTTTCACATTCGTCCTCGATTTTTCTCGAATATTTTTCTGATAGTGTGCAGAAGTCTGTACGAGATACACGGGGAGTACATCTTTGTCAAATAATCTGCTTGCAATTTCTTATTTCTATGTTGGCGAAATTCTGCATACATTAGCGGGTGTATAGATAATGGAATTCTATTTCAAATAGAGCAGCGGAAATATCTCTTATTTTGATGTGCGCCACAACTTAGGCCTAATTAACGATATACTGATAACAAAGCAAAGCTGGCTGGATGCATTACTCGACCCCCTCACGTGGATAGGGGCGATAGCAAAGCAATAGACTCTAGTATTCCTATATCGACATATTAAGAGAGACGGTGTCCCTTTTTTCTTAATAGTTTCGTCTATGTCTCACAAGTAGGCCCACACAATCAAAGGTGCAAAAAAGGCTAAAGAGAATGATTTTCATAGAATTTAACATTGGCGCAATAATTTGAAGAGTGAGTTATAAGCTTGATAGCTATATTTAATTTTGTAGTCAGTTTCACTGGATAGCTACATTCATTTCCACTTTCAAAAAATAGAAAGCTCTTACTTTTATCTTTGAATTTTGATAATCCGTTAATTACAAACTTGAAGAATTTATGACCAGGTCTGCAAGCCATGATGGCATTTGTAGTTACAAACGACTCTTCATATAGAATTCGACCTTGCAATTCATTTTCGGAATCCAAAACACAATTATATTGATTGAGAATCGGCAGCAAAGGTTTTCTGCAAGACACATCTAAGTCCATGTAGATACCACCAAAGTAGTAAAGAATAAAATATCTCGCAATGTCTGATCTCTCTACTTTGTCAGCATACGTCAAATACGCTCTCTTATGACTCGGATAGAATCTGTGAAGAAGAGATTCAATATCATGGTCAGTCCACAAGAAACGAACAAAGTCTTTGTTGAGAATGTCACAACTTTTAAGCATTGGAAGATATTGAATTGGAATCTGTTCACTTGAGTACGTCTGATGGATGATCATTGGAATACCGGTCTTCGTTCGTTTGAAGCTGTTGAAGGGAGATGTTAGGCAGACATTGTAGAGAAGTTGAGGACTTCTTGTTGTCAACGTTGAAAAATTGAGATTGAAGTTCGTCGCGCTTGAGGTTGTAGTGGAAATGCTTCTACTTTTGACGGATGTGATCGAAGCTGGATGAACAGTTGTTGGAACTTTTCTGAAAACTGTTTCATTCTCATTTATCTTTATCTTAGGAAATTGCTTTCTCTGCCAGTTATTCGAATTCCGGTAAATCACAATGCTTCGAAGTATGAGGATAAGTACAATGATCAGAGCATACTTCAATTTCCGACGATTCGTCATTACTGCGCTGCCAGATGTCTAGCAACAGATTATAGATGCTGCAGATTAAAGTAAGAAGCTAAATCTTTGCGGATTAGTGTTTGATTTGCAACAAGTGTCATTCAATTGTACAGCCTGCAAGTCTATCATATACAAACACTTCACACATGCAGCGCTGGAGTTGGGGAACATTTTAAAAGCCATCACGTAGTACGTAAAATGCTGAAAGTTTCCATTCTTCAACATATCATGACCCATACCGCCAGTGACTATACCATTATGTTCTGTTAGATATGCTTTGATGTGTACAAAGAGGATTATTAAGTACACAAATATCTCACTGAATCAACAATTTAAGCATCTATGTTTGAAAATAGCAGGGCTTTTTAAAGAAAAAATTACACCTGCACGTAATTTGGCATTTCGACTTTGGCTTCCCGCTGCGTCCCCCAGGTAGGGATTCTTCCTAGCATGAGATTCGCTAATTTCTTCAGCCATAACTATGCTTGAGACTACATAAAATAGTAGTAGTAGTAGTAGTAGTAGTAGTAATGTGTTTTATTTCATTGAATGGAAATCATACAGTCATTAGAAGGTACAGACATGCAGTGAAGTACGTACAGTGAGAAGTAAGTTAAAGCACAATTTTTGACAAGGAAAAATTTACATGTGCAGATACAAATCAACAGATCTTGCGAATTAAGTGGATCTGAGCAGAGAATCCAAAATACATAATTGATTTATGAATGTCTACTACTGGCTACATACGAAGGTTATTCAAAATCAAAATGCACGCAATAATAAAAAATGACATTCTGCGTTCTGTTCGAGAAAAAGGAACAATTAAACGACCAGTAACTGAAGAAAAATCGGGAGACATATAATGCAAGATGTGGTCACCAAGCCTCAATGCATTAAATAGCTTTAAACTTTGAGATATTCGGCGTTCGGTGAGAGATGGAAATAAGTTACAATTGCAGCTTTTGCCACAAACAATACGATGACAGCGTCTTTGAATAGCATCAAATTTCGCTGCATTTTTCTTATTCAGTGACACTAACAAAGGACCGCAGTACTCGATAACATTTCTCACGCAAGCATTGTATATATCAGTGAGATTCTGCTTTGGTAGGAATGAACACAAAGAGCGAATGACATGAATGTTTTTACTTGCCTTGGAGCACAAACTATCAACAAAAGCATCCCATTTGAGATCAGGAGTGTAAATTACACCTAACACTTTCATTGCACTAGAAGCAAATGATGGCATGTAATCAACAATAATATTTGCTTTAGGGAAAGTCATATATTTCATTTTATCCAGATTGAGTGTCAGTCCCACTTTAGAACACCATTCAAGCATGTTTCTTATTTCAGCTTCAACTTCAATTTTGACGTCACTATGTTTGGTAAAGGACCTGAGAATAAAGACATCATCCGCGAATTTCAACATGAAGGATTGATCACACACAGGCGTCAATGACCCCATGCACGTAGCAAATAAGTAAGGCCCATTAACTGAGCCTTGGGGCACTCCAGAGGAAACTTTAGTAAGAGAGCTTTTAGTACCTCTTACTTCTGTGAATTGGTATCGATCGGTTAAGTAGTTGGTGATCCATTTGATAATCAATGGAGGCAAGTTTGAATTCACAATAGTCTTGACAATGACGTGATGAGGTAGCTTGTCAAAGGCACGAGTAAGGTCAAAGGAGATCATAAATACACCATGGGAATTTTCACCGTCCAAATGCTTAGTGACAAAGTCATGGATGGCAATGTTCGCCATGCAAGTAGATGATTTTGGTCTGAAGCCAAACTGAAATTCACCATACATTGAAATGAATTTATCTTTGAAAAACCGGATTAACATTTGCTCTTGGATCTTCATAAAAACAGGAAGAACGGATATGGGTCGCAGATCATGGACAGATGGACACAATGTTTTAGGAACGGGTGAAACTTTTGCAATTTTTCATTTATCAGGAACAAGCCCAGTTGACAGCGACAAGGAATAAATTTCAGACAGCGGATAAGCAAGTATATGGCTGGCCACTTTAATCAAACGAGGCAATAGGTTGTCGAAACCCCGCACTTTTGTTCACTTTCAACCGCTGAAGAAAGTTAAATGTAGTCATGGCATCAAATAATCCATCACATGTTTCCCTTTCATTATTTGTACTGTCAATTAAATAGTCACTGTTGCTAATAGAGCCATTTGAGAGATTGAAATGCGATGTAAAAGTTTTCATTAATAGATTCCACAGCCTCAGACATTGATTTATACTGGTTCAAAACGGACTGAATACGAGAGTCTGAACATGAGTTTTTCAAAACTTTCCAAACTCCTTTCTTGCTGTGTACAAGTTTCTTGGCCCATATCTCTTTCGCTTTAGAAATTTCAACCTTAATTACTTCTCGATAGTGATCATACTTGGCAAAATCTCTGATGCGATAAGCTTCATAGCGCAAATTTATGAGGTGTTTTAACGTAGCTGTAATCCACGGTTTGTCATATGGACTAATTTTTACAAAATAAACAGGAATTTGGGAGATAGCATTATCGAGAATTTGATACAGTAATTTCACTTTTTCTTCAAGTTGCGGAGTTGAGTAAAACGAAGCCCAATCTGCAAACTCAAGCGCAGCCAAATAGGCAGCTATATTACTGTCTCTGAAGTCATAAAAAGTTTTAAACTGAATTGGTGTAGTAACTGATTTCAAAGGAACAGCGAAGACACTCAAATGGTCGGACGATCCAATTTTTGGATGAATGCTGACATCATAATCATTGGTGAGCCTATGATCATCGAAAATTTTGTCCAAAGTTGCACTATCACGAGTAGGTTTATCAACAATCTGGGTGAGTCCAAACAAAGTGAGAAAAAGTTCACATCGAAAATCATTAAAGTCGCCCAGAATGATTAATTTAGAATCGTGGAAACAAGATAACGCATGATCCAAATTCTCACGAAAATATTCAATCAGCACTTTATGTTGACCAGCAGAAAGGTTAGGGGGAATATAGACGGCAACCAGGATAATTTGAAACGCAGGGATGGAAGACCATAGACAGTCAATAAAAATTGGAGAAGGCTGAATATGAGCTAATTCAATGACCCTGAAGTTCTGATCAACATATAGACAAATACCACCTCCACGACGACCATCATGACGATCAGAACGAACGGGAGCAAAACCAGGGATTTGAATAAGTTTATCAGGTATTTCATCATGCAACCAAGATTCAGAAAACGCTGCTATAGTTGGGCGTAAGACTGAGCACATAAGGCAAACTTCGTCTAATTTAGGCACCAATGAACGGACATTGGAAAGAAAGATAGATGGAAGTCTAACCTTCGGTAAAATATTCATTGAAAATTTTGGATGCTGTCTCTTTCACAAATTCTTCCACGATATAAAATGACATCCTCACCGTCGTTTCTCCTTCGCTTACACTCGTTGCGCAGTCTTTTGTCCATAGTCTGTTGGTAAGGAGTTAAGTCATTTTTCACGAACACATTTTTGAAATCAATCGAGTCATTTAACTTTCTCGCATTACGCAGTACTTTGTATTTATCATTGTGATTAACACACGAATGCGCATAAGACGTTTGCCATCTGACCTTATTTTACCCAATCTTCGAATATTAGCAAAATTTAGATCTGGAACATTCATTTCATTTAGCAGCTTTACACACTGTTCCTTATCGTGAGTTTGCCTTTCAGTCAAAGTTCCATCTGATAGCTCTGGTAAACCAAAAATTATCAAATTAGATTTTCTAACATCTCGCTGATGAAGCTCGTCCGCGATATCATAGAGAAGTTTGTCCTGGAGCTCAGTCATATCTGATTTAATGTTTTCAATTTCTCTTTTCTGAACATCTTGCACAGACGCAATGGAAAACAAATTTTTATCGATGTAATCTACTCTTTCTATTATGGTGGTCATCTCCTGCCTGATTTCGAGAAACTTTTTATCCATGTTTGTAATTAGTTCTGTCTTTATGTCATTCAAGAGACTTTTGACTTTGTCCAGTGTTAAGTCTGACTGTGAATTAGATCGTGTGGATCGTGACATCATGACTCTCACAATAGCGACACGAGACCAAACCTCTACGAATGACAGATGACGCAGATCACGTGAATCAAAAATCGATAATCACGAAATTTTTGACGAGAGGTTTTGTAGACTGGCATTTACTGAACAGCTGATTTCAGTAACTGACAATACCAGTTCTACAATCATTCAGTCACCACACGACACTGGAATGTCAGGAATCAATAAGACGTGTATGCCTTCAAGAAATATGATATCCAGAAATAGCACAAGACGGACACTGCGGAAATCCAGACAAGTTGTGATAAAGAGCGCAATAGAATTGGTGAAGTGAACACAAATCCACCGTTCAGATAGGAAAAATATCAAAATAGTGGCATTCCCAATCTTGCCCGCAAAAATTCAACACCACAGAACGAACAAGGAGATCACCCCGAGTGCAACGATACCAAGATCGATCAAAAGGATGCAACAATCCGATGCAAATTCTAAAAAATCATCAATTGATCAGAGCAATCAGACAGACACGTCAACACTCGATATACATGATTAATTTTAAAATATCTTTCTATAACTACATCTTCGTTTACTTTAGAGAATTATTTGTCGAGTGATATTTTTTAAATACAAGACATCTGTTTGTCACATGCTTAATGGCAATTTCACTGAGTTTCTTTCTCTATATTTTTCTTGAGACAGTAGGACATAATACATTCTCTTGAAAGAACACATGTGAACGTAAGTCGTACGCAGTTAAACCATCCAGATAAATGAGTAAATGCGTAAATAAATGAGTTATGAGTGCTTTAAGTTTGCTCTCGTGACTGCCGCAGCATGTTGAGAAGCACCAACGGAACTCAACGAATTCCTCGATCCTCTCTTACTAACTTAAGTTTCGAGAATCATTTGTTAGTGATAAATTATTCGACAAAATTTGATCAGATCTTGAAAACTTGCAGATCAACCTCTTACAAGAGAGATACCTACGTGATAAATTTTCCAGAGAACACTTTTGAACGCACAAACAACGTTCAGTAGGCGTCAATTTCTTATGGTACCGGATTTTACCGGAAGTCCCCCAAATGCCAAGCTTTAGGATACTTCCATAGATGGACATTTCTTCTCTGCTCTCCTTGTCAGATGTAATCGTCTATGAGCATTAGTTTCGAGAGAAAATCGAAATCTTTTCACTTGAATAACATTAACCCTCAGAGACCTGAGCTTTTTCACACCCTCTGAGACCTGAGGGGGTCCAGTGGACCCCTTTAACATATTCTCAGTTTACCTGCTTAAATCGATATCAAAACATTATGAAAGTTGATTTTAAGTAAAAAAAAGAGGTTTGCGTGTAGCAGGTCGGTATAACGAATCCCTTGAGTGACTTTCAGCCTTCTCAGTAAACACGTGCGAAAATATGGTGTTTTTGTAAGTCAACCACATTTAGTACAGCATCATTTGTACTAGGAGGCGGTTTTACGATATTTTGTGTCACCATAAAGCCTCAGATAGTTGATTTTGATGAAATTGATTTAATTCATGCAGCTAATCCTTTCCATTTGTACATTCCTTCAAATTTATCCAAAGCTATCAGAAATAGACCTAAAATGAGTCAAAATTGCTGTACTTCTAAAACCAAAAACAGCTGTGGAGATCTCAAACTTATCATTACTGCTGTGAAAAGTTTTTCATCAATCAGTTTTTGGTGCTCAACTACGAATATAATAATAATAATAATAATATGACGTTTATTTGACGATTACCTCAATAATAAAAATCGTGAGGCATGTGACAATACAATATTACAAATAATCGAAGTAAAGTTCTTAACAGATGCATCAAACAAGTGAAAAAATATCAAACGAAGAAATACCGAGTTGTCATGTTTATACGAGTTGGAATGTCCAAAGGCAAAAATAAGTCAAAAGTTAACTCAACGAAAAGCCATTGTTAGACAGTTTAGCCATAAAAATGAAAAAACTATTTTGTCGGGACACAGTTCTACACAAAGGAATACAGTATTTTTCACTATATAGCAGCTTTGGTGGGATCAGATGGAAAAGTGGATGCTCAGCATTCGATGCAATGTTTTCAAACATTTTGAAACCCTGAATTATTCGGCGATATTGAAGAGGGACAAAACATGAGCAAGAACAGCTGCTAATTTTACAAATAACTTTGTGTGAGCGGGTTTGAATTCGCTCAACCATGTCTGTAAGGCCACCAGAAATATGAACAAACAATGGTGAGCAGTATTCGAGAACACTGCGGATGCAACAGTAATAAATTTCACAAAGCTGAAACTTGTCTAAAAAAGGCTGTAATTGTCGCAAAATTGCCACTTTTGATGAAGCTCTCTTACAAATCTGGACAAAGTGCTTATCCCACGAGAGCCTTCTATCAAGAGTAACGCCAAGAATGCACACGTTATCTCACACCTCAATGTTCTCAAGAGTGAAGGGCTCACTAACAAAATGCATATTATACGTTACAAACATCTGCTTGCACTTTTCAATTTTAATTTTCATCTTGTTATTTGCTACCCAGTCTTGTAAATTCAAAAAAGGAACGGTCAGCGGACTTGAAGTACAATTTGCTAGTTACAGGAGCACAAATAGTAAAATCATCCGCATAACTAACAACGAGAGCACTGTCATCATTACATATAGCTTTTTCAAGGTCAGAGACAAAAATTGAAAAAATCAGAGGGCCGATCACTGATCCTTGGGCTATGCCACTAGTTACATTTCGATGCCACTAGTTACATCACCATCAAAAGAAATTCCATCATTGTCAGCTAATTCTTCAACACCAAATAGCATGACGTTTTGCTTTTTCTCGAAAATCTCATTAGCTTCTTTGATAGTATCACTGACCATTTTACCAATGCTTTCATTTAAGTTCATGGTAACTTGTTGCTTCAGACTAGTCAACTCATTCTCCACTGCAGCAAGTCGATCAATGATATCTCGAACGTTAATATCTTTACAGTCCGAGCACGAGTAAGAGATATTTTCCAACGATATTAGAGACTTGCAGACACTAGAAGCTATGTTACAACAGCCTTTCTTCGCATGAAAGGCTTTCCCGCAGCACATGCATTTGACAAAGTCACCATCTATAGAGATAGAACAATAGCCACACATCAAGCTGCCATTTACACTACCCTTCCGAGAGAATGACATTGCAAAAGTGAGTGGAATTCTCGACGATCGTTACAAGGAAGGAGTTTATTCAAATTGTGCGATCAAGGAAAAAGGAAACCGAAATCGACCAACAGAAAGATACCAATGAGATCCCAAGGAGTCGAATGATATGTAAAAATCACGAATAAGTCCAAGAAAATCGACGTGACGAGCAAAATACAGCACTCTGGCAAGAGACACAAGCGAACCAACCTGACAGTAACCTGACTTGTTGTTGATGATAGCTTTCATTTCGGACATCGATTTATGTCGAGTTGTTCATATAAGCCAACCCAGTCACGCGAGATCATGTGCGAAAGGAAAATATTCACATTTTGCGATCTTCCAACACATTGCACATCTACGAGCATGATGCAAACAATGAATAAATGACTTTCACTCTTTATACACCATCGTGGACATGTTCGAAATCATTTTTCATCTAATTACAAAAATTTTGTGATGGAATTTCTACACCCTCTGAGACCTGAGGAGGGGAGGGGGGGAGGGGGGTGGGGGGGGGGGGGGGGGGGGGGAGGAGTGGGTAGGGGGGAGAGGGGGGCGGGGGGGGGGGGGGGAGAGGGGGGGGGGGGAGGGAGTGGGGGGAGAGAGGTGGAGGGAGGGTGGGGGGGGGGGAGGGGGGAATGGGGGGGGGGAGTTTGTTGGTGTGGGGGGGGTTATGGGGGGATGGGAGAGGGGAGGGTTGGTTGTGGGGGGGAGGGTGGGGGGGGTTGTGGGGGTGGGTGGTGGGGTGGGGGGGTTTTTTGGTTTTTTGTTGTGGTGGTGGGGGTGTTGGTGGGGGTGTGTGGTTGTGGTGGGGGTGGGGGGGTGGGTGTGTTGGGGGTGTGTTGGTGGGTGGGGTGGGGGGGTGGGGGGGGGGGGGGTGGGGGTGGTGGGTGGTGGTTGGTTGTTGTTTTTTGGGGTGGGTGTGGGTGTTTGTTGTGGGGGGGGGGGTGTGTTGGTGGGTGGTGGTGTTGTGGGTATTGGTTTTGATGTATAGTGTTTTTTTGGGGGGGATTGATTTTTTTTTATTTGGTGTTATAGTTGTAGATTAGTGGGTTTGTATGTGTATGTAATTTTAATGTAATGGGTATGTTTGCGAACTGCTTCTTAAACAGTTAAAAAATTACCAACTTGTGCATGTAATTAAGCGTGATTTATCTCAAATAAAATTTTCAGAATCCTGTATTATAGCCCATATAAATTTAAAAACAGTAAAGCAAAAATCAAGCTCCTTTTTATGCTAAGGTTCATCTTGTTTCCATCGACCTTTGAAAGCACGGGACGTCGAAGTGCCGTCAACTCCTGCATAATTTTAGCGCTAATAGAAATCGATCTCAAAAGAAGGAAGAGATTGATTTTTGCTGTGCAGCTATAATGACTATGATTTCCAATCGTTTGGCCAACTGTATGAATTTTGTAAGAATTATGTATTCCTCAGCCTATATGTCGAAAGATTATTTCATATATCAAATAATTTCGGTACATAGGATGGTTTATATGTATATAAAACATGAAAGCTTATGAGTCAAAATGAATGTCTGGATTTCAATGCAACCACATGTAAAACCAGTAATACCAGTATCGCCTACTGCCTGAGCACTTGACATTGGATACTAGAACATTGTCTGAAGTCTACGGCATGCCGGTTTTGACTACGCCGGCCGGCGTCTCCGACCCGTTTCAACCCTGACATGCAGTATACCAGCATACATAAAAAGAATTTTCTGATAATGTATTCCCAATTTGTTGTGCATAATTTGCCTAGATTTTGTAAAATGTTATAGATCAACAGATTTCCCTTGTAAAAACACTGGCGATACTTTTACAATATTTTCCACGGATTAAAGCAAGTATTTGAGCTTTCTGAAATCGTGCCCCAGTACTGACTTGTGGGCACAATTTCTGTGCATGGTTGCTGTTTCTGGAACTCTAGATTTATCCCTGTGGTAAACTTGCGGAATATCCCCAAAGCATGTACTTTCATGGGAACAGAATATTTTGGAAATCCTAAAACAAACCACTGCTCAAAATTTTGGTTAGGGATCATTTTCGATAGCTAATGTGCACATTAGGCATCTTCTTTTGGATTTCATATTCTGTTAAAAAGTTGTAGAGGTCTACTTCTCACAGTTTTATCATTTCAACGATCCTGATTTCTGAAGTAGCCTGCAGCAGAATTTGCTGACCACAAAGTTAATCAGATCCGAGGTGGTTAGCTATGCTAGAAACGTTTGCCCACCTTTGAGCTAGATGGTTCGCATGCAAAATAAAAAACTTGCAAGTTACAAGTCATGGCATACTTGTATATTTAAAAAAATCACCTTCTTTGTCCATGACTCTCTCTGCAACAGAATATGTTTCATGACTGGTTAACAGTTTCTCTGCTTGAATTATATTCATGCATGCATGCTCTCTGGTGGACCTGCATGCATACATCTAATAGTTTTGCAATTCCTATTTCATTACGGCAGTGGCAGTAGCAACGGATCGCATTACATCGGCGTCCAGACAAAAATAATGGCGCACTGATGTGGCTCAAGGGCGAACAGATCCCTCCAAATGTACACCTTGCAACTAATATTTAAGTCTCACAGTTGACAAGCAATCATAAAAGTCAATCTTCTTGCAAATTTCAATTTTCAACAAACAGCCATGTCTTACTATTATTTGTTTACTGTACCGGTATCGTAAGTCATGTAATTGTCATTCGTATCTTGGCATCCACTCCACATTCTGCTTTTTTCTAATTGCCTATTTTCCTGATTGCGCAAATTGTGTTCAGTTGCACGCTAAAAACCCCTAAAAATGAGAGTAAATCGCATCATTGCTAAACACTGATTAAAATGCTCCTTTAGTGTTCCCAGTCACAGGACTAGACGCTATGGATCGCAATTCCAGTAGTTTTGGACTGTGCGAATATCTTGAAATCAATATTCGAGTAATGTGATCGAACATTTAAGGAATACATGCAAATGCACCTTTTTTTATCTTGGTAGGCCTACTCAGAGGAGACAAGTTAGGCATGCTGGTAAGAAGGATCTGCAGAAAGTAGGAAGCATACGTGCATAATGGCATCCACATGTATGTCAAAAATTCTCAATCTTATTCTTGGAAATTTAGATAAATGCAAATACTAGACGACTGATGTCCTTGAAAATTGGAAATTAGAAAGAAAATTTCCATCTTAATTTGTGTGAGGAGACTTTTGATTAGATATCTGTTGTCACTGTGTCCGTATTTGACCATTGATGTCAACATCGAATGACCTACCGTTACCTCATTCCACTTCAAATAAAAAATTGAATCACCGCCTTTGATTTTGCCTTTTAGATGTTTTGTTGAAAAAATTATCCTTCTTCACTTGGTCAACTATCTCAATTGATTGCAATCCAATAATGATTAACACACGTAGCCTACCAACAAAATGGAAATGTGTACTACACGCCTTGAGATGCGCAGTTAGCATATATTAAGCAAAATTTCTGCGATTCTTTAACAACTATCTATAACTTACCACTGGCATGTCGTCTAAATTATAATAATTAATATATAAATGCCGCATTTTGCAAACATAATGTAAATAGAAAAATTATATGGGCCTATTGAGATGCATCCTTCGTTGAAAAATAGGAACAGACCTGAATAGCTATATCATTTTATCCAATATCAGGAATCATCAGCAGGCCTAGTTCACATCTCTCAACATCGACACAGCTCTCCATTAAAAGTGCAACCATACCCGGAATTTATTTGAGACATGCGCAAGTGAAATTTCGACGGATATTCAATGAAATACTGCTTTTTTACCACACTCGTTTGACATGTCGTCTCTAAGATGTGATCCCGGCCTACTGATAAAGTACCGCAATCCCTTGGAACATAGCTTTTATTATAGAATTTCTTTGTTTTCACGCATCAGATTTAGAACACACAAAAAAGAAAGCACTTAGTTATCGTTGTTATGGACAGCTGAATTGTTGATGGTTCATCGGTTGCGGTTTGAGTTTTTGCAATGTGAAATTGGTCGAACCGGTTCTGAGCCTGAGAACTCCGATAATACAGGATCGGGCTGAAGTGGGCTTCTTGCGATTGGTTTAGGTCGGAAATTCAGGCTTATTTATTACCCTTGATGTGCAATAATAGTACACGCACACGCATGCAAGAATTCAATGCAATGTGGTATTTCATCTTCTAATTACAGTTAGAGATTTTAATTCGCTTCCTCATTCTCTAATCTGAATTTCTAGTTTGTGATACACGAATCCACATAGGTCACATGCGGCGTACGTCGGGGGTAATGCAGTGCATGCGTAGAAACAGCAGCTGTACAACGTGCATTTCATCGCAATGAACGTAATTTTGTCAAGAAATTATCAGATCCTTTGAAGCAACCATCTATATGAGCGTAGCAACTTTTTATTTGCAACCGTTGTCATTGTTCGCAGTCGATTCAGTCAATCATTTTATGATGAAGTTTTTGGGACTTATAGACCACCATAATAGTCCGGCAGCCAGAACGAGTTTCTGCAGGGAACGAGGCCGAAAATGAGATTTTCACAGAATGGTGTACACCCTATGCCTAATACAAATCTACGCGTCTGCCGAGTTCTAGTGAGTTCCTCTTCTTGTCAGACAGGATCAAAGAAAAACACATGTAAATCCAATGGGATGCAGATTGCAGTTTCTGGCTAAAATGAAATTTTGTATGTTTTCTCTGATTAAAAGAAACTTATTAAGCCCAGTCATAATTTTTGGTATGGAATGTCTTCAGGTCATTCCCTAAGATGTGCATGTGCTCTTATCATACATCTGATCGGCAAAGTATATGAGAATGTGGCTGAATGTGTATAAAGTTGCTCAAAATGTTTGTGTTTGCCGACACTAAGAGGCTCGCCAAATCGAAATGTGTTTATCGTTGCAGACAGGGGTGCATGCACATCACAGGAAATGACCGAAAGACATCCCATGTCAAAAATTATGACTCTGGGCTTAGTACTTTTCGTTTAATCAGAGAAAACATGGAAAATTTCATTTTGACCAAAAAATGCAATCTGCATCCCATTGGATTTACATGTGTTTTTCTTTGATCCTGTCTGACAAGAGGAGGAACTCACTAGAACTCGGCAGACGCGTGAATTCGCAGTAGGGATAGGGTTTACATCATTCTGCGAAAGTCTCACTTTCGGCCTCGTTCTCTGCAGAAACTCGTTCTGGCGACACTGATGTATACAATGCGCGTCGTTGACCATTAATAGCCTATCTAATGAAAACTGATGCTTTTTCCAATATAATTGAATGAAATTATTCACTTGTACAAAATCTGATGTTACTTCTTTATTTCAAATGCACTTTTCATGTTCCGCATGCAGAACTGACTCAGCATCGTCCTGGAAGAGACTATTGCATCCTTCCGTGCAATTATACTTCTTCTATTCGAATCGTACAACCATTGGAATCGAACATTTCCTGATTTGAAGATGGAATATGAACTACCAGGCTGCAATTTCCGCACTATCTTCCGAAGTGCTTTTAAAAAACTCCAACGGTCAGAATAATCGTCCAAATAACCCATTTTCTGGTTCTTCGTTTTGCAAAATGACTTCAACTGTTCTACTGTCATTTTCTCCTCTGAAAACAAAGTGAAAAGTTTTTCTTTGTTCCAGCTCATTTTCACTGGAAATGAAGCGATTTTGTCTATCAAGGCAATTTTCTGATAATATTCGCATTTTCCACCGGGAATATTTGTCGGGAATATTCTGTTAGGCCAACAATCATCACCACTGATGGAAAAACCAATTGATGTTTGGTCATCTGCTGAGACTTTAGCACATTGGAGAGCTGAAGACACAGGTATTGAGGAAAACGTTGGACAGTTAATTCCTCCAACGCGTTTATATCGGACTTCTTCCACAACCGGCTCTGTGGTGAGGTAGACGAAATGAAAGGATATGACAAGAAGCTTGACACTTAACATATTGATAGATAGACTTTTTAATGTTTGCGTTCTATTCAGCTTTTTTATAAGCGATAGTGTTACATCGAATTCAAATAATGCATTGGAGAATGCAAGGAGAAAAAACGATAACCAATCAAAACGCGTCTCATCTAACATTTATCATCTATCAAAATTTAATGTGCATCAGATGATCTGAAAGATGATATTTCACTTTTAGGAGATTGACGTTGAATGTTATTAACGGCTTTATCAAAATAAAAGTGTATGCTTCCGAATTCATTTGTGCAACTACTCAATTCAATAGTGGCAGTCTCAGATAAATAATAAACTCACTTCTCAAAGTAATAATGCAGAATCTCAAGCCATAAGCGCTATTTCACTACATAAGCAGAGTAGGCTATATCCAACATGTAAAGCAGCTGACAGAGTGCTAATTTCAATATTACGTCAAAAATTGAAATTTGATTTTGAGATAGCGAAGTTCTGTCAGATTATCTTATTCGTAATTGAATCAAACAATTTAGCTGAGGTGTCACTGGATTTATGTTTTGTAAATGATCACTAATTTTGGCTCATATAATAGATTAACCAAGAAATTCTGCTGAGTCATTACACGAACGTCGTATAAGATCAAAGCCGTATGAATATTCGTAGATGCATTTTAGTTGAAGTTGAATATTTAAAATAAGTTGAGGTATCGCTGGATTCACTTTTTGTATGTATAACTCATTCAGAAAACCTTCTACCGACAAGAAATTCTGACGAGTTGATGACGGCGGCATACGAGCAGAGCCGCTTCAATATTCTAGTAGTAGAATGCTAAATCGGCTTGATATTCAGTTAGCTGAATTTTAGTCATTGAGCAGTACCATAGTTTCTGACCGGGTGACTTCAGATTGATCTCGAAGTCAGTGCCTCACTAGCCTATCTGTAAAAAAATTGAAAATGCTTCTTACATACTCGTAGATGTACTCTTATATATGCATTCAGCCTCTGATACAGCTGCAGAAATTTAATTGCTTCTAAATAAATTAATAAAGTAATCTTAATTGGTTCTTTGAGTAACTAGCTAATTATGCAATAATGAATTGAAGAACTGATCGTCGGCAATTCGCAAATCTGTGCCTATCATTTCGTTGTCATTGTTTCTGCTGTTTGCATTAGCGATGTGCAAAGCCGAGCTGCGCCGAGTCAAACTACGCTAACGGCTCGGTTTGGCAAGCATTTAACTCTGCCAGCATTGAAAATTTAATTCGTGAAAGAAAGTTCTGAAGCCACAATCTCACTGCACACTAAACGGTAGACCGACAATTATCCTACAAAATTGCTGACAAAATCAACCGACGATTGTCACCTCCAATATCCTGCGATATCCGACGAATTTATAGGTTCTCCACCGACATCGGAACAGATGCTTTGTATTCAAATTAACTAAACAAAAACTGTTGAATATTGATTGATTTTTTCGATTAGTGATTGCTTGACTTTTGGGCAATCTGTATTATTGTGTGGCAAAACCATGATTTATTTTGACATAATTACATTAATTACCTACATTTATGATAAAATTTAAGCTATAATTCATTGCTATTCATTTTGTCGCTTTTTGTTAGATATTGTAGGTGTTCAGTGGCAATCCTCCTGCAAGAACTAACAGTGACCGACAAAATAGATTTTGTAGGATAAATGTCTGTCAATTGTCAGTCAACGGTTTACAGTGTGTCAACAGTACGTAGAATGCTAACAATCAAAGGAATAATGTCAGCGGTTCTAAACAATTGCATCATTTCAACAACGTTCCATCATTTATGTATCCAGCACAATGAGCAACTAATAAGCCGAAGACTGATCTCACTGATTCGGGCTAGTTTCGTTGTCATTATCACTTCAGATCTTTTGAAATATCAAATGGTCCTATTAGCCACTAATAATTAAATTTTTATGAGGCACAGTACTGAAATAAACTCATTGCAACCCGCTGGCGGATACATTGAACGTTGTTTAATTATATGCTGAACGACCAAAACATGATTTTTATTCAATCCTTATTCTTTCCTCTGCAAATGTTACATGTGGCATGATAAAATGACACCGCAAATGTAATCAAATCAAATCACGTTTATTGAAATTCACAAAGGCGGTGAAAGTTTACAAATCCATCATAAGATAAAGATAAAAAGTACAAGTAAAAATTATGCATGGAAGCACTGCACAAAAAAGCATGAAATATTAGCGACCGTACTTAATAAAAGATTCGCTGTAACGACGAGTTGAAGCATAGGGTGCGGTAATACTATATGGATTTCTACGACTTGTACATCTCTCTTTGAATAAAACACGCAAAGGATGATCGGTAGTGACTTCAATCTGCCTGAACAAACGATTACAGAGACTATCAACAGCATTAGATAAGTCAGAATATTCACAATTGGGAAAAAACCGTGCAGCACGACTCTCAACTCTCAACAATTTACGAAACAAATATTTTGGCAGATTACAGAAACAAGGAAAAGAAAAAGTTAATAAAGAACGAATAAAACAAACGTGACATTTAAAAATTAGTTCTTCGGAGCAATTTGCTCTCTTCAGATTGCGCAAAATGAAAATTTTACGATAACATTTAGCAGTGGTAAGTCTAACATGTTCATTCCATGAAAAATCACACGAGAATGTAACACCGAGCAATTTTACTGATTGTACTGTTTGAATAGTAAAACCACTTTCAGTTAAACTCAAATTCTTCTTGGTACAATAATTCATAATGCAACTTTTCGAAAAGTTTATGTTAAGACCGACAGATTGAGACCACCTCTCTACATTAGTCCATTCCAACTGCAGACGATCTTCACTATCATAACGCACATAATGCAATAATGTTACGTCATCAGCATATTTTACCATTTTTGAATTCTCACAAATTGGCTGGAGGGCGTCGATGACAACAGAAAATAAAATAGGCCCGAGACAGCTACCTTGGGGCACTCCACTAGATATATCACACCAATCCGACAACGCATCATTGACTCGAACACATTGTTTGCGCCCACAGAGAAAGTCTTTTACAAATACTAGAGCCTGGCGCGGAATATTCAAACTGACAATATTCAAACTGACTAGTATTCTGTTGGGAGGCAGGGTTCAGTTTGGGAGCTACTCAATTTCATTAATAAATCATCATATGATAATTAATAACTGCAACTTGTCGCCAATGGGTATTCGTATTGATTATGATTCATTTATCGGACAAAGTGACCAAATGGGTGCGACGCCGTGCACAAGCATTCTCTGTCGGACGGACAATGTAATGCATCCAGGAACGGGAATCTCGCAGAACATCTGAAGCAGTTAGCCGCATTGAAGCAGCTTGCGAAATCGTGCACACACATGAACCCATACAATTCACATACGGAGACAGAACCTCAACGATAAATCAGCAAATCTAATTTCAGGGGCATCAAAATTAATTGTATCGTAATTAAACGCAATTTATTGATTGTTGTCATTGAGTAATTGTATTTCATTGATTGGTATCATCGACTAATTGTAATTATTTGATTGATGTCATTGAGTTATTGTATGTAATTGATTGGTGTCATTGAGTAATTGTATTCAATTAATTGATGTCAATGAGTTATTGTATTTAATTGATTGGTATCATCGACTAATTGTAATTATTTGATTGATGTCATTGAGTATTTGTATTCAATTAACTGGTGTCATTGAGTCATTGTATTTTATTGATTGGTGCCATTGAGTCATTGAGTAATTGCAATTTATTGATTGGTTGATCTGTGATGTAATAGGACAGCATTCAATTGATTTGCCTGCAATGACGTCACCACTCGCCATCGTTGGATAGGCGTCTCAACTTCAGTAATTTATTTAGATACTTAGCTTTCCAAACATATTTTATTCACAAACTGATCATTTTCATGACTCTAATCAGGAACTACTTGATGTATAACTTGGACAGTATCTGTATATTACAATACCATAATGATAACTTTAAAACTGTATTTTATGTTCTGTTATAAGCACTTGTGATCATCATCATGAAATTATGATGCATGAATTCAAAAAAGGTAATTATCAATATTCATATCCAATGATATTATTCATTGGATGAGAATAATGCATTCTTTTCATGTAATGAGTCTCCAAAAGTCACTATCCAAATTGATAATAAGCTACCATGCGACATACAGAGTATGTAGGCCGATGTTGCATAATTCGTTGAAGTGAAAAATTCAAGATCAAGAATTTGTCTATTCAAAGAGTAATGATTAATAACTGCAATTAATTGATTGGTTCCTGCTCCAATCAAAATTAACAGATTGCCTGTCCCAAATTTATTGCAATTAATTTTGATAACCACTGTCTAATTAGCATTAGTATTAAATAGGGTGCTCATAAGTACGAATTAAGACATTATCTAATAGAAGATATAGAGCAAGTAGTGTGAATAGCCGAAATACATGTACAGGGTGACTCAAAAGTCTTAATCGGGTTTAAAATTGATATTTCTCTGTAAGTATTTGCACTACAAACTCAATTTTTCGTTTATACTGTAGAGGAAAAACCAGAATTTCCAAAGAGACTTGCATTTTTACAATATATGCTGGAAGTGAGCTCCGTTAACTTCATTACAAAGAATGACTCTTTTTTGAAAGTTTTCAAAAGTCTTGTTGATCGTGACTTTCGTCACGGACTGGACTGCTTCTGCAATCTCCACTCGCAGTTCTTCGTTGTCTGTTGGCCTATTCTTGTACACCATCTCCTTGATATGACCCCACAAAAAATAATCAAGAGGCGTCAAATCTGGGCTCCTAGCTGGCCAGTGGATGGGACCGTTCCTGCCAATCCATCGATTAGGGAATTGGATGTTGAGAAATTCTCTCACATTCAGACCCCAATGAGGAGGAGCGCCATCTTGTTGGAAGACTGTCGTGGAAAATCTTCGTAGTCTCTTCAGTTCAGGAATGAAATAATCCCTCAGCATCTCGAGATAGGAGTCTTTCGTCACCGTTGTTTCAAAGAAGTAAGGTCCGATGATCCGGTCGTAAAACATGGCCGCCCAGACCACCAAGCCTTTCGACTTTAGAGGAATCTCGTCACATAAATGTGGATTCTCATAGTCCCAAATCACACAGTTGTGACTGTCAATTTTGCCATTCAGATGAAAGATGGCCTCGTCAGAAAAACATAGCTTGTGGATGAAGCTGGGATCATCACATAGCCGGCTAATTTCTTCACAAAACTGAAGCCTTGGTTCATAGTCGTCTGGCAACAGTTCATGAACACGGGAAATGTGAAATGATTTCATGCCAATTGTTCGCTTCAGAGTACGTCGAAAAGTCTCGCGTGGCATGTCAAGCTGATTGGCTGCATCCCGCACCGACGATCTTGGATTGTTCTCAAACTCCTCTTTCACACGTAAAACATCATCCTCATCAAGGGATGGGCGACCACTTCGCTCAGCATCTTGGACAGAACCCGTCTCAGTAAATTTCTTAAACACAAGTCGGAATGTGCTTTCAGAAGGTGGCCTTGATGTGAAATTTCTTTGCCACTCCCGTCGGGCGGTAGTTACGGACTCATGCTTAGCCATAAGCAACACAACGTTGATCCGATCTTGCACAGATAACATCACTGGTTTCTATGATAGAAAAGTGAATATCAGCAGCTATTAAGTACTAAACGGTTTTCGAAATCAGTCTTTTCACAGATATTTATGCCTATGCTTCAATTCAACGACATTTTGACGTCATGCATAACTATTGAGCTAATGTAGAAATTCGATAATTATCATAAGTACCAATCACACATTAATGGAAATGGATAGCTTAGCATTCTTCTTTGTTGTCCTTCTTCATTATGCCTTCGTATTAACTTTCCGCTATTATTTCAATGGACGCATGTGCATTAAGTCTTGTTCACACTTAGCAGGTCACTTGATCAATCAAATTTAATGATGAAGTATTAGCATGTGATTGTAGTCAATGAGAAACAAATCGTAAGCGGACAATGTTTCATACCATTTGATAAATTGGTTGACCTCCATAAAATGAATGAGCAAGTAGTTCGACCTCTAACTTATTTTTTTCACAAATTGCGATATGTTACTAAAATTCTGGTTCTTCCTCTACAGTATAAACGAAAAATTGAGTTTGTAGTGCAAATACTTACTGAGAAATCTTGACTTGAAACCCGATTAAGACTTTTGAGTCACCCTGTATATCGATAAAATAAATCAAAAAAGTTACCAACCTCTACTTGGCTTTTCCAAATCTTTTGAACAGAACAAGTAGTACCGGTTAGTCTTGCAGTAATCTAGAGTGTCATAGTAGTATTAATAATAGTTTCATACAGCATCTTATAGAGTATGTTATCTTAGACAGTACTAGGTTTCCTCGAGTCCATATGGATGCCAGCCTTGGATGGACAAGACTTATCAAAAAGAAGTGTGCATTGCGCATGTACCTTCTAAGATTATTGACTGCAGTTGATCAGTACATCACTCTATCAGGCATTGATCCGGTCTCTAACAATGCATTGCTGTACACCGGTCGTACGAATCTCCTTCACAGACTCGAATCGGATCAAAAAGTTTCAGAGCTGTCTGAGGAATAAATCCCGTGATCTGAAGCTACATGACATTACTACTTAGAAAATGCTCCTTGGCTCTGAATACATTTAATAGCCTTGAAAAGCTGGAGACTTCGATCAATGTCTCTTTCGAAGTCATCTTCCAAATGGTCGTGGCTTCTTGGCGTACATTGCTTCGTCAAAACTCCTTCTTTCCACGAATGTGCATCAATCTATCCAAATCTTAATTGATTGTGTGTAGATTCATTATTCTGGTATTTCCTGCAATTATCAAAATGTTACATAATTTCATTTGATGACTTAATAAAACATTTCTCCATCTCTCTCTCTCTCTCTCACCTGTGAGAATGACTTCATTCGATTTCGTCCACGAGTGAAACCAATTTTTGATTATCGGTTGGATTCTGACCAACCTTGCCATATTCGGTCAGATATTTGCATCATGAAACACCTAAATGCGATTACGCAATTGTTGCATGGCCCGTTATTGCATATGACTGCTGTGCAACATAAATAGACTTCTTCTTCGCTTCATTATAACAATCTAATTTTTATGGCAGGTCAAAAACCACGCTTGATTCTACATGAGCCGTTTAATTTATCCTCCTTTTTTCTATTTCATAACATTTCTAGCATTCTTGCTACACCGAAAGATTGGTCATAATAATGGGTGCTAAATCAACAACGTTTCATTAATTTCAATCAACTTATGTACGGAACTGAACTGCTTCAATGTCAACAGCATAGCTGCAGGATCGTGTGAACATCCATGCAAATGATCATTTGTGACACTAAACATCGTAAATTTTGCGTCACAATAATCTTCACACAGTTCTCAAACTGGATCGAGTTTCCCGCTATTTCCCTTCTCGGTGACAGCCTTAGTAAAGCAAAGATTGATTGAAATAATTGCACTACGGACGGAAAATCCACAACGATCCACAACCGTGCATAATGGGATCTGGAACCACGAACATATTTGACAATAGTGACTACACTGTAAACCGTTGACTGACAATTGACAGACATTTATCCTACAAATTCTATTTTGTCGGTCATTGTTAGTTCTTGTAGGATGATTGCCATTGAACAATTTGCCACCTTTCCTGACGAGAGGCCGCGAAAGATCTCGAGAGAATACAACAACATCAATGTCATTAGTGCTATTTTCAATCAGCAAACTAATTGGGTACAAGCAATGTTTCAGAATGAATAGCAATAAATTATAGCTTAAATTTTATCAAAAAAGTAGGTAATTAATTAAACAATGCAAAATAAGTCATGGTTTTGCCACACAATAATACAGATTCCCAAAAAATCGAGCAATCACTTATTGAAAAAATCAATCAATATTCAACAGTTTTTCTTTATTTAATTTCCATACTATGCATTTGTTTCGATCTCGGTAGAGAACTTACAAATTCGTCGGATATCGCAGGATATTGGAGGTGACAATCGTCGGATGATTTTGTCAGTAATTTTGTAGGATAATTGTCGGTCTACGGTTTACAGTGTAGGGGCAATAATGTGCGACTGTGATGAATTTGTGCTGGTACCGTGCAACTGATTGCTCTTTCCGACTTTCTGAACCCCCTACCGCCAGCGCTTCCACTCCGCTAATCAGCAAAAACTGCGCAGCTCCAATAAATTGTCCTACATTTATATTGAACGTAAATCGCAAAATTTTATGATACAGATGCTGTTAGCAATTGCAATTATAGTGAAGCATGCAGTTCCAATATGACTGCAGTACTTTCAGCAATCTATAGACGATTCCCATTTGAGATGTGTTCGCTATTCTCAGTTATTCAGCGTTGTATGCTGCACAGTACCCAAATATGCATGCATCCTACATTTGATATATGCAGCATACATACTACATGTGTTGATACTGGGCGGCAAAAAAATTAAAACACGAAATCTTAAGGCAGGGTTAATGTCATGTCTTTAGCTGCCATGTTGTTTTGGTATTTTTTGCGTTTCATTTGATTTTCATTCTATGAATGTCGTAATTTTTTTGGCCGCTAGTATATTATACTTACATATATGTCATAATGTTAAGATGTAGGCGTATGTATCCATGCAAAACCTAAAACGCAAACACTTATACATGTATTTATTATATCGCCCAACATCGCATATCCTGTACATGCATTAAAAATGTGTGAAATGCAATGTTTTTACAAAATTCTATAGATAATGGACTAGCTGTGAACAAAAAGAAAAGCACAAAAAACGACAAAATGTCACCATGACTGATATGGACTAACTGTCCAAAAATCAAGAATGTAACACGATCGGTAACAATATTAGAGAAGGAAGAATGCTCACAGAATTTTTTCACAATCATGTCAGCTTTTTTTCTATCATGTCGGTTTTCAATGTTAAAACTTAACGAATTATTTATAGCATCACACGGAAGGCGCAAAAACGAAAGTGTTGTTTCGCCAAAAAAGGTGTGGAAACACTGCCTACCGCCCCCACAATGGGATCCGCAATCGTCTCATCACCCTCTTCTGCCGATTGCAAAATCACTATCACGTAAATGCCCTTCCAAGCAGGCATCTTTGTAGTTCCTGAAGCAACGTCTGAGCTTAGCCGTTCAAAGGGGAAATGCAACTAGCATTATGTCATGCATACCTCGATCGAGCCCTCTTAGTGAAATTGACTATGTCTTGTGACTTTTAAATTTACTATGCCTGTAAAAAGAACTTGATTATGTATTTTCTTTGTAGCGAACTTCTTTCAACTAACGATATCACCTTTCAACTAAAGCTTACAGTAGTTTTCACATATTTGATAGCGCTGATGACTTCTACCAAAATCTTGGGGTATCAAGTGGCTAGATAAAAAGTCTTCCAAGTCGAATGAAGTTTACTACAAAAAGCTGAAATGTTAGTTTATCAAAAATCTCTAATTCTGTATGCATTATACATTCCGTACATCTAAATCCAATGTAAAAGCAACAAGGAAAAAATATTAAATGGAATCCATCGAATTCTTAATGTGAAGTCTCTAATCACATGACAAAAGAAGGCGTCAGCAAGTCAGAGCAAGTGTTTGGTTGTTGATCTTGGTCGCAGAGTGGGTTTGTGAACTCTGTAATATTGTGAAACTCCCAACACTTCCATATTAAGATGCAATTTTTCTCTGAAATATATTTCTATGTTTATACATTCTCGATTTTCGTTTTACTCGTCGGGTGTTTGATCAATTATTGGATTTAGATTAAGACTGAATAAGCTGACTGCATATTTTTGTGATTTATCCTCCTTTGGGTGCACAAGCTCCAGTCCCAATGAGAGGTGAGGAATTGTGCTGAAAGCACCGCATGTGTTGAATAGAGAAAATGCAAATACTTGATGTGATCTGATATTACGATGAGAAAAATTATTGTGACTTGACGTTGATTATGGGAGGCTTTGCCGTAATTTATCATCAGATTCACGGAAATCACTTGTACTTTCACATTGAAGATATATTACCTTTCAAATGACAGTTTGGTCGGCGCGTAGCACCAGACAATTTAGGCTAATCATTTGAAAGGTGATATGTGCATTGTCACTGAGCCTAAAATCTATGACATAAAAAATCCAAGATTTTGATTTGTAAAAGACTCAAATCTATGATAATTTCTACATAGCCCGTGCAGCTCAGAATTTTAACCAAATGTACCATATCTGTAAAAAATCTATGATGTTCCAAGATATGAAATAATAATCATACTCAGTTCATGCTGTAATAACAACAGATATCACACTTCCATCAACAAAATGATTATAATGCCTTTTGAATTGATGTTATGACAATGTTTGTCTTTAGTCATAGAAGTGGAGCTACATGCATAGAGTAGGTGGATATATTATCCAAATTCTAAGAATGAAAAGAAAGATGCACAAAAAAGTGATGTACAAAAAGTAATATCGTATAGCCTACATAGACATGTTTTTACAGATATACAGGCATTTTTCTCTCTTGAGGAAACGATATCATAACGACATCATGGATTTTCTTAGATCATACATCACAAATGTCACATTGGAAATACATTGAGAGCACAGATAAGCTATGGGACAATAAAGTATGTCAAGCTTGAGATATATATGAGTCCAAATTGTGAACCATAAGAATCACCTTTGTGCCATTTTCAGTGGCAGTGCGGAGATGGACGGTGAAGAGCTCCTATCTCAATGGCATTACATAGCAAATTAGACGGCCTTAATTCTGCATTAGAAGACCTCCTAATTCGGGATTGGAGATACATAAGCGAATTTCATAGAAAAATGACAGGCGAAATATCGGCTGACAGACCTACTTTCTCAGCAACAATGTAGGAATACCATATGAGATTTCAAGGTAAGTAATATACAAATCAAAGGACGCGTTAGCGGCCATTGTCTACTTATATACATGTACATCTACATCTATCCATAGACTTCCTGTAACAGAACATTCTTCTGCAATTCAGAAGTCTATGATCTTAGCAGTAACTTCTATGAACTTCTCTGAAAATGACGGCAGGGTGATGCCATTGATGCCTGCCGACATCAGGCAGCAGTGTACAAACTGCCATTATTCCTATATCATTGCACCATAGATTTAGAAATATACCGGTAAGTAGACAATGAGTCATACAGCCGAGGCCATAGAAATTAATAATATCATAGAAATAATATCCACTTCTATGCCTACCATGAATCATGGACTCCTAGATATATAACACCTCGACTGAAAGCTGAAATTCATTTATACACTAGACGGTCGGTTTGCCTCAATAGCTGTCGATGGTGGAAAGCAATTATTCAAGTGAAAGCGAAGTGTCTAAAGAAAAATAAGTTGAAGTTTCTGAAATTCGGAAGAACATGGAGTTGCAACTAACTTATCATCGTTATCACTGAATATGGAATATTTACTATATTAAATGAAGCAAATGAATTAAAATAAACATATCTAGGTGTTATATATCAAGGAGTCCATGCATGAATCCACGTCATGACTTCGGATGAAGCCCATGGATAGCCAGATATTCATGTCAAGTTGAAATCTAAAAGAATATTTCATAGCTATCAATACAGCAACATTGCGAGATATGATCAAGTCATTTCATACAGTTGAGGGACAGTTTTTCGGGAAATCGAAATTCGCATTGAGTTGAGTCAATCAATTGAATTAGATGACCTTGCCACATTTTAGCTCAAATATTGAATTGAAATGCAAGAATCCTTTATATTACATAACCTCTTGTACTTACGTAGGCCTCGTGCTCGTAATATTTGAATAGGTAACGAGTCTTCGCGTTCAAATGATAAAAATGAATACAGCAGTTGCGCTAACAGTAAAACATGACAATTTTGCAAGCTTTCTATTAATTTTGTATGTATTCAAATGCATAGCACAAGATTTATCTTTTCAATAGTTTAACCTGAAACACGGACAACAAGCGTGAGATCATGAATGCTATTCGCATCAATCATCTGCTGACTTTCATAGCACATACGCGAGTGAGGGCCATGTCAGAATGACAATCAGAACTACCAGCAAAATCAAACAAATGTTGTGTGCTAGGCAGTTTGTCTTCTTGCTTTGTTATGCATTTATTATGCATTTTATTGTTTTCTGAGAGCAATCTCCATTCCATTGTTAGAGTAATAACTTTTCCGCGGCATGCATATCAAGTTCCAATGTCATACAAAAGTCCAACTTGTCAGCTATCTACGGTACATGACTGACAACAGACATGACATGTCATCAGACAATGGATGACCAAACAACTGGTAGCTGACCGTGAGCGAATCTTCAGACGTATTTAACGCGGCATGAACAACGCCCGCTCACGCAAAGCGAAGTTGTCGGCGAGAGCCGTTGACGGTGTTGCAGCCTATCTTCTATGTGCGAACTATCATCGAACTGCTGCGGACGTGATCACCACGGCTTGTGGTCCTGGAAGAATCTGGAGGCTCTGTTGGTGTTGTGACTGACTTATAACTGTGAGCGTACCATCTGTCCTTGTAAGGACTGTTTGCACCATTTATTTATTTTCACAATATAATTCATCCACATTTTTCATTTACATTTTTCAATCATATGTTTTGGGAATATTAAGAAAATAATAACCCGTAACACAAAGATCGAACTTCTGATGAGATCTAACCTCGTTCTCTCACTCACACTCAAAAGTTCGAATGCACTGCTTGCTGCCAATAAATTAATAGGAATGTTCTTAATTTAAGAAAGCTATTCTGAGCAATATTAAGCGGGTTCTGAATGACATTAAAGCCTGGGCGAATAGCCTTTGATGACCAAAAATCCCTATTGAGACAGCGCATACAACTCTGTCGTCTAACAAATGAATGAACTACGGTAGAGCATAGCAATGAAGTGAAGTCATGTGCGGTGAACAAAGCCATAGAAATAGATTGTTTATCTGAAGTTGACTAGAATGGAAATTGACTAAAGGTCACGGCACATCCGGAGGAACTAAGTTGGGGCATGAAGAACCAATGAAAAGCTTGTAATTACACATGTGACTGATTCTAACCCAATGATACAGCCGTTGACAGGTGTATCTAAGTGAAAATGTGCTCGAGTTTTGTGCCACTGTGTATTGCATGAAGCTCTACTTCCATTCTAGAGGTCTTATTGTTATCAATTTCTATGCGTAAAGCAGTGAATTGCTCAGTGTGGTCTTGTATGCGCTTCATTGAACGCAGCGGCTTGTATTTTGTGCCATGAAATTCTAAAATGAATTTACGCAAGTGGATTGATATGCTTGATTATCATGAGCTTCCATATATGGCAATAAAGAACACAAATATCCTCTTAATAAAATAATATGCATTGATTGCAGTGTATTGCGTAGAGAATTACTTCACATAGAGTAAAATTGTTTCACCTTATGTCCGTATTATGACCTATTGGTTAGCATCTAGCGTTTTAATTTTGCTTGCAAGATGGCGCCCTTTACCAAGGAATGTATGGAATGATCCGAAACATCCCAATCCTTGACTGACCCTGAACTCTCCTCATAGGAACCCGATCAAAATCTTATGGTCAGTAATTTAGAGAAAATAGTGGCAGCCATGAAAATCTCATTAACAGCTGCAGAGCTGGTTATATTATAAACACGATGAATGGAATCATTCACATATCTTCAAACTGCGAGCACTTATCCATCTTCAGAATAAATAGGTCGAAATGATGCACCTTTTTCTATCACAATTTCAGAGCAAGCAATCGAAAAAATATGAAAACGGAGTCATTGATTCAGCATTTCTCAGTGTCATCAGGAGAGTTTTTTTTGCCAAATTGAAGTGATCGACAAACTGTACAGTCATTGATCGTACAAAAGTGCAGGACAATGTACAAGATAATTATCATAGTCTTTTTTTGCAAAAAAGACAATCTCAGAACAAATTGAGCTTGCAATTAGGCAAAATCAGACAAAATATTGAGGAACTTCAAGTGACCAATCATAAAATCTATCAAGACCTTTTCATTCAAGTTGATCGGCTCAATCGCCAGTTTCAATTTTCTTCTGCGCTCATCCTCGTGGTCGGATAACACAAATGCTTTGAAGAATCTGTTGATTTGTGTATGCTCACCGATGGATTGCGTCGATTTCTCTCCAGAAAACTGCAATCAAGAGTCAGTGGTTAAAGTGGAATCTAACAGCGAGTCGCTCGTAGACCTTACATCACAATCAGTCGGTTATGTTGAGTCCCCAACTAGTAACTCGCTCACAAATCTGACGAAAGAGAAAGCTCGGCTTATTGAATTAATCGGCAGGACTTCAGCTGATGGTCTTTCGCATGTTTTCTCGACTCGCAGTACATTGTCCAAATTATTCTGGTTGATTGTATTTGTTTCCGGTGTTTGTGGATTTCTTGCCAACCTGTATTTCACTACGAAACGATACTTGGAATGCCCCATTGCCACAATATTTGACAACGTTCCCGAGGAGTTGACATGGCCAGAAGTCACTATTTGTAATCCGACATCTCCAATTAGATTTTCTGATGACAAAAATTTGTCAGATTTTTGGAATGAGCTATACAGCACGATAATCACTGAAACTCAAGGTGATGTTAATTGGAAATTGAAACTTAAGCTATCCAGCATCAACGCTGACCATTTTAGGATAACAACCCCAGGAGTGGAACTGCATATGATCTATGAACATCTTAAAGACACTCACGAAAAACTGCAAGCTATAGAAATAAATTCTAGCAATTCTTTCATATTCTGGAGGACTATCCATGATTCTGTCAGTGTCTGTTACACAATTAACGAAGCAGAAATAATTTTTTTACGTGATTTTAGGAAAAAATCATACAGACTTACAGAAATGTATATTTTTATTCCGATGTCGGATAGCGACTACCTGTTGTTTAATAGTAATCAATATCGGCTCATGAGACTGTTTGTCTCGCCTACCAAAGAGAGCATCCTCAGTCTGAGAAATCGAGGGACAGTCTTGTATCAGCACGAACTAAAGTATGTGGGCGTTGAACAAACTCATTATCAGCGACTGTATAGAAAAGACAAATTATGCGTAAAGATTCCATTCACTTTTCGTCAATTTGAAGTCACTCTAACGAAGGTCAGGAGTTTCAGCGGTGGTTATCAAGATTGTGTAGCGTACTATTTACAGAAGAGCTTTGTGAAAGAGCATGATTGTTATACAATCGACCTACCTATTTTCAAATATGACTTCGTTAAATCTCCTCGCTTATGTTTGAACATGACACAATCCAATTTTTCTGGAAATGGATCATCAGTAAAGAAGTTAAAAGAGCAAATCATGCATTTTTCTTACAAGCAAATGAAAAAGTCAAAGGATATTAACAAATATTGTCTCAAATATTCAAATCGGAGATGTGATCTTCAAGAATACTCACTTGTCGAACCTATAGTTGTAAAAACCTTGACAACTGCTGTTGCAACATCAAGTTTACGAAATCGAATGAGAGTCGATGAAAGTCGCTTTGGCAATTACACGCTCGCTGGACTCATACACAACCGACATATGAAATATATCCGTGAAGAATATCAATTCCATTTGTCACAGTATATTTCAAACGTTGGCGGTCTGCTTGGGCTGTGGGTGGGTCTTAGCGTGATAAGTTGCTTTGAAATGTTTGAGATTGCAATGCATGCCGCAAAATACATTTGGAAATATCTTAGACGCAACTGATCAGTAAAGCAATCTCTTTCATATCATTTTTGTGAGATGAAGGAATGTCCACATTGAATAACAATGGAAATCAACAATGGTGGAAAATAATGCCAATGTGTGTGTGTGTGAAAGAAAACAGTCACAAGCAGAAGTAAAGGACCTTTCCGACTTGCAAATCAATGTGACTTGCGCACTGAACATAAACTTTTTGTCAAGGTTTCATCAAATCTTTCAAAGGCCTAAATCGGCCAAAGTTTGCTTATTCTGTGAAAATCTACAATCGGGAAATATTATAGCGTGTAATATGTGATTCAGTTTGATCTTCTGTGCCACATTTAGTTTTCAATCGCCTGCTGTAGTTGACACTGTCATATCAATTTGGGAACTTAAAAATGTCTCTGATTCTTATCAAGATAATCTGATTCAAGAATCCCAAGCACTTAGCCTATTACTTTCTTCGAGTGATCAGTTGACTGAGCTTTCGAAAACAATTTCATTGATGATCTGATGACGTTTTTTCTGCTCTCATGTTGTTGCTTATTTGAAACTGCGGTTCGTGTAACAAAGCAGCGAATATCTTGCCACTACTCGAGAATAACAGCATTGTAAAATGTGTGGGTCTTGTCACAATCAAAGTTTATTCAATTCATTGTATTGCAATGTAAGCATAAGTTGAATTGAGTTACTTATTTAATTTATGAAATAGTGCCTTTGCACGCAGAATTTCTTAATTAATAAGCACTATCAGATATGTGTTGTTATCTAGTTTTCAGGTTGATAAATTAGTTACATATTGTTATTCATCTGTCCAATATTTGCGCAATGATATTCGAAGCAACAGCTGATGCCACATGTAAATCGAACACATCTCAAGGTAAACTGTCTTCGTGTTAAACGAGACTTTGAGGACAGCTACATATATTCTCTGGTTGACTATCATGATAACATGCTAAAATAAATTTACCTCAGTTAGGAGAATTTCCACGTTACTCGTGCTTTGCCATCACCATGTAGGTTGGCACCGTATATGTTTGGTAGGCGCTGCCAAACAGTAAAAAGACGCTGCCAAATGAAAAACAATAATGCATTTGGCAGCAAGCATTTCATCGGTTTGGCAGCTAGAACGAGTTTCTGCAGGGAACGAGGCCGAAAGTGAAGACTTTCACAGAATGATGTACACCCTATGCCTACTACAAATCTGCACGTCTGCCGAGTTCTAGTGAGTTCCTCTTCTTGTCAGACAGGATCAAAGAAAAACACATCCAATGGGACGCAGATCGCAGTTTTTGGCTGAAATGATTTTTTTTATTTTTCCTCTGATCAAGTGGAAGGTATTAAGTCTAGAGTCACAATTTTTGACATGAAATGTCTTTAGGTCATTTCCTATGATGTACATGTGCTACTATCATACTTTAGATCGGTAAGAATGTGGTTGAATGTGGATAAAGCTGCTTAAAATGTTTGTATTTGCCGACATTAAGAGGCTCACAAAATCTAAATGTGATTAGCTTTATATACAGGAGTGCATGAAAATGAAAGGAAATGACCTGAAGACATTCATTGCCAAAAATTGTGACTCTGGCTTTAGTACTTTTCGTTAAATCAGAGAAAACATAGACAATTTCATTTTAGCCAAAAGATGAGATCTGCGTCCCATTGGATTTACATATGCCTTTCTTTGATTCTGTCTGACAAGAAGAGGAACTCACTAGAACTCAGCAGACGCACCGATTCGTAGTAGGCATAAGGTGTACATCATTCTGTGAAAGTCTCACTTTCAGCCTCGTTCCCTGCAGAAACTCGTTCTGGCTGCCGGACTATTAATCTGTTTGGCAGCCTACGGTTTACCCACAGTGGGAGATAAGAATTCCTGTGAAATACATTAGATACCCTTTTTTGTTAAATTTTTATTGCAGCAAAATGTTTGCATTTGCATTTATATTTGTAAAAATTGCATTTGCTTCAAGACCTGGACCGTGTAGGCCTACTATCATTTCACGGTAACACTGTGACCTTGAACTCATCAATTTGAAATGTCATTTTTGATTATCGAAGGATCTGTGATTTACATTTAATTACTTCACTTCATATTTTTGATAAGCAATGAAAAGTTATTGGATCAGTAGAATACGATAATCATAAAATTTAGGATAATCGGCCGCTTTTTGACAACTGCAGATTTACTATACATTTTTTGAATCATTTTATATTTCAAAGATCATGTCTTATGGAGCAGTGTTATATCATCTCAAAGGCAAAACACTGAATGACATCCACATTAAATATACCTTTTGTATTAAACGTGCAGCACTTACAAAGCTTCACATTAAGAAGCGGAATCTTCCATGTCCTCCATCTTGCGATTTATCTTTAATATATGAGAAACTTATGGAATAAAATGAAAATCAAACTTGTCTGTCTAAACAATGAATAAAAAAAGTGCAGGAAAAACTCCCCAAAGGGTTACGGTCGTCATTGTATTGAAATTAAATCAGTACACGACAGATCTTCGGCGTCCAGCGCTTTCGGTGGTCGACCTTACAATAAAACACGTTATGAGGCAAGCAAGCCGTGTGAAGATATATGAAGAATGAGTGATACTATGAAATGTGCTGGCTGTATGAATGCGACGTCAGATTGTGACGTAATTGTCACGTCAGATTGTAGTGTGGAAGTTCGTATTTCCTGTTTATTGTAGGTTTCAAGTGTGTGACTGCCTTTGCTTCTGCTATTGTTGTCTCTCTCTTTTTTTGTTGAAAATCATAATGATCTCCCGTCGTCTGGTCAATTTCGTAAACAATGAATAGAAACTGACCCTCGTAACATATATGCTATACAACTGATCGAAACTGATCTTCATAGCAGGAACCCGAAAAAGCGTTATTGAACATCGAGCGACTATTTTGCATCATTTCGCGGAATAGTGTGCTTTTAAATTTCTCATTCATTAATTTGTTTAATGATATTCATACTCGCTAATTGCGTTTCTTCATGATGGATGGGATCTTGCCCAGACAGGTTGAGTTTTACTTTAAAAAATGAATGCTTGACATTAAAAGTTTTAGATATTGATATGAGAACTTCAATACATTGTATTTCAAGATAAAAGTACATCTCTTGAGCGATATCATTATTTCGATGAATTCAACTTAGAAAAGTCGGATTCCCTGACTACATGAACCATGAGCAGCTGGGAGCATTATTTGATTTACTGAATACAAAAAAGCACATATCATCTGTCCCAGTGCCTGCCTTAGAATTCGGCTCATCAGTGTATAAGCTTTAGAAATAGAACCATGATAAATTTGCTTATCAATGGACGCACTTTGATGCAATGTAGCCATTTGAATTGATGAAATAACCACAGACGTACATTGTAATTCAGAACAGATCTCTTCCTCTCATGACTCATCATGCACTGATGTACTTGAAATTCATTGGTCATAAAACGCGAATAGAACACTGAACTCGTTGTTAGTTGGCCATTTATTTGGAAGACAAGGTGACAATTCAATCTTTAGTATATTTGAGAAAAGACTGGATTTTATTGAAAGTTCAGAAAACTTATTTTCAAGTGCTTTCCGAAAATATATTGCGAAATCATCTGATTTGCTTAAACATGGGCTCTGTTGACCTGCCGCCTCTAAACTCTTTGCAAGAATCCGCTGTTCAGGTAGAGAATCCTTCAAGCAAAACACTCACACAATTGACGAAAGAGAAATCACGACTTGTCGAGTTAATCGGCGGTACTTCGGCTGATGGACTTTCGCGTATTTTCTCGCCACGCAGTACATTGTCCAGAGTATTATGGCTGGTTGTGTTTGTTTCCGGTGTCTGTGGTTTTCTTACGAATCTGTATTTCATTACAAAACGGTACTTGGAATGGCCAATTGCTGCAATACTTGAGGATGTCTCCGATAACTTTACATGGCCGGAAGTCACTATTTGTAACCCAAATTCTCCAATTAGATTCTCTAATAGCAATATGACGGATTCATGGAATGAACTAAGCCAAAGGATTGGTGAGAAAGTATTTTTTAGATATACACGATGGGGAAATAAATTGAGAGTTATGGTTTCAACCATTAATGCTGAATCCTTCAAGATAACTTATCCGGGAATAGATCTGTATCTTATTTATGAAAATCTCTATGACAATCAGGAAAAATTTCAACTTGTGAGTTTAAATTCTAGCAATTCCTTCATTTTCTGGAGACAAATCTTTCATTCTGTCAGCGTCTGTTACACAATTGTCGACTCTAAGATATATACCTTCCAAGACGAAGGGAAGATGAATGGAACTGCATTTAAGCTGACAGAGATGTACGTCTTTATTCCGATGTTGGATGACGATTATATTTTGTTTAACAATGACGCTTACAGATTTATGACACTATTTGTCTCGCCTCCCGGAGAAAGTATCCTAAGTCTCAGAAATAAAGGATTATTTTTACATCAGCATGAAAGAACGTATGCGCACGTGTCATCAACTCATTATCAACGACTGTTCAAGAAGGATAAATGCACAGAATTCCCCTTTATTTTCGATCAATTTGACGTTGCTCTAACGAATGTGAGGAACTACAATGGTGATTATATAGACTGTGAAGCGTACTATTTACAGAAAAGAATTGTGGAAGAGTTTGGTTGTTATTCAATTGATTATCCAATTTTTAAATATGATTTTGTAAAAACTCCTCGTTTGTGCTGGAATATGAGTGAATTCAATTATACTGGAAATGGAACATTGTTGGCAAACTGGATGAATGAAACTAGCATTTCTTACGACCATAAATATGTAAACAAATATTGTTTCAAATATGCGAAACAAAGATGTGATTTTCAAAAATACTCACTTATCGAACCGAAAGTCATCAATCACTTGCAGCCAACTGTTGCAACACCCGGTTTAATTGATGTACTTAAACATTTAGAAGATATTTGGGAAAACTACACGTTTGCTGGAATCGTAATTAGCGAGAACATTCAACGAATCCACGAGGAGTACCAATTTCCTTTGTCACAGTATATCTCAAATGTCGGCGGTTTGCTCGGGTTATGGGTTGGCCTCAGCGTGATAAGTTGCTTCGAATTGCTTGAAATCGCCATACAGACAGTAAGATATATTTGGAGATATTTCAGAATCAATATGTCGATGTGCATTGATGAGTAACTTTCCTTTACGCTTTAATATGGATGCTTTATTCAGTATGGGGTCTTTTCTTGCCAACTTTTCTCGAGTTACGACAAGACTGCTATAAAGTGCATGGTGTTGCTTCAAATGATAAACATTTAGCTTCTATGTATCGGCGCATCTAAGACATTCATCTTAGCTATTCATCGAAGACATTGTTTTACAATGATGATGAAAATGCTTTTATTTGAAAGAGAAACAAATAAGAGAGACAACTTTCACAGTATTCCCCTCTCAGTGAGAGTAAGTGGGACATTCCTCGTCTCAGTGTTTCGGAGGGTTTATATTTGAATAGAATCAAAAGAGCCGAAGTAGGGTTTGCAGAATCTGCCAATTTCTGCCTCCTTTGGCGTGGATTGTTGGACGCATCTGCGATTCCTTTTCGGCGAATGTCTTCAGTTTTTATCACTTCAGGATAGTGAATTCCAAGTGCAAACCTGGCGAGTACACGATAGGTTTGTCTAATCGCTGGGAGTGGGTGTTTGTCAGAGCCGTAGCTACAAATCCGTACAGCAAAACTGGCTCAACAGCGGCCTTGAAAACTCTGATTTTGGACTGATCGCTAGCGCTTGAATGGAAAACCTTCGATAATTTGAAGGTAGCAGTCCGCGCGACGGATTTTTGTGTCTTTAACTGCATTATCAGCATTGTTCATCATTCCTACGATATCCGTGAATTTATTAGCCGACTTCAACGTTCCACCTGATGGTAATGATGAGTCTTGTGTACTTTACAGTGCATAGTCGTATAAGAATATTTCCGACAAACTTCTCTTCGATTGATGAATAGCCGACCACGACATTTTCAATGATGGTATGACTGTATGACCTATAGCGGAATTAGGGTGGGATAATTGAAGCACACAAGCAGATGCATAATATCAATTTTCTTCTACCAGTATTTAGCTGGTTGATGACTTTTTAATCTCACTTTTGAAGCTTACCGATGTGTATCTGACTGATTACCATTCTGAAATAGAAAAACTCTCTCTCTCTCTCTCTGTCTACCGGTCTTCGTGAACTTGGCATCACCAGTTAACTTGATTACTATGTAGCAATTTCTGTACTTTTATTTCATAGACTTTCAGAAATAGTATCACTTCACAATTTCAATTAACTTTCTAACATTTGATCTCTATCACTTTTATTTGATATGCTTTTAAGATAGAAGAATGTCACAGTTTACAACAAATTATAATTTCTAACATGGATTTTGTTTTCAAATCTTTTATACAGCATACTGTGTTGCTTTGACTTTGAAATAATAAATCTTTCATTGATTCTGAGTATCGTGCGATGTATTCAAGTGAATGCTAGCGGACACAACAGTTCATGACCGTGCGCTGCACGTCATGGAGATGCGCGGGGACTGACGCTGCTGGACTACGTGCACGTGCAGAACGGGGAAGGGAGGAGCTGTCTTGCCATATGATCGGCAAAGATATCATTTTGTTTTTATAATGAAAATATACCATTTTGATGAAATATACGTAGGCCTACACCATAAATAGATCTAGTCATACGAGTTATCACATATTAGCGCAATAATCATTCATTTATGTTTAATATTGAGCATTGCATTTGTATTTCGTAATGAATGGCACAGTGGTCAAGTGCTTGGCCTAGCGATCTTCCGGTCCAGGGGTCGAGCCCCGAAAGTGTCATTGGAAGTCGGCAGCAAGGAAATTTGGACAAAATGATCGAAACGCTCCTGATCGAAGTCTGACTGTTTCAGCAACGTCCAAGCCCCCAACCTATGATGGGCAGTGATATCATTTTATTTTTTTATAATGAAAATATACCATTTTGATGAAATATAGGTAGGCCTACACCATAAATAGATCTAGTCATACGAATTTTTCGATTTACACTGCTACCATGCTACTCTTACTGCTCTTAGCAATGAAATTTAAATTAGATTTCATGCAGCATCGATATATTCCAAATAATGGAAGACCGAAGAAAGTAGTTTAGTCATACAAAGCTTCTTGTATAACAAAACTTAGGTAGGGCCTATGGCCTGTGCATTAGACATCGCAAGTTTTGATTTAAGCTTTATGCACTCGAATTACAAATATGCATACAATATGTAGTTGGTTGGGCCAACAGTATCTTAAGTACGAAAAAAGGCTAAAAATATTTAGATTACAGTCAAGACTTCAAAAACATCAAGACAGTGCTATTAATGAGTTGTTTGACAATTTGTGTGATAGACAGACTGACAGACAATAGCCTGTTGCTTTTCGCTACATGAATCAACCAGTGTGGAAGGACATGAGTAGACCAAACGAAAGAGACTAAATTGTTTCAATATAAAATGCAAGGAATCTATGATTACAAAAATTTTTGATGATTTCATTTTATATCATTTTTTAAAAACAAAATGATATAAAATGACATCATTTTTCCTCAGAATAAAATGATATAATTTTATCACTGCCGATCTTTGATCTTGGCGTGGCAGCCATCCCGAGAATCTACGTGAGAACAGGTTCCGCTGGTTTGGACACGTCGCCCGTGTTCGGCGGGCTCAGTCGAACATGGAGGCCCGTCGTGCAACTGGATGTACCAGGCACGCCGCCACGCGGGAGGCCCAAGAAGCGATGGAAGGACACCATTAAGATCTACGTGGAACTCTCAAATATGTAAGATCTAAAATCAAGAACAGCAAAATCATTTTAATTGATGGTAAGAATTAATACCACTGAAGAATAATGCTCAATGAATAATTCGGAAAATTTCATCAGATTGATATTGACCGTTTCATATAATGTCTCATGCGAATTGTCTATAGATGTTGGTTTTACAAGCACAATGTTAGCAATTGATGAAATTCATCGGTTAATATATCAGTTCAGAAGAATTCAGAATTCTCCAGCCGAAAAAATGAAAGATTAATCAATATAACGAAACGTATTGTCATTTAATTATTATTTTCTCATTATTTGTATTACGGTACATTTCGGTTGAACAATTCGGTACCGTTTGAACTGATGCAATGAAAAAAGAATCGTTATCAGTCGCCTAGTCATCAGATCCGAATAATCATTTCCTCCATCACCGGAAATTGATGGCAGACTGTACACCTTTTCAATTTCTATTTCAGACATTTCCAGATGGATTTCAGATTTCTCCAATTGAATTTCAGATATCTTCAAAGTTGAGTCTATGACAGATGTCTAAGGCAGAAGCGGAACTGGACTGAAATGCTGTGAGAAAATTACGCAGTTGTTGATGTAATTTCAATTAGGAAAAATATTATTTGATTAACTTAGGCAACAACTAATGAAACCTACTGCAGTGTCGATAAACAATCATGCTCAAATGTCGAGAGACCACTGTGGCCGCTTTGTCGTGTAACATTTATGATTCTTCATTGGATTTTAGTCACGTAGGCTCGTGTTGGCTGAAGGATTATTTTATCTATTCACTCGATGGTGCGCCTATTATCAATTATTTAACACATGGCACCAACCAAGGTCCATGTGAACCATTTTCTCCCATGGAACTTGCAGGAATTGCGCAGGGAAAGAACTGAAGCGCAAAGCTGTGTAGCATCGTTAAGTATGATGTGTATCATATAATAAGACAAGTTGAAAAGCAAAACATGACAAAGAAGCTCTTGTTAGACAAGAGGTACATTTGGCACATGATGGCAGCTTTGCGGTACGTAACTTCTTGAATAGGTTTTGTATTTATCATGAGAACAATGAACAATAATTGTACAAGTAACAGAAGTTGAATATTCAGTGTAAAAAAAGCAAAAAAGGAACTATAAAAGCTAGAAATTAAATCATTGTCCTATGAAACTCCGTTAAAACAACCCTTATACATAAAAAAGGCACGTAAACTTTAAGAAAAGAAAATCTGGCTCAGAATCTAAAAGGTTTCTAACAAGCTCTTCCTGACCAATGATGCATTCCTTGTGTGCCAAAAGCGATCGGGCATTACAACGCATCAAAGCCACCAGAAGCTTTCTTATAATTGTAGCTCTGACTTCAGAAAAGCGGGATCCAGTCAACAGAGGGTTGAATAGGTTAAATCATAACAGATTGAAGAGATTCGACTGGAATTAGAAAAGAAAGATGCTCACAGACTTAGGCAATTTTGACATTTAAATCTCCTTTGTTGTACAATTACTCTTCAATTTCAATACAGTGCAGGTACTAAGCTGCCACAGCAGAGTGTGACAGCATACTTTTGAGATCTCATTATAATTGGCGCGTTTACGAACGGTCCATATGCTGCATGTCAGTACTCGTACTACGAAAACACATGTAACTTTAACTAAGAAATTCAGCGGTTTCCACTAACTACACCTGCATAGATTTTCCTAGAAGTTTGAAATATTGATAGTGATTTGTTCTCTGCAATGTGAACAATGAACATGCTCTTGAGACTATTGCAATTTGTGGAGGGCTATAATATATTGGGCTCTGAATTGCTTGTACTTAGAGGTATAAGTCTTAAAGGCTACTCTTAACGTCCGTTCTTTATTCGCGTCAGACTTGTCCAGTCAAAAGGTAAATTCATAGTTCAGCAGAGTTGATTTCTTTTCAAGAATTCATTGCGTCATCTCTCATCCTAAATATTATATGACAGCAATTAGACTCCATTTAAAATGCTCTAGTCATTTTTCTTGCTAGTGCTGGTTAATGACATGTTTTTCACTTTAACAATAGAATTACCATGGTGTCGAATTTGACACCATCCAATTTTCTAGCCATGAGTTATGCATGTTTAACTAGTCAGTGGCATTTTTCCTCTTGTGACAATTATTTATTTCATTTAAGTAACCAGATAACGAATTTTGATCCACTGTACTCAAACAGATTTTTGCTGGCAAACTTGTACACCTATTTTTACCGAGGTGTCAAATTTGACACCAGTGGACTACTGCTTTTGGAATTATTAGTAGTCTAAGTGGCAAACATGGAAAGTGTTACTGACAAGTATCCAGGCTTTCACAGCGAGCACTTGTTATATTGATACCAATCATTGGAATTGTTTGGATGTCATACTTACATTGATGGGTTGCTATTTGAGCAGTTAGTGAATAATTAGTGAAATATCCGTTCAACATGATAATTTCAAAATTGTAGAAATACATGCACATGAATTTACATAACCTGACTATGACACATTGTCTTCGTCTTATGATAATTTTCCTTAAATCTTTTCGAGTTAGTAAATTACGATGAAGAGGAGATATGCTGCCGAACATGCTTATCAGTGTTTGATGGACTTGGCATCGAAGCCTCGGGCAGTGATTGTGATAGCGAAGACGGAGATCCTGTGTATGCCCCTGGTTCAACTGGTGATGTACATGTGGCTACTTCCTTGACAGTTGACAGCTCTGGTGATGATAGTGAGGAAGAAGTCGAAGACTCTGCACCTTCCACATCGATTTTCAAGTCTCCAGATGGCACAACGTGGGTTCCCATGACTACATCGATGGTTGGCAGAGCTGCATCTCATAATGTTTTCACAGCAAGACCTGGTCCCGGTAATTATCCGATTCGTTCGGCTTACGATGCATGGCGGAAGATCATTGACCGGAGGGCTCTAATTCATATAGTTGAATGTACATGGGAAATGGCGTCACTTAGTGGTGACATTGATTTCAACATTGACGTGGATGAACTGGAGTCTTTTATTGCTGTACAATATGCTCGAGGCATTTATGGCAAAACTCACCCGGTTTCCTTCCTTTGGAGTGAAAAATATGGCCCGCAGTTGTTTCGAGAAACAATGTCACGTAATCGATTTTACAAAATTCTCAAATATCTTCGATTTGACAAGAAAACAACACGACGATCGAGAGTCGAGTCCAACAAGTTTGCACTTATCCGGGAGGTTTTTGAAAATTTCCGCACTAATTGCGTCGAGTCATACACTCCAAATTTCAATTTGACAGTCGACGAGCAGTTGTTGCCACTGAAGACTAGGTGCAAAATGATCACATTCATGCCTAACAAGCCTGATAAATATGGGCTGAAGTTCTGGGTGCTGGCGGAGGTGGATTCGAAATACGTGTGTAACATACTTCCATACTTAGGGGCCCAAGAAAAGCAATCGAGAGACGGGAAGCCTCTTGGCGAAGACGTCGTTGCTCGCTTGATGCAACCGCTGCTGCACCATGGCTATAATGTATGCACAGACAATTTTTTCACCTCACTGTCACTGGCTCAATATTTGACCGACAAGCAAACATCAATCGTTGGAACAATACGTCGAAATAAAAGAGAGATTTCAAAAGAAATGAGCAAACAATCGAGCAACACCCTCTCATCTTCGTTTTATTGGCAGAATGAGTCCAGAGTATTGTTCGTCAATTACCAAGGCAAAAGAAACAAGAACGTCTGTCTTCTTAGCTCGATGCATTCTTCTCCGACTACAGACAATACCGAAAAGAAGAAACCTGATGTTGTCAATTTTTACAACAAGAACAAAGTCGCCGTAGATGTTTTCGACCAAATGTCCCGTCAATATAGTGTTCACAGTGCCTCCCGTCGGTGGCCCTTAGCTGTCTGGGCCAATATGTTGGATATAGCAGTGATCAATGCATGGATCATCTACAGAAAGAAGACTGATACAAATGTAACTCGAAGAATGTTCACTCTGAAGCTGATCGACGAGTTGCGAAATTCTCAAATTCAAGGAGCTGCTCCTCCGACAACTGGAATGGCGGTGGATCCGTTTGATCTTCAGGATGTTCCCATCAAAAGGAAGAAGTGTCACAGAAAAGGATGTCGAAACAACTCCGCATCCGTTTGCAAGAATTGCGGAAAATCGACTTGTGGTCCATGCAGCACAGGGCAAATGGTGCAGCTGGTGATGTGTAATTCATGTGAAAGACAATGACCATATACCTTTGTTTCATTCGATTTTGAGGAGCCATCTCTAAACTTCTATATTTGTACATCTTCAATACATTTCTATGTTCAATCGGCAAATTTTTAGACGTGAAATGACATCGGATAAGAGGGAAATGTCTTTACAAAGGATGAAAATGTTGCTTCCGATCAAGACTAATGTAGTCTATAATAATCATAATTTGGAAATACACATAACATCTACCATTATCATGAAATAAAGATGGGTACATAATGTAGATAGGTTTATATCTAATGAGATTATAGCGCTCCACTAAAATTAGCTAATTCAGTAACTTTTATTTCTGACCAAGATAGTGAATTTCAGTGACTAATACTAGTAATCAAGTAAAAAAATACATTGGTGTCAAATTTGACACCACGGTAAAAATCGGTTTACTTTTTTGGCGGTAATTCTAGTGTTAAGAGCTGTTTCATTACGAAAGCACTCTCACAGATTCAGACAGAAACTATAGGGCATAGGCTGACCCCAAAATCTCCAACCATTGGATTCCAATAAACAGGATATTCCAATAAAATTAATTCATCTCGAACGATCTTTATGATGACATCCATCATTGATTCCAGCACTTTTCACATGAGTTTGACTTTTGACAGATTCAAAAACAGAAAATGATCAAGCTCAGTTTTGATAAAGTGACTATTTTCGGGATAACTTAAGTAATTGCAGCTTTAAATGTACAGAAAATTACTATTTATTCACCAATAAACTGGTTTTTGACTACAATGACCGTCACAACGACTACAAGCATTTTAGCACTATTTGCCTGAGGTTAAGTATGAGGGGAGGCGATCTGTCCCTCTAAGATAAACCATTAACTAATATGGCATGACAAAATAAGTTAATACCTATTTTGTTATACCTATGCTATGCTCAATCACATATCTGTACCTATGCTGTGTATATACCTGTGTTTTATGCGCTATACGATGGTGGCATCAGTTTTTCATTCCAAGCTAATCTTGTGACTATAAATAGCATTTTAAAATTCAAAAATCATTTTTCGTAAATTTCATAATTGTATCTAAAATACCAGACAGAATTTCATGAAAATTACAGTAGAACCTATTTAAAGCATGCTCTGTCTATTGAAGCTGTCGATTTTGCATTTTGAGTGGTTCTTGTTACTATAAATAGCATTTTATAATTCAAATCATTTTCTTTAAGTTTCGTATTTAGAATTAGTATGTATATAACATACGTAGGCCTAATATTAGTCATCATAGCCAGGTAAAAGTATCTGAGTATCAAATAACACAATTACTCGACCATTTCCTGAACGGGCAAACTACAGAAGTTGCAGATCAAACTCAAAATTCTTATCAACAGAGGTGAAAATCCAAAATGTTGAGAAAATGTGGTCGTAAATGTTTTTCACGTGGCTGCTGTGGCTGAAATATTGGGTCTACAAAAAAGCTGCCACTCAGAGAAAGTCAACACAAAGGAAAAGTCACTGAAGGAGACCGGCGTACCGGCGTGAGACAAAAAGACCGAAGAGGATCAATGCCGGCCCCTTGAGGCAAGTAGGGTAAAGCAGTGCGTGCGGTCAACAGATGCTGTGCATGCGGCGAATGCCTCGCTTAAATTTTGTAAATTAACCGGTTTTATCCTCCCCAAGTTTGAGGATAATTTGGGCTCTAAATATCGCACAAAATCCAATGGAAAGCCATTTCATTTATGGAAATTACATTTAAATAGCTTTAATGACGGTGAGGCATCGCCGCATTCACTGGTACTATCTATTTGCAATGACTAACTCTCAGTCTGTGCATACTGTCTTCTTGCACTTCCTATACAAAAGCCTGTGAAATGAAATAGTGGCTGCGTTCTGCGAAATTGTCGCATCACTCAATTTAGGGAAATGAAATGATACAGATAGACCCACAGAATTAAATATTTTGTTTATCTGCTTCGGTTTGCTAGAAGTGTGATTAATACGAAATCGCCGGCACATCGAGGAACCTATTAAGTGGGCAAAAAGGAATTCCTAATAGCCTACCTTACAGAGATAGGAAAAAAGTTGTGCGTCGCTTACGGATTAATGTGAGTTCCAGCAAAGTGCTTCAATTGCCAAAATTCCTTCAGATTTGAAGAATTCAGATCATTGAGCACAAGTTTTCCCCATGATGTTGGCCCTTCCGATCATTATTAAAGAAAGTAGCAGGCGTACGAAAATTAGTTCACTTGATGATTTCATCATCGTCTTCTCAGCCAGTCCTCACTGCATAGTGCATACACTGAATCGAATGTTAGCCAAGACAGCGAAGTGATATCACAGCACGCACTCCTCTGTCACTGGCTCTGGTGTCCTCTGCTGACAGCTTATTGTTTGCCATTTCCAATGGCTAGTGATACACGAATTATCCATTCGAGAAGGAGCAAGTTGTCTAATTCTGTGATGTGCCATTTCGATATTAAGGTTGCACATAACCCTTCCTTTCTAGGAAACCGAAGCGCGCAGATGAATCTAATTCTGTGGTTCCATTATTTCAGACAATCAAAGAAATGACTTCATCTTTCAGAATAGATAGTTGTTAGATAGCCTATAGGGAAATTGCAATAATTTGATGAGTGGACTCTTCTGATACAGAAGAAATCACTTGGTAACATTTAAAAATCCAGGAAAATCTAGTTAGCAGAACACCAATAAGTCAATGAATGCTTGTTTCCAAATGAATTGGAAAACATGCAAGAAACATGTGAACATGAAATATTCGTATTTCAAAACACAACCATAGAGATTTCCTTGGACATCACACAATACATTCCAGGCGTGCTTTCAATTTAACAGGCGCAATACATTTCAGGCGTAACAAAAACATCGATATCAGAATATTGTGTGGAACAAAATTTTGCTTAAATGTCCTATAGTTCTCACTCTTCAGTAGATTGTCGTAATTCTCTCGCTTTTTTGAAAGAAATTAGCAATGGAGTTTAGATCCTCAATACACTTATAACTAACTATCTTGATGATCTCAACAGCCAATCAAAATTTTTACTCTGCAACTTTCTCTTATAGCCTATCTAAGTTACTCATTGCTTCCATAGACAGCAGCTGTGTTTTCGTTTTTGTGAATTTCATTTAAACTGCTGCTTTTCACAGTCACTAAAACATTAGTAGCTAACTGAGGACGTAAACTGATGTTGACTAAGTCGCATAATGATTTTCAACTGCTATGTGACAATCTACTGCGATTAGCGGATTAAATTGTTGCTTTCTCTGAATGAAGATCATATATGTGGCAACATTCTATGTCACTCATTCAATCGCGAGCTCTTTCTCATTGATGCGTAATATCCGGACAGGGAGACTAGTAAAACGTCGTCGAGAGCAAAATTGAACTGAAATTTATTTTCAGTTGCTTGCATTCATAAATTTCAATTAACTGATGCATTTTCAGCTGTAATTTGACCTATATTTTATACACACATCTATTAAGGTACACAATTCTGTATCCTCTATTTTGGATACCAGTAGCAACGACATCCGCAGGTATAAAAGACTGATCTGAATTATGAATGCTTCAGTCATGAAACAACTACTCCTTCATCTAGTCGAATAGAGAAGACTGTTTATAGAGTATACTCGTAGTAGACTAAAATGGTTCCTAGTGGCAAATGTATTTGAATTATTGGAACTAATGACCTGAAACATATTTCTAGATCAGTGGCGTCGTGTGCTCCCTGACCATAGGCCTTCACTAGGCATTGGAATACTATTTCTATACCAAACACTTTTATGTTACAACATTAATTTTCATAAAAGCTGAATTTTTAATAACAATTTCCCGAACATTTTTTAAGGTCAAGTGAAAGTGCACATGAGAAGTGATTGCTCATGTCGCTTAACCGCCTTACTCAAGGAGCTGAGATCACTATATCCCCTCTCTGTTCAGACCACATTTTCTCAAGAAAAAGGGAATCAAGGCCAACAGCTTCTTGCGTTTATCACGGCCGGTCAGCCACTCACAAGCTTGAAATTTTGATGCATTAAAATGTTTTGTGTATTTCTTATTTCTTTGTCTGTTAGTACTTTCAATTTTATATCAGGTGTTGGCCTACCTTGCTTGACGACTGTCATCTTCTCAGTATATTCCTTTGTGACGAAAGGCGTGCTTATGATCTCATCTGCAGTACTAAATATAGTGTCACATCAATCACGTAAAAACAAATTATGGGATTCTACCGAATCTGTGTGTTTGAGTCAGATGCATTACTCTGCATTCATTGGAGAACGCTCATCATCTGATCGCAGTCCTGTCTGAACGTCAGCCATCTGCTACTGTTGACGTAGTGGCCTCTCCCACATCAAACGAAGTCAGGAACAATTGGGTTGCGCTTCCCTTGCTATTAGGTATCGCGCTTCGATCAAGAATTGTGTAGAAAATTCATTGCAAAAGTTGGAGAAGGCAAAGCATTATGTCTATCAGGAAAGCCACTATTGGTGCGGGCGCGTGCGCTTACTGCCTCACACGCACACAACTCTCTTTCGCTGTCTGAACATCAGTGCTCCGTCTGAACACACGACTAGCTTGTGTGTCTAATTATTCAAAGAAAACAGCTGTGATTCAAGCACGTGCTGCAAAACTGTTCACTCTGAGGTTGAGCGTCTGACTTTGAGACGGAAAGCTGTGCACAGCTATCACGAGAAGCTATCGAATTTAAATGAATGATGACACTTTTCATTTTTATAATTGCTGGAAAATTATTTTTGAGGATGCACTGAAGGCTTCGCAGGTACGGAGAAGACGCCACTGGTTTAGATCATGTGTAAAGTAGAACACCAGCCTTGTCATAGATATCTGGAGATTATAGATAGTGACAGACTCTTCAATAAGTAGCATAATGATGGAAGGAAATAATTGCAAATACAGTCCGTTTCATAAAAAGTGGATCATCCTAAAATTTGACTAAATAAAACATAAGTATGATACAGAAAGCATTTTTCATGTTATTTCATTTCCCTAATATATTTAAATGTCCTTATATAATCTGATAAGCTATGATACAGTTACGGTTCTTAAGAAGCTAATATTTTGTGGCCCTACCCTTATTGTCAATGACATTACCAATTCGTCTAGGCATTGATTCGATGATAGCGTTGATTTTTGACTGATCTAACTTTCTCCACTCTCTTTTTAACAGTGACGTAAGTTGTGATACGCCATCTGTAGGTAGCAGTGAACGACGAACGTTACGTTTTAGAATACTCGATACATTTTCTATGGGATTCAGATCAGGAGAACGAGCTGGCCAAGATAATGTCCTAAGCCCTAATTGAGACTTGCATAAGTTGACTCTACTACTCCTGTGACACGTAGCATTATCATCCATAAATAACTTCTTTTTGTATGCTGATCTGATAATTCGATCTGAGAGGGCCTCTTACAGCTCTTGAAATTCGACTCAATAAGTCTTCTACGAATAGTGGACTTAGAAATAGACGAGACTAGTGCAGCCATCTCAGTTAACGAGAGACTTGGATCAACTTTAACAAATCTCAAAATTAGGCGGTCTCTACGTTTGGATGTTTTGCGTGGACGGCCAGAGCCCTCTTTACGACAGTCGAAAATCATCATTATGCCATCGATGCACATTTGTGTAAGGGACATTTAGTCGCTTGCTTGTAGCTCGCAAAGAAAACACTAATTCTAGCAAGGCTGACACTTTGCCTTTTGTGAATGCGATCTCGTTATTGTTCATTTGTGCTTTGTATTGTTTTCAACCGGTAAGAGATAGATTTCTAGCTGAAAGCAATCAGGAGTGCTGCCAACACCACCGCAACGAAGTCAGGAAGCTATGGAACATGAAGTCCAGTTAATCACATGTAGCAGCTACATTATCGTTGATGAATAATGGTGCTATACTGGCTCTGATTGACCGATTTTCTTTATTTTTGTTTTGCCTGATAGCTTTTGGCTTGTAGAACAACATATTACATAACAAAGGAAACAAATGTAATTTTATAAGAGTGAGGTATGATTTTGTGCAACATTGCTAAATGAAGATCAAATTATCTACTACTTTATTATCTATAACAGGAAAACAACTCAATATTCATGCTTGAAATTTCCAACAATGATATTAGTAAGCACAACTGACATATCTTCCAAATTTCAGAGAAATTCGTTCAAGTTTGGCGGAGTTAGACAAAGTTGAAGTTAAGGTGATGTTTAAGGGTGATCCATTTTTTATGAAACAATCTGTATACATGTGCAATATATCGATGTTTTTCACAGTTATGTGAAATTGTGAAGAAATCCATTTTAGTACGATATATTATGCTAATGTAGCAATAACCAGTAAATTCAACGCATGATGATAGTTGTACAATAAGTAGTAAATTGCTCAAAGTTAGTGAAATATATATAACTCATGTGATGTTAGTCTATAAGCCTCTCTCATAAGCGTTGTTTCGATTATTTCTGATATACGCGTAAGGTGGAGCAGCTTATATGTTAGAAAATCAATGAAACTCCATAGCCTTGTGGCCCCGGTCTCCAATATTGCCAGATTCGTCTATATACATGTGTAATCATGTTGCTGAAGTTGTTTAGCGTGTCTACACTGTAAATCGCTCAATACCAATCACATGCGAAGGATGCCTGCCAAAATATTTTTTGGGATATTTCTGTATCTATTTGTATCTATTTTATACAAAATCCATAGCAGCACAATGTTAAAGGAAAATCATCAATGATGTATAATAAAGTTGATTTAAGGCTTTTTGTCAATAAAGATCACACTAACGTTGCTACTGTTTTGTAAGTAGTGAGATAATGACATTCAAGAGTCAAACTTACAATAGATTAACAAATAGACTTACGATTCGATTTTAATACATGTAAGTCTGAGGAATTTCATAAATAATCAATAAGTATTCAACCATCAAAAATAATGCATTATGTAATTTTGAAATTAAGCATATTATGAATGCGAAATATAAACACATAATAATTCATGAACGCACAAATATTTATGTTTGAGATATATAAGTCAACATGACTGCACGAAAGACATCGTTTGAATGGATTGATGTTAATCAACTTGGTTCATGAAGTAAAGCTAACCAAGCGTCCTGCAACCTAACCAAATGTCACTATACAAGAAGCAACGACGACATACAGCATAAAATTCACAATAAATCTAGTCTAGTTAAATACCACACTATCAAAAAAGAAATATTCACCACTGGTATTGCTGAAAACGTTATTTGACAGTAGTATGTATATATATTTTTTGTTATGTGACTTAAAGCTCTACATACTAGAGACGTACGAATGAGGTAAATAAAACATAAAAACAACCTCGTAAATAAAACATGCTAACAACTCGTATTTCATTGTGAAACAGCCAATCACAGATAGAATAGTTCGTATCGCTACATACCAATCACATACGAAAGTAAGTCAGATTTCGTATGAAAAACATGCTAGATCTCTGCAAACATAAGAGAATCTCGTATCAAATGTTATTTTCAAGTTGTATGTGAATTTGGTGTATGTTTGTATGTAATTTTCGTGTCCAGCGATTTACAGTGTAAAGCAATTTCTACTTATATTCATAGGAAGTAGTCAAGGAAGTTCAAGAAACAGCTGTTTTGTCAACCAGCAAGCAGATTTCGAAGCATTCATTGCTGCTCATGAAACTGCAAAAGACAGACATCAGCACAAACTGCAGGACTGATGTCCGCACTGTATTTGGAAGTCATTGAATACGCGTGTTATGGCTGCAAGCATCTGATAGACTTGAGATTCTTCTTTCCAACTTGTCACCATAGACATCGTTAAACAACTTGCGCTAGTTTGACTTCGCAAATGAATTTACTGTCAATACGAGCATGCTCATAGCTGGCAAATACGATGGAAATTTCTTCCTATTTGTCAGCCACGAGCATACTCGTAAATTAAAAAAATTAGTTCAGAAAATATAATAATGGATGCTACAGATACCGAATGACATTATATTTTCATGATTCAATTCTTAGCTTTGTTTGCCAAACTGGAGGGGACAAGTATTTTCTTGCTAGGCAGTGAGCGTGTAAAATTACTTGAAGCCGGAGCCAGTCAGCCAGATGCCGCGTTGAAAAAGTCTATTATTTCATTTGGTCGCATAAGTAGTCATCAGGCAAAGTGTTTGGTCATCAAGTATCTACTTTGCGTTGGCGGATAATGGCCTAAAAAGCAAATTGTTCAAAATAAGATTTTTGGGCAGTTCTTATACACCCGATGAATTGGAGTAGCCTCCACTTCCGTCGTCATGACTGTCACTGTTGACTCTGATCGTGAAATTGATCATGTCTGTGACATCAAGAACGTAAAGCGTGAATCAGTTGACTTAGTTTCCGAAATAAACATCAAGATGAACTAACCTGTCTTAGCCTTGCTGTCAGTTTATTGGTGAAACATCCTATTGCAACTTGAAGGTTGGCTGAACTTCCAGTTTTGATCAATTGATTAATTTTCGGACCTAATTAAATTATGCGACATTATGCAAGTATTGTTGACAATCCCTGGACAAATATAACAATTATTGTACAGCATTCAACCAAATGATGATCTCTAAGAATTAAATGCTTTCATCAGCGTGAGCATGCAAATGGTTCCCATTAAAGCATTTGAAGCATATTGTCAAAAATGAACAGAAATTGTGAAACTCAAGCCACATCGTTACAAGGTAACAAACGACTCGAATTCTCCTGCCTCTGAACCGTTGAATAATAAGCAAGTTTGATTGGTTTGTATGTAAGTAAACGATTTGCAGCCTGCACCGCGTGCATCACACACACGAGCGCAATCCAGAGCGGATTGATGTTGAAGAATATCCGGAACTTCAGGGTTTCCGGGTGATGGCTTTCTCTTGCGATCTGTGAAGTAAAAGGAAGTGTGGACACTAGGGTGAACAAGTCTCAACGTATAGAGTAAATATAGTACAGTGCATATGGATTGTCCATATACAGTGAAAATTTTTATAACGGAATATTTAGTTTTCATGCGGAGATTGCACTCCTGCGATCTAGAAATATATTTGATCACTTTTTTAAGCTAAATTTTTGCAAATTATTCCCGTGTTTATGTACTATCGACGTGAGCACAAATTACAAGTAGCATGAAGCATGTTGGGTATGAAAAGGAATGAACATTTACTAACAAGTAAGTGGAAATTAAGTTGATTGTGAACGGATTTTCATGAGCCACATTATAATGCAAGTCTTCATGGAAAAGTCGAGATTTTATTGTGCTTTCTTGACTGAAATTTTAAGTTTTTCATCGGCATGATTTTATGATTCACTAAATTTAAGTTTCATTTCTTGAATCTGAATAATATTGTGGAAGCATTTGCATATTCTTAAGTAAATTATAATCACTGTCTTGGATCATGATATTTTCTTCTTTCAATGGCAGCAAGTTTGTGATATGATCACGTTTAAGAAAAGACTATTGTGAAGAAGATTGAACATGAAAGTAATAGCAGCTCATCGAATTGCTAATTTAACAAGCATTACCTCTCCAAGGCTGTCATGACACGGAGGGTCTGCAGAATGCTATTATTCCTTCTGTATTGCTATCATGATCAGTCAATTCCGTGGTGATTTCTTCAAAACTGCATAACTTTTGGTAGCAATACCCAATTGTGTTCATCTCGACTTCATTTAATAAAATCGAAACTGTATACACTTTATGAATTTAATTAATACTGAGTTGCTGCTCTATCTAATGTGCCTACTCTTTGTCTCAGAGAGTGCATGGTAGCATCTACAGTGGCGGAATTAAGTCTGAATCCACCTGTTGATCTTAAGGTATTTCTATCGTATTAGCTTGCAATGCTATGTTATCAACTTTGTGACGCCAATAGCTCAATTGAATTCAAACTGTTGATGAACACAGATATCAAAGTTACCATTGCATGCGTTTACAGTTAGATTGACAACATTCAAGTCATTTGAATTTTTAAGCTGGTAGATTTGTTGACACAATTTTAATAGATTCATTTTCATCAACATGAGTGCCGAATTAACGACGGAGCAACGCGCTGTGATAGTTGATCGTATTGAATCAGGACAGTCACAGCGCCAAGTGGCTGAAGCTCTTGGTGTCAGTCGCGGTGCAGTCCAGAAGGCGATATCAATCTCCAAGCGACTAGAGATTACAAGTCTCGTCCTCGCAGTGGTAGGCCACGGGCAACCAGCGAACGTGAAGATCGACTGGTGGTTCGCATGAGCTCAAACAATCGACGGTTAACTGCTCCTGACATTCGAAAGTCCTTATCGCAGGATAACGGCGTTGACATCACTTCGCTAACAGTGCAAAATCGACTCATGGAAGTGACACTCTATGGGCGAGTCGCTCGCCAGAAGCCACTCATCTCCGAGAAAAACAGGGTTGCTCGACTGACCTGGGCCAGAGAGCACATTAACTGGAGTGACCAACAGTGGGAGGTTGTACTCTGGTCCGACGAGTCGAAGTTCAATCTCTTCAGCAGTGATGGTCAAGTACTGGTGCGTCGTCGCGCTGGCGAGGAGATGAACCCTGGCTGTGTCGTGCCAACAGTGAAGCATGGTGGAGGAAACATCATGGTGTGGGCCAGCATGTCGGCGCTCGGACCAGGTCCTATTCGGCTGGTAGACGGAGTGATGGATCAGTATCAATATCGATCTATTCTGGAGGAGACCATGCTGCCTGCGGTGGAGACCATGTTCTCCAACCGTCGATGGATATTTCAGCACGACAACGATCCAAAGCACACCGCTAAATCCGTAAAACAATGGTTGGACCACCAGGAATTCGTGACGATGTGTTGGCCGGCTCAGTCACCTGATCTGAATCCAATAGAGCACCTTTGGAAAGAGGTTGACGGTTCGGTGAAGGCTTCACGTCCCTCTAATAAGGACGAACTGCACCAGACCGTAAGTGAAGCTTGGCGCAGTATTATGCGAAGTCGCTGCGAGGCTTTGGTCCAGTCCATGGGTCGCCGTTGCCAAATGGTCATCGATGTAAAAGGAGGAGCCACGAAATATTAACAGACTATTATAGCTATTATTATTGATGTTATTATCATTACACAAATCAATAATTATCATTACTTCGTTTTCATTTCATCTAACGGTAACATTACGTACGGTATCTCGGCTTAGCGTAGCGAAAAAGTGAAATAATGAAAAAAATCTTAGCTGGATTCAGACTTTTTTTCCGCCACTGTATGTAGAGAATGCACTCGAATCTCTCGAGTGTTCGTGAATTTGTCAATGAAATCGACCCGGTAATTTACTACTGCCTTTGTGTCAAATGATCACACAGAGGGCTGGTTGATGAGCGATTATCTATGGCCCTCTTGTGTTCCAGATGCCTCGTAATAATTACTTTTTATTCGCGACATTTGTAACAAGGAAATAAGAAGAACAATTAAGAAATATCGCAAGCGTACAAACACTCATTTTAATGAAAATACTAGCCATACAAGTGGTAAATACGATGAAGTTTACAGGAGAGTAAATGAATTTAGCGGCAACAATAATTACGTATAAATACACCTGCCCCATTTAAATGGTTTTTCAAAGGATAATCGCGTAGTCACATTTTGATGGTTTCTTGACACCCCGTTTGATAGTAGTATAATAGTTTTCAAAAAGGTTTCTTGGTCACATATTAATGGTTTTCACACCTGTTGTACGCTTCTCTGTCTGTGAATTGGTTAGGCCTATTTCTTTTCATCTTCATTTTGAGACGTAAATCAATAAACTGACGTCCGTTGTGTGCATAAAATTATTATTAACTATCACCGTATTAGCCGTTAAAATTGTTTCTTCTATAATTTCAAACATAATACTAATTCAAATTCAAGTACGGTTGGGCTTGCGTACATAGCCCTCATAATAGAATCATAGATAAATTTGCTTTTTATGATCAACTTTTGCAATTGAGCGGCTACGTTGACACCTGCTTAGTGCCTTTGAGCATCCATTATTGGCATTAAGATTTCCTGTCTTTTACTTCCCGATGGACGCTGCATGGTGGCAGAAATTAAGTGCATAAATTGATAGTAAAAAGTAGATTGCAAACATCTATTTATTTGGCTCTTCTCAAACTTTCATTTGATGGTCAACACAATCATGATCACATTTAACTATGCTGGCTGGATAATTAAGATAATAACACTATTATTAATAGAATTGTATTTCTATGCATCCGTTGAAAAGTAGATATTTATATGTAAAATAGGAAGTGCAAATTTCTACATTTTAGTGTCTGGACAACTTTTCAGTTTATGAAGTGCATGGCCTAAATATTCATTGTTTTTTAAAATTTAATATCCTATATCGTGCCGATAGTATAATTGATGTCATTGACGTTACTCCTAGATGTTATTGTACTATATTTTCTACTGAAAACTTCGCCGTCAACACAGTGCTATTTTTCTCTTATCAAAATTTAGAGAAAGTTTCATCTTTAGGTTCCTTCTGGCCTCTTTTGAAAACTCAAAAAAGTTTCTCCGGCGATCTTTTAACTGAAAAACTCCACTTGCACATACATTGACACTTCACTTCATGATACGGAATACAATTGACTTGTTTCGTTCGATCTCATTTGCATTTCATTTAATTCTCTTGAATTAGACAGTGAACTTTAAGTAAATTTGATGGTAAAAAAAAGGTAGTGTTCCCCAGACGTGGCTAATCAAGCATCAGAAAATCATATGTACTTGCAATCGTATAATTTCAATTTCTAGACAGTCATCGCATTCGCATAAATGTCCTAGAAGAGGTGACCATGCATGTTTAACTGACCAACAGTCCGCTACTTCTCAATCCTCTTCAACCTTAACGCTCCCTTCATTAGAAAATGTTTTCAGCCTGCCTCGACCAACATTGAAGCACATTCCAGTGAGATCTCGTCAAGCATTCGCATCAGTTTTCTCTGGCGCTCTACGCAAATTAGTTTCAACTAACACTGTTGAAGCATGGACGCAGTTTTTCATGCTTCCAAAATGTGTTCTGCCGTCGCAAAAACGTGGAGGTCGTAATGTGAAGCGCCCAGATATCAGTTCATTCTGTCGTCGATGGGCAAATGGCGAATGGAAGGAGCTTTGGGAGATGGCAGAAAACAGTGCAAGAACTTTTAAAGGCAAGCAGTCACAGTCCAGTGTATTTACTAAAGATAAAGATACACAGATTCAGGCAGCCATCAGTTTGCACAAGACGGACTCTATGGGAAAGCCGCTCGCACTCTTACTTCAACTGGAATAGCTCCTAATACTGAAGAGACCTGGAGAATTTTATCGGAAAAGCACCCAGCGGCAAGAGAACCCATGCAACAGTTTACGGATACCCCCTATTCAGTTGCCAAATGATTTTGATATTCGAAGCATCCTGCGCTCCTTTCCATTGGACACCGCTTGTGGTTCAACTGGACTGCGTTGTCAACATCTTATCGAATCAGCGGAAGCAATATTGCCTGTTCCTATTTATTCTTCACTTCGGAGTGTGATCAATCTACTTCTCAGAGGTGACGCTCCTTCAGAAGTAAAGTGTATTTTGGCTAGTGCAAACCCTACTGCCCTGAACAAAGGCGAGAGAGACGTACGTCCAATCGCTGCAGGAGAAATTTTGCGACGTTTGGTTAGTAAATGTGTATGTGCTACTTTGAAGACTAAGGTGGAAAGCATTCTCAGACCTCATCAATTTGGAGTGGCTTGTAGTGCAGGTACAGAAAAGATAATCCACAACTTAAGGTCGGTGATCGATGAACATTGGTTGGACGGAGACTTTGTAGTTTTTAAGGTTGATATGCAAAATGCCTTCAATCGAGTATCCCGCCAACAGATTTTCGATGAGTGTACGCAGGAAATACCTGAAATCTTGCCCTGGCTGTCAAGTTGTTATTCACAACAACCAATTTTGCGGCATCGACTGGGAAAGTTGATGTCAGAAACAGGTGTTCAACAGGGAGATCCCCTTGGACCACTTCTCTTTTCTATGGCACTCAATCCTGTCATACGGAGCATCTCGCAAAATATTCCTCTTATATCACAGGCATGGTATTTGGATGACGGGGTTTTCTGTGGCTCTTTAGATTCTATACAGAGGGTTCTAGCTCTGTTTCAATCGACCTCGAGCACTACCGGTTTGCATGTTAACTTGTCTAAGTGTGAAGCTTTCAGTAGAGGAAGCTTGATGGAGCTGAATGATGGAATAAAGAAAAGCAGTTCCCCTAATCTTGAGATTCTTGGGGCACCCATTGGAGACAATGAGTTTTGTTGTTCGTTCATCAGGAGTAAAGTCAAGAAAGCAAATCTTTTGCTGCAACAGTTGAAGACTATATACAATCCACAAGTGGCCCTCTCCATTCTACGTCGCTGCTCTGGATTCTGCCGACTTTCTCATCTTGCTAGAACGACTCCAGTTGGTATAACGAGCAAAACTTTGTTGGAATTTGATAATGACATTCGCGAAACACTTAAGGATACTGTCGCAATAGAGTGTTCAGACGCAGCATGGCAACAAGCTCAGCTTTCCATTCGAAGAGGAGGTCTTGGCCTGCGATCAGTTTCCCAGCATTCTAGGGCAGCATTTATTGCTTCCTTTATGAAATCTGGTGTGCATCCATCAACTTACCAATACGTACATGACGCAATCGAATACTACAATGAAAGCGTAAATGCAGGAGATTGCTTCAAAGAGGAGGAACTAACAAAAGATACATCAATTTACTCAGCATAAATTATCTGACAAAATAGATGAAACATCGTGGAAGGGATTGGTTGCTAAAGCCTCTCCAGCTGATCAAATACGTTTGATGAACATTGTAGAGCCGTATGCAGCGGATTGGCTTCGTGTGATTCCATCTCCCGGTTTGGGTCTGTCAATAGAGCCGAATGAGATGAATGTTGCCATAAAGTGGTGGTTAGGGCTTCCGCTGTATGAAAGTGGTGCAAATTGCAGCTACCATCCAACGTCACCACTCGACCAACTCGGCCATCATGCATTAACCTGTCGAAGAGATGGTGACGTCGTAAATCGACACAACAGCATAAGGGACGTAATTTTCGAGACGTGCAGGCGATCACTTCTGAGACCAAAGCTCGAGTGCGGTGCCGGCCTGGGACAGAGTCATCAAAATTCAAGACCCGCAGATATTTGTGTGCCAGAATGGTCCCTTGGTAGGCCTGCAGAAGTTGATGTGACCGTGGTTCATCCGCTCAATCAAGAAAACGTAAATGGAGCGAACACTACGGTTCATGAGTTGCTGAGAGCTGCAGAGGCACGGAAGGTCGCTAAAAATGGCGAAAAATGTCGTGAACTAGGATGGGTTTGCCTCCCATTTCCAATGAGTGCATATGGAGGGTTCGGTGAGGAAGCTATGACTTTTATAGAGCGCATCGCACAGAGACTCTCAACCCAGACAAATGCCAAGATTTCAGAATGCAGAGAGTCAATATATGGTCTGCTTTCTGTGACTCTCGTACGAAGGAACGCTCAAGCGATCCTGAAACGAAGACCTCCCATTGGCCGCTTTGAGCTAGAACACGCGTGTGTTTAGGATTAGCTTTTATTACTGCTTTGTACACGTATTTTTATCTTCTGTTTCTCTCCAATAGGTTCAGGTCCATAGTTTTATCCAACAAATAACTGCTAAAACTTTTGTAATCCTGTTTTAACTTTGATTTTTAATTGATAATCATAGAAATAATAATGATGGCAAATTACAATCATGGCATGGTACAATGTGGAAAAAGGAAGGCAACAATGAATCCCGCAATGATGATATCTCTATCTATGCATGTGAAAGACATTTTTGAAATCTCAATCAGCGTATATCTACACGTCTATTCATAACAATGCTGCCCGCTTTTTTCCTACATTGCTACGCAGTACATTTTAATTGCGCACATATAAGTGGATAATAGTACACTAGAATGGAAGTTTGATATCTTGCCTATGTGCAATGATGGCACATGGAAAAATCTATGGTTTGTAGATCTGCTTCGATCTAAAACATTGCATCATAGTCAAACTATTTGCCGAGTTGGTTGTGGAAGTTGTTGACAGCAAATCACAGAATTTTCATGAAAAGAATTTTAAGTGAGATGGTGGCATTGTTTAATTTGAAATAGCCTACTATTTCATGGATTAATATACTGTGTCTAATTGCAGCAGTCATTAACAACTATTTTCCAATTTTTCAACACTGGAATGCGAATAAAAAATTGGTTCATAGAGTCATAGTTGAAAGTAGTCGGTGTGCTGTTCGTAAGAACATCTGAAGACTTCACAGATAGAAAGTCTAATTATTGGACAATTTCTCCTTCAAGCGGTTAAGAAACTTAGCGCTTTACTGGAATAAACACAATGAAATCTTCTTTACAGACAATCATTTCTTAAATAAATAAAATGGCAGTGAAACTTTCAATGAACAATTGAATGACACATGCGATGTAGTGTGATGATATTTTGGAAGCCGATATTCGAAAACATGCAAAGAATATGAAAATTGTTCAAATATAGTGCACAGGGGAACCCATTAAAGTAAAATGAATACTCTCAGATTTCTTGGCCTGTGATTTCAAGCTGGAGTAATGCATGTTCTGTAAATCGACATTACAAGTTGCATAGGAGTCTGAGTATACTATTGATAGATTATAGGAGCGATATTTCAAAATGATGAAGGTGAAGAAAGCTTTAAAGGATTTCGTTCTACGTCATTCTGTCGCCGCAGTATTTTGTAATTTTATTATTGCTTTTGTGTCCATGATCTTTGGACAAGGGCAACAATCGAGATCACAAATTGGCTTGATTAATATAAATGCCAATCAGAAAACATGGAAACCAGCTCGTACAATTTGCATTTTGCCCCAACTATGTAAGTTCCCCCGTCGTGTGCCATAATTTTCATGCAATTTCCATTCTAGGACTTTCTATGGTATTGTTAATTTTTATGATTACGCACAATATTATCAACATAGCTTTTTTCGGGCAACAATGTAGGACATTTTCAGGTGCTTACGCGCCCTCAAATGTCCTACATTGTTGCCCTCAAAAATCCTTGTTAATGCTATATTTTCTCTTCTGTGATCAAAACTTTAATTTCATGGTCGCCAATACAAGAATTCTATGGCCTGTAACACGAATTGCCAAAAAATATCTGTATATACATTACAGAATTTTGTTAGAAATCAAGGAAAGTTCTATTATTGGTTGCAAATCATGTTAATGTAGATTTCGATTCTATTGCTGCCGTAAATCAAATGCGTATTAACTATCATAGCTATGATAGATAACTGTCATAGTTTTCTTATCATTACATTGTTCAATAGAAATGCAAAAGTCATAGTTCTGACAATGCCAAAAGGCGTGCAGACAATCATTTTCCGCACGCTTTTTTTATTTTTCAAAAATGCCATAAAAACACATGATGACATCAAATTACACCATAGATTTCTATTGAACAATGTGATTATTATACTGGTTTGGCGTGCGGCAATGACCATAGATACTCATGCGCTAACGCGCATTCGTATCTCATGGTCATTGCCGCACTTCAAACCAGCATAACAATCATACATTGTACATCAGTAGAACTGTTGAAGTCTTATACTTCTATCCATTATAATGTGCAGTCTGATTCACGATCTATGACTGGCATTTTTTTAAATTATTTGAAATGTTCGATTGTTAATACCGTTGACGTCATTGAATGATACCTAGACAGAAATTTAAAATTATTGCAATATTTATTATTGTCTATCTATGACTAGAATCTGCATTGGTACTTGCCGTAGATAGATAACATGAATAGAGCTACGTTTCATATCAATGCGTTTCGATTTCTTGATTTTCATTGAGCATCATCTCCATTTATGGATAAAAGTTGCAGATTTTCGATTTTTAATGAAGATAGCCATAAGGAATTTGAAAATATCATTTCAGCTACTTTGGTGATCGCTTGTATTCAATCCTATGCATTCAAACAGCAGAAGATATAAGAGGTGAGTTCCTCGTTTCATATTTATTCAAAGTAGACTCTAATTTAGTACCCGATATAAGTAAGCTAACATATTTTGCGTTCAATCATACAAGTACAATAGCATCAAGTAATTTGAGCAATTAAGTAATTTCCAAATGGATTGTCATGTTTGCAAGAATAAACTTTCAAGCCTGCATACATTTTCAGTGCATGTAGGGCCTACGTGCGAAGTTAAGAGAATTCTAATCCAGGTCTAATTTTACGTTCACTGTCGCATTTCTCTTCGCAACATTTTGTATATTTTCAGGAGATTGTTGATGACCATCGTGGCAAGGAAAGAAACGATGCATTGAAGGAGGAAATGGCGAAACCCCGACGAGACCCGGCCGTGGTGAAATCTCTGTTAAGATATGGCTGCATATCAAATAGGAACTGTCATGATGTTGGTGCATGTGAACTATGCCTGCTGATGATTCCTGATCGGATGAAATAGCAGCTATTCAGGTCTGTTCACGTTTTTCAACTGGGGTGATGGCTCAACATTTAGGCCTAATTACCTTGTTTGAATTTTTTATTCTTTTTTAGAATGTATCCCACGATGACAATGACATTTTTGATTAATGAATTCCCCACAATACAGAACCTAAATATCGTAAGTACTAAAGTTATTGATTTTATTATTAATTATCAATTTAAATGGACACCATCCCTTTGTAGTTTTCTTGAGGATATGACATTCTTCCTCTCAGCCGTTGAGACGGATCTCAGCGAGTTCCAGCGTTTGTGTATTTTTCGAGGAAAGTGCTCTCCGAACATCAAGAGAAGATCAAGTCTTCCAAGAATGAAAATAAGAGACAAGGTAAGAGCCTCTTCGTAAATGAACTAGGTATAAGCATATCCTAAATTCATATCTATAAAGTTGAAACATCATTCCTGCAGTTCGATTATGTTTTATTGCACAACAGAAACGTTAGTAATATTGTAAATAGAATCTTACTATATAATATGGACTATTTAATTTCACAATAATGACATTGCGAGTTGTTTTTCAATCAATCGCCATCAACTAGTTAACCTGAATTCAACATTCTTCTTTTTTATTCCTTTTAGCTTATCAACTGATCTTTACATGAAAATGTATGCCATCA
>CAJQUW010005675.1:0-33786 GCA_907163375.1 Prostheceraeus crozeri | reverse complement strand
GCACTATTTCAATTTTGTATATACATACATACATATATATATTTTCCATAGTTCTAAAAAGTTTCTTTTCTTCATTTGTTAAAACTTCAAAATACATTTTGAAAGCCATTTAATTGGAATCATACCGGTACTTCGGACTGTCACGGAGTCCATCTTCAGGGTAATTGAATTTGCTGAATGTACATTGATCATATTAAGGAAAAAGCTAGGAAATATAAACCATGCATGTACAAAATTGTGAGAAGGATATCGAAAATGGAATAGAAATGGTCAACATTGGAAGAACATAGAAATGATTAGTCTAAGTATATTTTGGTGTGTTGTTAGGTGTGTTTTTATTGAACCGTTTGACATATGTTGCTGGCATCTATGTGTGAGTGTGTTTGTCGTATAACCAATGTAGCTGACGTCATTACATTCGTCAGAAGGGCAATGAAATTGGTACACAACATGGCGCACAGTTTTTGATTTGAAAGGATTTGATGTTTTTGGAGTACGTGTTGTAGGCGCGTCATTTTATAATACACTCGCAATTTGATTCTATTTGATTCGCGAGTAGGGGCAACATTTGTTACTATGATTTTTTGAAGGCGCTTTTCTTCAACAACTGAGCTTGATGTCCATTGGCTTTTATAATAAAATGTGATCTCACTCTCATCAATGGGTGCATTGACATTCTGCTTTCGCGTTCTTGAGGAAAGCTTTTCGGATCATTTTCTTCTATCAAACGCTGTGTGGGTATCCGTTGTTCACAAGTATTTGAGTAATTCCTCAATATTTCTTGATGAAATAAAGCCCAAACTCGAGCAGTGGCTGTAAGCTCTATGTAAATATAGATGAAATCTACAGACCGCTTGTATGTCTCTGGACCGAAACTATCGTAATTCAGACATTCGCCAGAATTTGTGGCTTTTCGAAAAACCGATGTTGTCAATCTAGATCCATCTTTACAGACAAATACGTCCAAGAAATTCAATCCATTTTCAGATTCGTTCTCGTGTGTGAATTTCAAACAAGAATTTCTTTCCAATTCTTGTTTAATGCGTGTGATGTCTCCATTTCTATTCAAGAAATAAAATCAAGAAGGAATCATCGACATACCTTCTATAGAGAGCTATATTGTTAGAAAATTCGGGAATCATTTTATTTTCCAGTGCACTCATATAAAAATCTGCATAAAGAGGTCCCAAAGGACTTCCCATCGAAACACCATTAATTTGTTGGTATAAATCATTTTTCCAAATGAATGGAGACGAAGTTGTACAGAGAAGATGTCGTAAAATGTTCCGTGGTACCATTGGCGAATTGTCAGGATTGCTGTATGCACAATCAAGGATGAGTTCGGTTGTCTCTTCCGAACTCTTAGAAACTTTTTAGAACTATGGAAAATCATTATTTGAAAATTAACAAGACTGATTGCGATATTATATATATATATATATATATATATATCAGTGGCGAATGCTCCGGGCATGCTAGGCATGCGGCGCATGCTCATAATTTGTGGCTTTAGAAGCATTTTCAACGCTCACAGAGAACGCTAGCAAATCAGACCTTGTCGCTCTGTCTATGAGAGCAAGCGGAAAGGCAATTAGCCACTACACTGCTGCTGCTGCCGCTTGCACTGTAGATATCTGTTACTGAAAATAGAATCGCATCGTTCCCTGTAACACTTGCATCGCTGCCGAAGGCATCTTCCCGGCATGCGCTCATCGAGAGAGCTGACCAGGAGCTGACATGATCTCAATATGGATCAATGCCATCAACGCACGTTGCTTGACATCAGTAATGAATTCCCTCGCACACATGAGCTGATGACCAATCACAGGGCGCCATGGGAATGACGACGTTGTAGCTCCAACTTGATCGCATGGCCTGCTTAGAAACCGAGTGATGACATGTCTCGCGAGCACGCTTTCTCTCTCAAGGCGTGTGAGAAATAAACATTTATACAACCATTCCTTCGTCGCTTAATTCAGTTTGTGTGAACATCTTACTTGTGTACCCGACATCCCAAAACTAAAATGGCTGAAGATCAAATCGCGTCCTTGATTCAGACTCCGTTTCTAGTAAAGAGAATATAGCCGAGAAAAGTGACATCATTTCGAATGGAAGACCGAAGCCGGAACTACCAAACCTCACGCGCATTCACAGGGACAAAAATAAAGAATTTGTAAGGCATTTTCATTCTTCCCAATATGATAATACATTTTGGTTGACTAGTTCGAGTGAGCTGAACAAATTATTTTGTTGGCCATGCCTGTTGTTTTCAGGCGACCACAACACATGGTCTAAAACTGGGTTTGACAATCTCAATACCCTATCCATTTCTTTAACACGCCATGATAAATCACTCAATCACATCAAGTGCTTTCTTCAATTAAACAATTTCGGGAAAAACTATAGAATCGATCACCAACTTTATCAGCAGAGGCGTATCAATGACATGATGCATAATGAAAAAGTAAAAAAAAATCGCAAAATAGTGACCCGTCTTATTGATGTCGTCTGCTCTATCGCCAAGCGTGAGCTTCCTTTCCGAGGCCATGATGAAGCAAAAACTTCGGCCAATAAGGGTAATTATTTAGAGTTTCTCGATTTGATAAGTCATTTCGATGCAACACATCTACCCGCAACCCACGTTGAAACGAGATCAACCATTTTTAGAGTGGACTTCGTCGGAGCTATTCCAGAATGATTTGATCGATGCGATCAGTTCGTTATTAACTGATCACATGAAACAGGATTTGAAAAACTCAGAATTTGTCACTCTCATTCTAGATGAAGCATCCGATATAGTTAATTAGTTTGTACGATACGTTGATTAAATTGTGAAGTTCAAGAAAGATTTCTCTCATTTGTATACTGATATGAGTTCTGATCGTCATCTGATGGACAACTACAACAACACGTGAAGCAATTGTTGATGAACGTTTCACATGGAATGTAAACTTGTTGGCCTCAAACCTATGATGGTGCTGCCGTGATTGGGCTGGCCACCAAAACGGATTAAATAAAAAGGTCTGAGACGTTGGCGGCCAAGTGCAATATTTGTTCATTGTTACAACAATCAACTGAATTTGACACTTCAACAATCAGCCAGACTTGGATCCCTAAATCTACATTATTTTTCCAAATCCCTGTCTTCGATGGCTTCCTTCTTTTCTCGATCACCTTTAAGGACCTGACGCTCTTCAAGATTTTGTTCAAAAAGGAAGTCTGCCTCGAGTTGCTCCGACTAGGAACTTCACCTCAAGACTGGTAAAACACTGTTATGGAAAATTATGAAAATTTGAGGGCACTGTTTTCAGCAATGTATTAAGAAAATTCCCAAAACTGGGAAGATGATTGCTTGACACGATGTCTTGGATATATTGCTTTATTCGTGATAAGTTGCCAGACTCGCTTTTGATAACCGTATTTTCTCGTACTTTTTCACTGACAGATACATTATTTGAAATTTTGCAATCAAAAGGTATGGATATCTTGTATTGTGGACAAAAGATCCAGGAATTGATAGAAAATGTCAAAGAAATTAAAGAGAGTAATTTCGAACTTATTTTTCAAGAATCCTTTGTCCTTACTGATGCGTCTTTCGAAATTCGTAGAACTGAAACACCGGATATTTACAAACATCTTTTTCAGGAAATAACGGATAATATTCTGACACAGCTGACAGACAAACAGGTTCAAAACGATTTCTGAATTGGAATTCTTTAATTTACTTTATTCTAGTTTCTTTTCAAAGCACAATAAACAATTTCCAGAAACGGCATTGAAATCGCTAGATAAGCATTATGGCCGATTCTTCGATGTAATTCGTCTGAAAAATGAGTTGATTGCAATTTATTGCATGTTCTGACTTCGATCGAAAGTCAGTGCTTGACATTCTGAAAAGCATGCATGAGCAGGAAATTGTACCCCTTTAGGTATGCCTGAACTGTTCAAATTAGCGAAATTGGTCGTCTCCATCCCGTCTTCAAGTGCAAGTGCGGAGCGATCTTTCTAGGCTTTAAAACGAATCCACGCATACTGCCGGAGCACCCAGAAACAAAACAGACTTTCTTCTTTGAGTTTAATGGCTATTGAGAAAAGCTTGTTAGTTTTGCTTCAAAAGAAGCCTGTCTTTTTCGATAATGTAATTGAGAACTTTGTAGAGAAAAACAGGAGGGTTGATTTTTTGTATCGTTAGAGAAGTGACAATCTTTTGAAATTGTGAATAATATTTGGAAAAAACAGTCGTGCTAGTCTTGAAATTGTCTTCTGTTTTAGAATGTAATCATTTTGAGTTGTGAATATGGTTTTTATTCATTTACATATACCGTTTATGCGCATATGTAGTGTACAGTGTATAGGCTATTATGTGAATTAATTGCAAAGATAATTAATTTTGTTCATCAACCCGAGTTTAGTATCATCGTACTAATAATATTATGTAATATTAATGATATATCAAAGATATTGGCATCACAAACTATGATGAAAAAACTCAGTGTGGAGAAGTATAGCCTATAATTGGTGACTAACATGATGAAAATAATCAAGTTATGGGGCATTTAAATGAAAGTATCATAGGGTCTATGGTTTATGTGCATGCATATAGTTAGACGGCGCCGCATGCCTATTGTGTGAACGCAGGATTCGCCACTGATATATATATATATATAATATATATATATATATAATATATATATATATATAATATATATATAATATATATATATATATATATATATATATATATATATATATATATATAGTTGGAATCCATTTTTCTAGTATTTCACCCTATATTCATGAATTTACCTATTTTGCCTTGAATTTCTTTCAACGCTTTGTTTCATTGTTTATTCTTGTTGTCCATTTTGGTTTCATGTATCACGCTTGTTTATCGTTCAGCTTTCATATCTGTCGAGATCGTTGTGCATATGTACACATCTAGTGTCTCATTGGGCGGCTGCGTTGATTGATGTGGTACATCTAATTCAAAGTGTCCTTGCAAACCGTCTTTGTTAGTTTGTCGTAAATATAACTGGTGGACGCTCTAGAGCCGCAAACGTTAGATAGCATGTAAATGTCATTATTGTGCAGTATGTAAAATGAAAAATCACTTGCACCTGAGTTCTTCCGCTTATCAAAACCGATCACATATGACCCAGTCTCTGTTCGGAATGATTACAGTAATTTGATTTCGAACATCAGATGAGGGAGCTTTACGATGTTTGTATAATATCTCCAACAAACGTGGAAATTGGAAAATCTTACAACTTTTGATGTTTTGTCAAATGATATCGATTATGTCATCGTTGACTATTACAAGCAGACCTACTTCGACAACCCCTCCCCAACATTGATTACGTACGAAGGGTAGAATGTAATCTACGTACAAGAAAAAATGGGTCGTCAAACAGTATTCAACAGAAGAGGGCTTGATGGATTGTTAATATAGGTACATTTTCTGGCAATTTCAGCTCACCTTTGCTGTGTAATAGGAGCTAGTATCACTCACTGCAGATCTACGATCTTCTTTATTGGATTCCGTTTGAGCTAAAAGGGACTTATCCATTAGGACATAAGTTTCCCTCCTTGGAGATTCAGCCTCCACTGAGTTCCACACAAATGTTTGCCGTCTAGGAGATTCATTGTCAAGGGGACTTCTTGTAAAGGTTTCCCGTCTGGATGAAGCCCCATCAAATTCAGAATCACAAAATAAATCGTGCAGGGCTGAACCATCTTTGAAGGACGCTGACTCCGAAGATGGGCTTCTCAAAGTCTGTTGTTTACCATGCAGATTTGTATCTACTAAAGGAGAGAAGTCTAGAAGCAGCTTTTCATCATTGCAAGGTTCTCTCTCAATTTCTTGTCCACACAAAGGTGCAGACCGAGAATCTTTAAAGGTCGAAACTTGTGGAGATAGGCAATTCAGAAGCTTATTCAAGTTCGAATGATTTTTAGGCGAGGGAGAAAATGTAGTGAGCCGGCTCGAAGGATCGCGAAGTAATGAAGATTCAGGAGGCGACAGCTGACACAGTAGAGATAGTTGACTCGGAGGATTTTTTAGTGATGAAGACTCCGGAGAAGACCGCTGGCAGAGCAAAGACCGTTGACTCGGAGGAGACAGTTGACACAGGAGAGATCGTTGACTTGCAGCATTTCTATATGTTGGCAATGAAGCGACAGGAGATAGCTGGTCGAGTATTGGCCGTTTAGTTGGAGTGGGGACAGTGTGGGATGGCAGACTGTTGCTGACTGATGATGAGAATGAGGTCTCTATCGATCTGACATTGTGGTCAACGGAAGCTGCGGCGATCTGCGCGTTGACGAATATTTCACACCATGGAGTACTTCAGGTGAGAAGGTTTTCGTGTCGACAACACATTGATCTTTTGCCCACCGCTGCTTGCATTGCTCTTTAAAGGATACCGGACCGATGAAGACTTCATCCTCCACATAATTTCTGCAAAACAATGAGCAACAAATATGACACGGTCATATGCAGTCTCTTGTCAAACCAGCAGCTGATATTATTACAATTTATCACTGAAAATGAGAGTATCATTCTGCGAGGATGGATGTGACGATACATCGGCAACCTATCTATTATCTGTCGATATCTAGGAGAAATGCTGATATTAATGATTTTGAAAATATTTTTTACTACTTAATTTTCTTAGATTCATGTGGCGATTATCCAAAAATATGAATGTAAAATCGAATAAATGCAAGGATGAATATGCAATTATACAAGCACATTTTGTATATGGCGCATTCCTAAATACTATGATTATAAGCATTACGACTAAATGCTGGTTTGGTAACTGCATCTATCCGATTTACAAAAAAATGTGGCGCTATTTAAAAATTGTATGATAATTAGTTCCCTACTTCATATAACGAGGGTTTATTATGCCAGTACCAGCTAAAATTCAAAAACCCACAAAGTATACAACTACTGTTTGGAAAACATAATTGGATTTGATATTGCAATACATTATGTGCCAATACACGCTGTCAAATTTGTTTATATGTTCAATGCAGCTAGTTAGTATATACCTGCTATCTGCATGTCGTAGTTGTTCAACGAAAACAGCAATATTTTCACTGCCGTGAGAAGCAGAATGGCGCCCGACAAATTGGAGCAACTTATTTTCTTGCACCACAATTTGCGGATAATAGAATTTAACCGCTAGCATAGAACTTCATGGCATTGTTGTTATATTTGACTTAATTAGATAGTACATAGTACATTATATATGTTCTACATGTCTAGCTTTCAACATACATTGTCTATAATCTTCATATCCTTATCCGAAAACATCTTATATTCTGTGTATACTGCACTGGCGAAAAAAACCGACCGTCGGTCGGCGACTGCTTCAAAGGAAAAATAATTATTTTAGAAACCGGCCGTCGGCCGGTCACCTTGGAAATATAAATAATAATAAGAAGGCCAATTTTTTAAAAAAGCCAATTTGTCAAACAAACTATTTCCTGTCTTTCAACAATCTCAAAAACAATGGCTGCACCATGATAAAACACTAGGTTTACCACAATGAGCACGAAACTTGTCTAGCACTGTGACGCACTAAGAGTTATCTATTCACTTTTTTGGGGCCTCATACCGTATGCTATCCTTAAATCCACTTGGTAGTCGTTTCGTTATTCGATGTTTTCGTCTTAGGAGGACGGGGTCTCCATGGAATCAACACCAAGACCTTTAGACCTTTTCACAGAAAAATGCTCACTTAACGTCATCCTAAGCATGAGCTATTTACAGAATGACGCTAGGCGCTCGAGGAACGTTTCCTAATGACTTAATTTACTTGATTTGCTATGTTCAATAAAATTGACACGCTTCACATTGAAATTCGCGCTCAACAACACTTCCCTGCTCTAAAGAAAAGCTATAGGCTATTCACAGGGCACTTGTAGTGGTTGTTGATTTAAGTACTGTAATTGAAATAGATAATGAAGAAAAAATTGGCCGGTTTTTTAAGGACTTCAAGAACTAGCCTTCAGAAATAATTAATTTGGAAACCGGCCGCTGGCAGATTGCCTTGGAAAAATAAATCATTGGCCGTTTTTTCGCCAGTACAGTAGTTGTCTCTTCAAGGCAAATTTCAATAGGAACACTAAAAAATTGGTTAATGACAGGTACACTACAAGTCCTAGTTTGATATGATGTTAGAAAGAATCAGGAATGTTTTGATACTAGACGATTATACTTAATATTGTATACAAAATTTTTCGCTCAGCATCCACAGACTATCTTCAGGTAGAATAAGAAATTCATTGAAGGGTTAGTAGTGCAATGTAAGCAATTCAAACAAAACATAGTTTAACGTACCTCGAGTAGGGGCTGGCAAGAAAGGATTGGCAGAATGATTGACATCAATGAAATATTAGGAATTAAGATGAAAGATGATGATGATATGCGACAGGTAGTACTGGGTTACAATTTACCAAAAAGCATTAGAAATTGACCTGACCAGTAGTTTAGGTAAGAGTACAAAAATGTAAAAGGAATAAAGGATGTAGCTGCATAAAAAGGTTAGTAGAAAAGGAAGCTTTGATAGCTGTCGAGCTCATTTTTGTTGTTAGTTTTTATCAATAAATTGCAGACACTGATATGCAAGCTACGGCGACAGTATCAGAATGATGGAATCAAACATACAGTCCGTTTCATAAAAAGTGGATCATCCTAAAATTTGACTAAATAAAACATAAGTATGATACAGAAAGCATTTTTCATGTTATTTCATGTCCCTAATATATTTATATGTCCTTATATAATCTGATAAGCTATGATACAGTAACGGTTCTTAAGAAGCTAATATTTTGTGGCCCTACCCTTATTGTCAATGACATTACCAATTCGTCTAGGCATTGATTCGATGATATCGTTGATTTTTGACTGATCTAACTTTCTCCACTCTCTTTTTAACAGTGACGTAAGTTGTGATACGCCATCTGTAGGTAGCAGTGAACGACGAACGTTACGTTTTAGAATACCCCATACATTTTCTATGGGATTCAGATCAGGAGAACGAGCTGGCCAAGATAATGTCCTAAGCCCTAATTGAGACTTGCATAAGTTGACTCCACTACTCCTGTGACACGTAGCATTATCATCCATAAATAACCAAGTCGATGGATCACCAAGTTGATCTGTCATTTGGCCAATGTTCATTCGTAAAACATTCACATAGCGTTCAGAATTCATGGTTCCTTGCTGTATGTGAAGTCTTCTACGAATAGTGGACTTAGAAATAGACGAGTATAGTGCAGTCATCTCAGTTAACGAGAGACTTGGATCAACTTTAACAAATCTCAAAATTAGGCGGTCTATACGTTTGGATGTATTGCGTGGACGGCCAGAGCCCTCTTTACACAGAGGCGAAATCATCATTATGCCATCGATGCACATTTGTGTAAGGGACATTTAGTCGCTTGCTTGTAGCTCGCCCCAAAGGGAAAACCCTATTTCTTTGCCTTTTGTGAATGCGATCTCGTTATTGTTCATTTGTGCTTTGTATTGTTTTCAACCGTAAGAGATAGATTTCTAGCTGAAAGCAATCAGGAGTGCCTGCCAACACCACCGCAACGAAGTCAGGAAGCTATGGAACATGAAGTCCAGTTAATCACATGTAGCAGTTACATTATTGTTGATGAATAATGGTGCTATACTGGCTCTGATTGACCGATTTTCTTTATTTTTGTTTTGCTTGATAGGTTTTGGCTTGTAGAACAACATATTACATAACAAAGGAAACAAATGTAATTTTATAAGAGTGAGGTATGATTTTGTGTAACATTGCTAAATGAAGATCAAATTATCTACTACTTTTTTATCTATAACAGGAAAACAATTCAATATTCATGCTTGAAATTTCCAACAATGATATTAGTAAGCACAACTGACATATCTTCCAAATTTCAGAGAAATTCGTTCAAGTTTGGCGGAGTTAGACAAAGTTGAAGTTAAGGCGATGTTTAAGGGTGATCCATTTTTTATGAAACAATATGTATTTCCGAGGATGCATACAAGCCGGAAAATGAAGTGCAGGATATATACTATAGGAGCATAACTTACGCGTCTTTTTCATCATCAGTCAGAAATTCTTCTGCGAACTCAAACGTCTCATTCTCAATCAGTTCGACATCATAATCCATTGTGACTCCTACAAAGAGACAATATTCAGTCATAAGGCTTGGAAGCTAATTTAACAAAAAATTTAAAAAAAATCAGAAATCGCACCATCACAATTATGACCATGATTAGCTGGTCCCGATTAGCATGTGAGCCTTTGCTATAAACATTTACATACTCTGTCTACAAGCATGTATGCTCAATTTCATATTCATTTCGCATGCCGACATCTCCAATATCATTTAACATAACGTAACACGTTATTGTACAGGATTGTGCCCATGTCAGATGCTTCAAATTCCCGAGTTATATAAAAGCGATCTCTTAGATTTCCGGGCGAGATTTTACATTTACCAGATGCGCCTGTTCACGATTTTTCCAAGCACATTAAAGTAAATTTAGAGTACATGCTTCATATTAAGCTTCTAATCAACAGACATGTCGAATCATGAATTCAGGTAAAACCCATAAATTCATTGATTTTCTTGTGTCAAGAGGCCATCGTAGTTAGTGCTGTTGTCGAAAGGTGGAATATTGGCTCTAATTTAGATAAGCTGGAAATTTTATTTAAGCAACAAGTAAAGACTTCATAAAATATCCGATGACTAGATCAGCCTGTTACAATCATTGCATTCCTCGTTCGTTGCAATTTAGAAGGATCAAGAAGCAACTAATCAGATTACTCAAGACGATCATCTTGTTATTCTTTTCCATTAGAGGTACCATAAATGTGTAAATAAAGGCCTCAAGAACTTGTGATTGATGCAAAAGAATCGTGTGGGATTAACACGATAAATTATTGTCAGCAATGTTGCCATGGTACGTCACTGAACCCTACATTCATTTTTGCTAAGAGCGAGGGATTATCCGTGAGAATTGTGGGTCTTCTCATACAAGAGATGGGGTGCTAGGGTTTTCAAAATCCCGGGATTGATCCCGCGGGACAAGCAAGCTTAGTGCATTTAATGGTTGGTATGTCTAGGCTAGCGTAGGCTGAGCAATATTATGCGTTTTTTTTAATTCGACGGTGCACTGAGCAATACAACTCATGACATCAGATAGAGTGTTCTTTTAACCTGCAGACATGAAGTATAACAATAGTTAGATCTGGCCATCGTACTCAATATACGTTGTCGCATTAAAACCTGGTATGTGATTTTCAAATCGAAATGCAAATACAACTTTTCGTGACGTCTGATAAAACATCGATATTGTATTACAATCGCTTAAAAATTCATTAAATATTAGTACGCTTGCATGCATAATGATCTCTCTCTCTCTCTCACTGCCTGAACATAGTTTTATTTGTTGATATCAATGAAAGTAAATAATTTTTAGCATACTGCAGAAATATATGCTGAAATAAATTCTAGTATATGAATGTATGAATGAGCAATGCACACCTACATATAATAATGAGACAATCGCGTCAGTTTCACATATAACAACAAATTTGCAATAATGAATTATCATCATTGTCATTTTTATTCCATCTTCATACAACCAAACCACCTAAGAACAGATGTTAGAGAATCACGTTTACCTTAACCCGGGATTACTAAACAATTGGAAATGCGACAGTACCGCGAATCCAAGATTAAAAACCTTAGTAGGTGTCTATTCATGCCAACACCGGTTGAAAAGTGGAACGATTGGCAGATGTTTCCTCCGCGAATCTATTATTCCAATAATGCTGATCATCGAAGTGATTGTCTTTAGCACAATTATATTTCTATAAAAAATTATTATTTCCTGCAAATCTCTGTCGCCAATTACGAATTTTTGTTAGGCGACTAAAATCCAATGAAGAAAAATTGGGCAAAATTTTCAAACTAGCAGTGCTCTATGTAAACTTAGCGCAGGACTATTGAATAAAAGACATGCATGGAACATTCAGATCAAGGCAATGCTTTCTGTTCAATAGCACATTTTTGACAAATCCCTTCAAAATTGAAAAGGCTGTTAAATCTCAGGTGAACTCTTGAGTTAGTATACATTGTAAATTAAATAATCCAAATAAAATGCCGTAACCTTTAGGGTTACAGATCCTCGTCTGGGCCAAGTTTTTAAATGAACTTTTGCAAAGTTAAGTTTGCATGGAAACAAACAAAGAATACGCAGCTGATGTTTAAAATTATGAAATTGTGATCGAAGTCACTAGACATCGGGTATTCGTTACTTCAATGACCTCATCAGCATGCAAACTTTACAATGCACATGTCAATTTATCCAAATATGTAGTGTCATGTGATTCTGTTGTGCAGAATAATTGCTAAAATTCAATTTTAATTCAAACTTTTCATATTTTTCATCAGGTTGAATAAATTGCGCAAGCCATGCATGCTTAGAAATATAATACATGGCGCTCTGTTAACTTGCCTACCAAACATTTGCTCGATGACGGCATATCATAGTTTGCAAATCATCAATCTTCTAATGAATTTAAATTATGATAAAGTTTATTAATTCACTTAAGGATGATGAGACCATATTTACTCTATGAACGAACCGAACTTTCTGCAAATCTAGATTTTGGTACCGATGCCAGTCTAAGTTAGTTACCCCCCCCCCCCTGTGATCGAGATTCATGTGAAATTCCATCAATGCTCTTTTCCACAAATTTTTTCTGAAGGGAATTTGGTTCTTGAAAAAATTTAACTCGAACTGGAATTTCGAAGTAATTTAACGTTTCTCTGCTCTAACAACGACTTAATCTACCTTCATCAGATTTAACTGTTTTCTTTCTTCAAATTATGTAGTCTTCTACTTCACAAGCTATGTTAACTATCATCAATTTCATCACGATACTTCTTCAAATATATTTTCATTAAATCTTAAATTTAAACATTATCGCTCTTGTTATTTCATTTCTATACAATTATTTCAAGAATTTTCCTTATATTTATACAATCAATATATTTTTAATTTTATCATCTAATATTATTATAATGAAGTATTTCTACAAGATTCTGTGTTTTGTCCAAAATGAATTATTATTATCAGATTTTATTCAGAAATTAATTTGTTTCCTAAATTGATCCTAATTCATAATTTATTGATTTATACTCAGAAAATACTATAATTTATTTATCATTATTATATTTATTTCTTGCATTCATCTTATACCCAATATTACCTAACACATTTTTTTATCCTTTAGCAATTTATATATTTATAATCTTTTCAATTTTATGATAAATCTCCATTTTAATCCATTTCCTTTTCTGATATTAACTATCATACTAACTTCTTCAGATATTTATGAATTATAATCCTATTTAATATCTTTACAAATATTCATTCATTATTTCACTACCTTTCTTACAACATCTTTATATGTACATTGTTATAAAATTTATAAATTTTAAATACTTATTCTATAATTATGTCAATTTAGACATATACTCTACCACTACCTTTAAAAAAATTCCATTTCTTCCACTAATAACCCATTCTCAGGAAAAGATTTCAATTACTAAAGTGATTTCATTTTCTTCTTGTTCAGTACCTATTGTTAATCTCATTTATATTGCCATCATTTAATAACGTTCATCCATATAATGATCCTAATACTAACTTTCCCTAATTTCAACTATAAAACAATATTAATTCCTATCACAACAAATATCTAATTCCCTGCAAATAAATACTTATTCTACTTAATTATATATTCTAATTAAATTTCCTTTCAGATTACATTCTATTACCAATCTTTTTTAACAGACTTCAACAATTCCATAATTCAATTAATTAACATATATTAAAAAACACAACTATCCAAATCTTTTAAATATTTCAAAACACATTTATATTTATTTTAATTTCCCACTTTAACTATTAATAATTTTTAGCTCTAACACTAACATAAATTTTTCATACCACAATAAAACATTTTTATATCTTATTTTACAGATATATATTTCTAACTCTCCCCTTTACTCCCTCATTTATATTCTTTATCACTATCTTTTATACTATTTTACTTATTCATATTTCTTTTCAATATACCCCATAACTATTTACTTTACACGTTCAGAATATTACTCGAGATTTATGTTATAATCTTTATATCCAAAAACAATTTATTCATTACTCAATGAACTTTTCTATTCATTACAAATTAGCAAAGATTCTTTTCTTTTTTTATCCATTTATCGATTGATTTCAAAATCAACATATATTTGACACTAATCTTTTCTCAACAAACATTTACATAACTAAATAAGCTACTCTAATTCTTAAATACTAAATATAAAACGCTAAAAAACAATTAATCTCACGATTTACCCTTTAATTAAAAGATAATATTCATTTTTATAGCCCAAACTTATTAACAATTTTAGTTTAATATTTTTCATATTTAAACAAATATTTATTATCAGCAATTTCCTGAATCAATTATACTTACTATTCTATTAATCATAATTTCAAAATACTTTTACTAATCTAGATTATTATCCTTACACCCAATTTTTTCAGATTATACTACTCATTTTATCAAGTACTAAGATTTTTATATTATTATAAATTAATTATGTCTTAAATTATTGAAGCAGTTAAAACGAAATCAAAAAACTCCTCTCTTCATTAACAAATAACAGAATTGTCTCAATTCTTACCTACTACAAAGCCTTAACATTTTACTTAATTACTTCATATTTCTATTTTTCTTTATTCTCATTCATATATTTTCTCAGATTCTAATCTACTTTTTTATAGTTCTATTTTATTTTATCATTCTTTCCGGCACTACTTGTCATAATATTAGCATTTTAAACACTTTTATTATTCCATTTACCTTATAATTTTCATTTTCATCTGAATTCCAGAATTTTCTAACTCCTTCATTTTACATCAATCAGATTTCTATATGCAAATTTTTCTATTTTTATCCATACACTTCTTCAATTTATACATGTAAAATTCCATACTAATTTAGATTCTCCTGCAATATGTTATTGTTCTGTTTCAAATTTAATCTTACTCCCTTCTTTTTATTAATGAATAAATTTATCGATTTAATTCATCCCCCTTCATAATCAATCCTCTTCAGATTTTATTTGTATCATAATTACACTATTATTCCTCATTAAAGACATCATTCTTATCCATTTTCAGCATGTTATAGGATTTCTTCAAACTTTACCTTATTATTCTTTAATATTTTTGTATTTAAAATTAATCAGATTATTTTATCTTCTCTCATAATCCAATTCATATAATTATATTTTTTAGACTTTTTTCATATCTTTTTAAATTCAGATTCGTTAAAAACCTATTTGAATATTTGACAAAAAGATTATAATTCATCTTTTTAACCTTCAATTTCCTGTATACCTGCCCCCCAAATTTTCTTTCCTTAAGTACTCAATTAGATTATATTTGCTAAAGAAATTCAATTCTCTTCACATTTCCTACTTTTATATTTTAAATTTACAACCTTTTTTCGATTAATCTATATTCATTCACTCTATTTTTAAAACAACAATTTTCATTTCTTTCTTTTAATTTATATTTCCATCTATCTAGTTATGCATTAATATCGTTTTTCATCTCCATTTTATGATTATGTTATTCTTCAGATGAATATTTTTTATACTAATTAAATACTTTACTTAGTGATAAATTTCCCTTACTGTATTACTCTTCCTTATTTAATTTCTTCAGATTGTATCTCCCCTATCTATTTAATTTCTTATTTACATTTTATCAGATTCCTATTCCTGTATAGATTATTTGCTCGAAATATTCAATTACCTCTACATATGTATCCTTTACAATAACTTAATTTCCACCACATAACAAGCTTTTAACTTCATTCACTTCTAAACATAATTCAAAATTCATTTTTCTTTTTTCTTTAATTGTTTACATCACAGATTTCTTTTTTTTAGATTTATATTTAGTGGGGACCGAACCTTTTTATTAACTTACTAATTAACTCATCCATTTCTTCATAATCTCATTGTTTCATCTTAATATTTTGAAAAAATATATTTTACTATATTATTATATATTAATTCATCTTGTTCGATTTCATAATTTTATTTAACTATTCTTTTTTCCCTTTTTTTCATTATTATTTCATCTTATAATTTTCTCTTAGAATCAATTCAATATTCATTTAATAATTATTCAGTGAGGGATTTTCTTTTTTTAAATATGTTAAAATATCTTTGTATATCAATTTATTTTCTTCTTCAGATTATTAATATTATTACCTTATTTTTCCCAAGTATCATACTTAACAATATATTACTAATCCTTGTTCAATTTATCTATGGTATAATCAGTTTTTTTTTTTTCCCTTTTTTCCATATTATTACTATATTCTTGAAAATTAAATTCTTATAAACTTTTCATACGTACTAAAGTCTTTTAATATATTTGTTATACTATTTTCAAGATTTTATAATTCCATAACGATTATCTTTCATATTTTAATACAGAATTTTTTTTCTAAACAATATATTTTATATCTTCAGACAATAATATAAATCCATCCTATAAAATAAAATTATTCTAATTTTTTCAGATTATCTTCATTATATATTTACAAATTTATCCCACTCAGATCTTTTTTAATTATACTCTTATAGACTCATAAATACTTTCAGATTTTTTTTATTCTATCAGGTATTTTTTACAAATTTTATTTTCTTCAGATTGCATTATTTTTCAAGAGACGTTATAGATATCTTACTTTATCACTTTATTCATAACACTTCTTTTATTTCAGATCATCATAAATTCTTACCAATTAATATCTATATTACATACTTCAATCTATTACTTTTTTATCTTCTTTATGTTAAAAATCTATATAAATTCCCTATGTAATATAAAATTTATATTATATACATTTTATAACGGTTCAATAAAAAACAGCTTTACAATCTATCAAATACGAAGAGAACAAATCCTAGATAAATATGGATTTTATTAATAAACTTAATATAATATTATAATAACTAACCTGTCTACATTTTTCAAACTTCAATTATACACAATAAATACAACTGATTAAATTCTTCCTAATCCCAGACCATAAATAAATTAATTGTCATTATGATTTAATATTTTTATTATTTATTATTTATATTCCTAACTTTTTTATATGTCTCTTTCCTTCAGAATACTTAGACAATTTCTAAAAGATTAATTTTGTTTTAATTTTCAATTTTCACTTATCGTCTTCTTATGTGTACCAATCATTCTTTCTTATACTTCAATTAAATTATCTAGAAAGTCCAATATTTTCTTTCTAAATTCAGAATTTTTCTATACTATTTATTTTTGAGTTTTCAAATCTTACATTGTCTTTCTTTCTTCAATTTATCGGTATCATTGTCACTTCTTCAAATTAGATAAATATATTTAAACTTATCTTTTATCGTTATAAATAAGTCTTAATAATACTTAATCCATATCTTCCTTTAAATATTTTTTAGTTCAGATTGTACTAATCACTCATTTATTCTTCAGGATTTTTTAGTATTTCATTTACATTCTATATTTATACGAATTTTTCCCACTTTTATCTACTAAATCACAAATCTCCGTATTCTATTCCTTTTACCATTACCTCATGTTCTTTCCATATTTACTTCCCTTGTTTTTAAAAGTAATGTTGATTTTTATCAGATTCTAAAGTCTTCAGAATAAATTTTAATTCTTTCCTTTTATTCCTTATAAAGATTATTAGACTCAGATTTCTTATTTATATTTAAGATTTTTAATTGCACTATTTTATTTATTTAAATTTTAATTTATTTAAGCTTTAAATTATACTTACATTTTTTATCGATGTTTTGTATACTAATTTACTTATGCCAAACTAACAATTTTTCCGTGTATTTACTTTATTATATTTGTGTATCAAGTTATTTTAATTTAACTTAATTTATATTATCTTTTCTCCGCCCTAATTTCTAAAGATTCATCATGAACGTTAATATTTATTTTACTTTCAAATTTAGCTCTTTTTATTTCTCTTTGTTTAATTCCGTATTTATTCTATTTTCAATTTATATTTATTTTTATCACTACAGAATATTATCTTTTCAAATTGATTTTTCCTTTTACAGATGAATCTATTATTTTTCCTACCAACTATACCTGAATATATCACACGAATTTTTTCAATCATATTTTAATAAAATCATTATACGACCTTTCAATGTCAGATTATCATCATAGACTGAGACTTAAGATTTTATTATTTTTACCACCTATCAATTTCATTTATATTTCTAAACTTTTTTCATATTCTATATAGCATTAATAATTATAAACATAATATTCATAATTTAAACAACTCTCTTATTTCGTATTTTCTAATCATCATATTATATCTCTTTAAACTACTTCTTCAGAATTTCAATCCCTAATAACTTTAATATTGTCGATCCAAACTCAATTTATAAAATACTAGTTTTATATTCTTTCTTCAGTATATTATTATTAACTATTCTCTATATATCAATATCTTACCTATTCATATTTTTATTAACTAACACACATTTTCAATATATTTATATTCTATTTACAATTCTCTTTCAACTATCAGATTTTTTTAAATCTTCAGCATATTTTAATAATTTTATTATCATTTAATAAAATAATCTTTGAACTTAAACTATTATTAAAGATTCTTAGCTTTTTTTTTTCCTCTTTTTATTTTCGATCATTGTTCTAGATTCTGCTCTAGTTAAAAAGATTTTTCTTGTACCATTAATCCGTAGAATTCAAAACATCTTCTACTATTAACATTTCACTTATATATTTTTTCTTATTAAATTTCATTCAGAATCATTCTTATAATTTTCTATGTCACATATATATAACATTTACTATTTACTCACTTTTCTTCAGATTCACGCATTTATTTTACTTCTCATTTATCATTACTTCTGATTTATCACTTCAAAACCCCTTTCATTATAACTTTGTAAATACTTACTTTCACAAACTCCAGATTAATACTAAAATAACAATTAAGCATTAAACTCTTCATCATGACAATTACACCAATCCTCGCTTTCAAATTATCCAACGTTATTTTCTTAGTTATTCACCATAAATTTAATTACTTAGTACAAATTCCTATACTTCCCTTCATTACTTAATTACATATATCAGATAATCTAGTATTTTTTTCTCAGATTCCTTTAATCTTGATAATATTAAGTATTTTAAATTTTCTAATATATTTTCGTTGCTACTTTTCTCAACATATATCAACTTGAGAATTCCTAAAACATCCATTAACCTATTAAATGCTCTTCTATTTTAATCATATTCTTATATTTGCTAAATTAATTTAATAAAATTTCGATATCAACCTAAATTTTTTATTTTTGTATTATTGGTGATGGTATGCACTTCTCTATCAATTTCATATTTATATATTATTTTAATATTTATTATCATGATTATATCTCCATTCTCTTGATTATTATTAACACATCCCTTTTATATTTTCTTAACTCCAATTTTTCATTTTAAATATTATTACCATTATTTTCCTTCAGATTACTATTATGTCATTAAATTTATACCAGAATTATTACAATATAAATTTCTATATGCTGTCGTTAAAGATTAACTAATCTACTTTCTATTTATTCTATTTATTTTACTTATTATTTTGTCAGATTACTGAATTTTTCTTACTTTTCATTTCAGAATTTCGCTATTTTTTTGATCATTTTTTTTTTTTTTATATATCTTAATATTCAGATTTTTTACGGGTTAAAGATATTCCAAGTTTTTAATTATTGTAGTTTTCAGAAAAATCTTATCTCGAATTTTTTTACCTCCGCCTAACAGTTACTTTATCATTATATTTTTGTTAACTACTTCTTAAGAATTAGGAATTTATGAAATTATTTGTTGTAGAATTTTTTTTTGTATTTCTCTTTTCTACATTTTTTAGAGAATTCTCAATTAATCTTATTCATTACTCATAATCCAGCTTTTCACTCTAGAAGTATTCAGATTATTAATTTAGATATTATCCATTTTACTTTTTCTTTTTTTAATTCAGCAATTTATAGATTCGAATTGTTTTTTAAATTATTTACATTTGATTCTACTATTTCAATCTTGTTGTTCTTCTTCATGATTTGATAAAATTATTCGTAAATTTCTACTCTTAATTTTTTTTTTATGATTTCCAACTTTCAATTTAAATGCAATTATTTAATATTTTATCTCGATTATTTTTACTCCGCAACTGCATGGTTTTTTTCTTCATCTTATTTTTTCTCTTAGTTTCTATCAGAAGCACTTAAAGATGCTTTTTTCCATATTTTATTTCAGATTTATTGTTTATTTATTTTATTAATTATAGAATTGAATAGAGAAATCAAAATTCATTTAGCATTAATACCGTATTTAAATAGTAATTATATTGAGAGTTCTCCTATTTAATAATTTTATTTTTCCATTTTTTTTATATAATTATCCTATATTTTCTTATTTAATATTCTATTTTTCTTTCTTCAATTTTCTTACCAAAGATTGCAGTTAGTTCTGCTTATACAATACCTAATGATTATTAATTTTTTGTTCCCCCAGATCATATTAAAATTGTGGTATATAATATTTAAGTTAATATATGATGACATTAAAGAAATTTTGTTTTAGTTTGTTATTTAGCTTTTTCTCTTGAGAGTTTTATAACACTTACCAATTATTCATATTACTTATTCTTTGTTTTGGGACTCCTATCTTCATATTATCTTATTAAATTAATCCAATTCTTATTGCACTACGATTATATATGAATTAATTTTGTAAAATTTTTCATTGTACTTATATTTATAATGATTGTACCTTTTCTTTCAGCATTACATACCATTAGTCTTAATTCATTTATAATTGTCTCATTCTATCAGAAAACTTTATATTTCATTTGATTTTCCTAAATCCTCTTCGCTCCCTGTACTCAACCGTCTTAATTTTCCACGGAATTCCCACATGTATACCTATGATCAGATTCAACATCATTTTCAATGACTCTCTGACTGAATAGATTTCAGATGCATTGTAGCCTTACTCTTATTGAACCCAAATGCAACTTCGTACAGATATTATTTCTGCATTGCTATTATATGCAATATTGTTTAATATGTATGAATAAATCTTACTATTACATCAATGACCTTCAGTGAATCCATTCAAATTCAACCATGACCAGGCGGAAACCTGTGAAGAACTCTGGTTTGGGAGTTCTTTTTGAGTATGAAACTCCTAAAATAGTGCAGATTAATAGCCAGCGAATTGGTGTTGTGAATAAATTACTCCAGCTATTGATAATTGGATATATCATAGGGTGAGTAATAAAAGTTTTTATGCGACCAACTTGTTCATTATCCTTGCTTGGGATGTATTTATCCCAAAGTTTTCTTCCCATAAGACATGGATTTGGAATCTGTTTTTTTTAAATATTTTTCTAGCTTTCGTAGGATAATCAACTTTTGGAAGGATCCATTGCCGTCATGTAATGGAGCAAGAATATGAGGCTTGGCGAAATTTGGAAACCCTAGTACAAAGCTTCCAGATGAATAAGGACGGTCTGATTCCATCAGAGCGAAATATGATTGCAATCACAACTCGAACTCGGCTGCATTAGATGCACTGCACTAGAATGTTCACTTTGTGTTTTACTAAGAAAGAATAAAAGTGTCCATTAAATGCCAGAAGAGAACGGACTATGTCAAACAATTTTGCAATGAAAATGTCAGTTATCTTCGACCACATTTTGTTCCTTTGCTTGCACAAAACGCATATGCTATGGCGCACTCGTGCGTTGTATCTTTTTTGTGACAGGTTATGATCATTTGTTTTGACTTCCTGACTGTATTTCACGCAGTATTTTACCAGCAATTATCTAAAGCAATGCCGATGGTGCCAGTTTGAAGCGACAAGCTGCATGAAATCTATTCAAAGGGTCCCAGTATAGGTGCTAGTGCATGGCATCAAAAATTTACAGCTTCTTTAGACAAAAGTGGCTCAACATTTTTCTTGGGAACTTTTTTTTGACAGATTTACAATCCTCTTTCGCTCCATCATCGCCCATTTCCCATAATCGTCCTTTCGATCATACGCCGCTCATCATCTGTTCAATTCGTCACCCATTCGCTCGCTCACTGCTCAAGCTTGTCAAAAATGCCGTTTGCTCTTTCATCTTTTAAAATGCCTGAGAGAATATCCGTATATACTTTTGTTTCTACAACCGTTTTTCATGCTTTAAGTTGATTCTATGTTTTAGGTTGAATTAATTCATTTTAGACAAAAAAGAGAAAATCACCATTTCATTTAAGTTGAAATTCGAGATGCATGATAAAAACAATGTGTGCAATCACTCTAATGCATTTAATAGCTATTGGATATAATCACTCGAAACAATCTATTGTAGTCGTAACATAACCACACGCGCATAAATAATTTTACTTGCAGAGAAATAAACAATAATCTGAACAAGCTGATATGTCGATCACATGGATCCTGATATACAAGACTTGAGTGCGTTACAGAGAATGACATGCTCATGAAATTTATGAACGATGTCTAATTCACACTTATTCGTAAAATCACGAACTCCTTTTAGCTCAAGTTCACGAAATTGAACAATGAACACCACTCAGTTCAAGATAAGCATTGAATTCTTTCCGTTCACTCCCATTTCAAAAGTATTTTAAAAATTCAACTTGATCTCGTAGATCTCAATCCCAATTTTATCCCCACTGACCTAATGGCAATTTATATGAATAAATTGCATACATTCTTACCGCATGGCACAAAGTGCAGACCGATTACAAGCATCACTCTTTAGGCACGCCTAAAACTTCCATCCTAATAGGTTGAATAAAGTTAAATTGCCGCTAATTTCGTAATAAGAATTATCAAGCATGTACAGCAAAATGTACAGCCTTAAAAAGATATGTAAAAAGTATGATATGTACAAGTAAGATATGTAAAGTAAGATATGTAAAAAAAGTAGATATGCAAAATATACAGCATTGTATAGAAACTGCACGCCAAACTTGTAGTAGATCTCACAGATCTCAATTTAGGCGCTACCGTAAATTAGAAAAGTTTACCCTTTACAAGTCCCACTTCTCACTATCATTCTTCCGCTTACTATTGAACTGCTTGAAAATTATGCTTATGAATAATCATGAGTTATAAATAGAATTAGATACACTATGTTTGTCTTCATTTGACTCGATGTACAACGTCTTCATTTTGCACATCATTCGGTCACGTCACCGCACGTCAACCATGTGCCCTTCTTGTTATGAGTGCGCTGTGATGTCAATGCCAATGGTTTAATATATGATATGATGATGTCCATATTCACGTCATATTTGAGGATCTGTAAATATTAGTAGGCAACTGATGAGTCTGTCTTGCTAATTGGTTCTTCCATTTGCGTTCGTATGGTATTCCCAATTACTGCACTAGAAGCACTCAACATCTAGAATTTCTAAGAATTCTGTATTGTGCACAGCCTGTCAATATGAGCGTCAGGCGTCTGACAAAAGGACAAAAATAGCCTCTAGTGAACATTCTTACCTAGGTTATTTCGGCCAATCATGTGTGAACATTAAAACGAAGCAATGAACGGAAACGTTCCATTTCCGTTAATGTGCGAATTTAAGTTCAAGTTCAATTTGAGAAGATGAGCGAGAAGATGCAATGCTTGGATAAAATTGACAAGGTGCTCATAAAACTTACATAATGCGTTAACCTATTAGAATAAACTTTTGTGACATTGTCATAAAACAAACGATAATTCCTAAAGTCAACTAAAGATTGATTCAAACGTGACTTGGTGAGCAACATAAGTGCGTGACTTTGCAGCGAATAACGTATAGAAGTTTAAGAAACCGTTGTGAATACCAACTTGTGTGTGTGAAGAAAACCAGCTTTGTGTACGTTGTGAATACCCATTGATGTGTTTACGGGTTCTTAGAGGAAGAATTTTACATCAAAATTGCAATCGAACATTTTTCCGTTAAAAATCAATGCATAGTCCCGGCAGCCAGAGTGAGCTTCTGAGAGACTGAAGCCAAAAATCAGACTTCCACAGAATGATGCTAATTCTATAGTTTATTACAAATCTGCGGCGTCTGCCGAGACAGCATCAAACAACAACCTCCATGCTGGCCCAATGTGAGAGAATAGACTTAAAGTTTACGGCAAAAATTAGACTTTCTATTATCTGCTAGTGATAAAGTTAGGAAGTGACTGAGTATTAGTCACCACTTTCCTGATCGAAATGCTTTGTGTTATCATCATGACTTTTTTAAATCGTTTGATAGAATACCAACTAATGTTATTATAATGTGTATAGATTTCCTAAAAATGTTGTGTTTGCTGTACTTAAGAGGCTTGATAAATCTAAATATGCTTAGCCTCATGAATAAAGGTTCATGAACATGATAGAAATTGACGTGAAGACATTGCATGCGAAAAATTATGGCTCTCGTCTAGGTACATTTCAGTTAAACAGAGAAAACATTGAATATTTCATTTTTGCCGACAACTTCAATCAGCTTCCGGACTTAGTTCATGGGCCTACTACGTGTATTTCTTTGATTTTGTGTGAAGAGGAACTGGATAGAATTCGACAGGCGCGCAGATTATATATCATAAAGATTGCAAAGTGCCAGAAAAAGTGCCATTAAAACATTTTAATTACATAGTTTTAATCAGATTTTTGTCAATTACATGAGATTGAATTTGACTTAAGACTAATCATGAACTAAATTAATCAAGTAAATGAAACCGTAAGAGAAGAATGCAGAAATTCAAATCAACATTACTGAAGAATGTGAAGCATCTTGCTTGGTTAAAGTAGAAATTAGAAGGATAACATTAGCGCATTTTATCACACTACATGACATATCAGATCATTTAAGTGACTAGAAAAAGGTAAGAAAAGAAAACGAAGAAGGCTAGCATGTATTACTCAGAAGTAAAAATCAGCAAACGGAGAAAAGGTCTGCCAAGCGGAGATTGGAAGGTTTTTGAAGACAGACATGTATTGAAATATTCTTAAATTATATGAAATGCAGATCTGATAACAGTGCGATCGGTTATGACTGATAAAATAGTGAGAAATGTTGCAGGCTTTGGAAGAGTTTTAAGAGGAAAATGGTATTTCTGGATTTATGTTTTAGTGTATTTTTGGATTTCAGAATAATTAAATAAAACATTCTGAGAGAGTTGCAAAGAAATATTGAAAATAGGTGGGTAACTTAACAAGCATTGAATATTTTCTGCACATATTCTTTGGCATATAAACTATTGCGTACTATTTTATCATATAGATCTATCTTCTCTCACTTAAAAGAAGCAACAATACATAAGCAGTATCTTCCATCTCCCCGTAAACATTTTTCTGATGAATTGGCAATGTATTCAGAATCTCAAAGTTATAGCATTAAAATACCATTGTTGTGAAATTGGTCAAATTTAGAGGCAGACAACACGGTGGAGGTGGATTCAATATCTCAACATTCCGAATATTTAAATGATCTGTAGAACAAATACAGAAGTTCAATATAGGGACCATGAGAACATATACATACATCGAAGTGGAACAAGCACCTTATCCCGTCTGACTAATTTAGTTGTGGGTTAGTTATTTGCTCTAATACAAATGTATCAGGACTGGATCAGAGCGGTTGCTAAACAGCAAGTGAGAAAAGTAGCTGTGTTGTTATGTATGAATGTGCAATTTTCGGAAAGTACATGCGAATACATGATGCATCCGTATTAGGAGTCAATCATACATTTTCTCCTATTTAATGACTACTCCTGATTGCGTTGTGTGCACATCCCTCTCCAATAACATAGACTGTACAGTCAGATGTTTTTCAAGAAGGCTAATGCACCAATGTAACAGTCGCACATAATTCACGTTATCCAGCAATCAAAGCATCACTAAAGATTTGGATGGAATATAATCTTTCTGCAAAGTGGAAGGAAAGCTTTGAAACCAAAAATGATTGAATCTCACTTACAAATTTCATGTTAGAGGCTACTTTTCGCGGCTGATTGTGTTGTAAACGCAATTGATATCTGCGATTTGAATGTTAATCATAGTAAGAATATCCAATGAATACCCACCACTTTGGTCGTCTTTGCTTAAATAACAAAATAGCTCTGAATTATATCGTACCTGTCACTGCTTTGTCATAATCTTTGTGAGAGCGAAAATTTTATTTACATTTTCTCTAACGATTAGATACATGCCGTTAAATTTGCGGAAATGTATCACATTGATGTCAAACATGTATCTCAGAAACCTTCGCTGCAGTATTGATGGTGTGAAACGTTTCTTTCTCTACGGTCTTTATGTTTGCTGATCTTATAACAGATGGTGGTTTGAAATTCAGTCAACATGACTTTCAGGTATCATGGAAAAGGAAAATAGAAAAATGATTCTTAAAAAATTCTCAAAATGTCACAGCATCAGTCAATTAGAATCATAATCACAGATTGCTATTTGAGACATTATTCTGCTAATTGTTTAGTGGTATTTCATTTTCCATAGACAATGAATTGACAAAGATATTGTTGAAATATTACAAAAATATTTAGAAAAAGTGAAGTCCAAAAATGTTGATATTTCAATCAGTTTTTTTTTCTGAATTGGTTGGCATACAATTTTTTCTGTGGACTTTTCCTTGTCGTGAACGCAGTAGTAGGCATGATTTTTCTACTCCAATAGTGCTGTCCTAAACTATCAAAGTATGAATGACAAGTGTTCTTTATGGTTCCTTTTGATGAGTGATAATTGATTTGTAATTGCTCACTTGATCGTTTATCTTGATAGTTATAGGCATTTTGAAAGTTGAACCTTCTATTTTGATAAATGATACTTATAGGTATCGGCCCAGGACTTCCAAAGTGTTTACAACTTGCGAAAGTGAACTAAATTGTCACAAAACCTCAGATAGCAAGAAATAAATGCATTTTTATCTGCACAGTTTTATGCAGATTGAATAAGTACTTGAGAACAAAAAGTGTGCAGCTTTGACTAATTTTATTCCGTTAATGGAGACGAAAATTGCTGGGTGATGGCATTCGTCATAATATGCGATAAAAAATTTTCTGTGATTTTATAAAAGAGCATTATTCTCTTCACTTCCATTTATTTTATTGGAGTATTTTTTATAGCATATCCAAGTACCATGATTGTGATGAATGCACAAGCTTTCCATCAGTGCCATTGTGATCTGTAATGAGCAAGCCAATTCATGCTCATTAGCATATAGGCCATAGCGTAGGACGGTAGGAATTGCAAATTGCGATTCCTGATCATGAAACTGCAATGGCGTAGTCAAGGGGGGACAAGGGGGCAATCTTTGTGTTTTTATGCGGGTGATATTAACATCATTACTATGTCGAATTATTAATATATTAATGTGAGAATCTTGAAATCCTACAGTAAGCGCGCTTGGTTAATTTTTTCGCATGACCCCTGTTGCGCAACGATTCGCTAGAGATTGTTCATTTCTCTGTGAGTCAGATAGTGACGAACATACTGAAGGCATAATGTTTACAAAAGGATCTAAAGGCTCGAACATCTGAAGATATTATATATAGAACTTGTATATACTGTATGATTCTATGTTAATCCTGTATCATGAATGAACAATAAAAAGAACAAAATCAGATCATAGTCAAATCAGATATGAATGAATATTAGGGCCTCTTCTGATTTACGAATTTATTAAGGTGTAGTCTTATATTAATTAAGTCACATTTTATTGTCCCCTCCCGGAAATGAAATCCTGGCTACGCGACTGATAAACAGCATGTATTCCGAAATCATCATATGTCCTATTAATTACATCATGTAGTTGAGCAAACATGCAGTTTCCCTTTCTAAAACAACAGAAAACATTATCGAAGACACCTGGTGATATGACAGACAAAATAAAAAACAAAACAGTGCACTTTGGGACATCTTGGTGAATTGGCGTCGTTGTCCCTATTAACACAGAGTTTGATTATATACAGCGCCTCTAATTCAAATAATTTCTGCTCGACAAGTGCAAGCATGTGGATATAAAGCCCAGTAGTTATTTATCTGAAGCTTTGTGGTGATTGGTCATTTTTAACGATCGTTATACAGATTTGAAAACGTGGGGCATGGGTACTTGTGCCAGATGAATCTCGTGTGAGTTAATTCAAGTCGACAAGTTTTATTCTAAATAATAGTGTTTTTTTTTCCTTAAGCTCTGTCCCCATTCTTTCGCTATTGACAATGCTATTTTTTCATACCCACCACCATTTATTCTATATCCAAGCACCTTCGCCTCCCGATTCGACAACGCTACAGTTCAGGTGCTTGTTAAAATTGCTAATATTTAAATAATTATTCCTCCTTTATTATTTGAAATTGCTGATTATTGTAGATGTGTATATCTAAGATAAAACTAAATGAATCAATATTGAGGTGTCAGAGAATATACAAACTGCTTAATCCCTTTCTGGTTCAAACAGGTTTAGAAGTTTATAAAAACTTTAATGTTAACAATAATGTTAATCGTAAAAACAACTTTTTATATTTTCATATAAAACATCATTCTCTTAATGAATGCAATTATCCATCGTAAATAGAATAAGCGTTTATTTGATTTCATCATAAATAAAGGGAAAATCATAACTAAGTACATAAATTGCAAATCATTTCCATATGATATTGTTATACATTATGGTGCAATACGGGAAAATTACTTAGCGCAGCGTTCGGTGCGACACAATTAGACAGATAAATGTGAAGATGACTTCAACACGGCGGGTGACAAATCGTATAAGATCTGATCTGGGCTCATAGTTTTTCTGAAGAGCTTCATAACTTGCTGTTCTCGTCGGGTTTTGAGATTTGGTAGACAATAATTTTCACACTCTATACCACATATCACTTTGTGACAACGCTTGTTGAATTGTTCAAGAAACTTTGAGTTTTTTTAAATCCAGTCCGACGAACAAAGCTGCATTATACTCTAGGCTTTTCAGGACGTAGTACCTGCATACATGGGGAAGTTCGCGTTTAGAAACACACTTGAATTTGCACAATTGCTTAAGAGCATTAAGTTTCTGAACACCTTCCTTCACAACGATCTCAACATGTCTGTCCCATCGCAGGGATTCGTGGAAGGTAATGCCAAGTATGGTGATCTCTTCGACTTGTAGGATTGCAGTTCTTAGAATGGGAGTGCTATTTTTCTTGAAAATCAGAAGCTTAGTTTTACCAGAATTTACTCTCAAACCAACCTTGTCACACCAACTGGAGATGGAATCGGTCTCTTTCACAATCATGGTATTCACTTCGTTCGGACAATCAAAGGGGAGATGATGACAAAGTCGTCTGCGTACTTAAATGCTTTAGAGTTGGATTGAAGGATCCGACATATGCCCCAAACAGATACGGACTCAGGATTGCACCTTGAGGAACACCTGACGTTGTATGCATCTCCTCACTGATAATGCCATTTAAACGTACCCGTTGTTTCCGATAGTGCGGAAGGTAATCAAATGCGTGAGACAGGTGAAATGATGAAAGTAAAGCACCTTGAACTGATGAATCGTCCATGCATCGGGTGATGTAGTCATACATTGAGATGGTAGCTGTTAAAGTTGAAGAGCCAGGTCGAAATCCATATTGGTCTACACCGTATAATGACAAAAGTCGAGATTTATTGATTCTAAAACTATGCTCTCAAATATCTTGAATATCGATGGAAACAAAGATATGGGTCGCAGATCACTCACTGACTTCACAGTTCTCTTCGGAATTGGGATAATCATGGATGATTTCTAATGATTATTCGGGATTCTTCAATCGATAGTGAATATAGGTGCGCTAGCGGGTAAGCAATTATGTGATCCTACATTATTGAGGCAGTAGAAGGGAAATGCACAATTGAACACTACGCTACGCTGTGACACGGTTGTCATAAAAGCTGTACCTAAGGAAAGTCACTTCCAATGCTTCAGATGAGGTGATTGCAGGACAGACTAACTGTCTCACTAGGGACGTATCAAACCAACCGTGATTAGGGTTAAAAAACATTGCTTTTTTTTAAACAAGTTTTTTTTGAGAATCTCTCATTATAGTGGTGTCTTAAGGCATTTGATTTAACTTTCGATTATTGAAATTAATAATTGAAGTAAAAGTATCATAATAATTTTAGTATCAACTGTTATTTTAGCTGAAAAGAAGGACATGCCTATTCACAAAACACTAGCCAAAGTCTGCGACTTTCGTTGATATAATGTTGACTCTATATCTGCTATCTCTTGTCTGTTGGCCTGCATGATTTCGCTGACAGATTGTGGAATAAATCAGTTGATGAAATGTGCCAAGAATTCTATTGTATTCTTCTAACAGCTTTGTCATTTATTCCCTATACCTACGTGTTCTTATCAAAGAAAGTTCCTTATCGAAGAAAAAAAATTAGCTGTTAATTAATAATCGGTCGTTGAGATCTAGTCGTGTCTGCTTTCAATCTGCAATAAACCAGTGCTATTGTTGAAATCATCGAATTGAATAGGTTGTCCAAGTGTGATGGCCGAGTTTCCCAATTATTTGATGACATGGACAGCTGATATCTACAGAGATCGAGATCCCGCGTCAATGCAAGGTAATAACCTCAGGGAGAAGTTTTAGGCAATGCAATAGCAGAGGGATGACTGGTTTTTATCCACTGTATTTAAGGGCAGCCTAACATTCCTTAAATTTTTAGAAAACTTTCAATTGTAAGTGCCAGCATGACAACTGAAAGGAAGCAGACAAAATGAAATTCGACAATTGTAGAACGACCGAAGATATGCTAAATCCTATGAAAACAAAGGTAGCGCGTTGATGTAGCACATTTAGTTTCTGTGCCGTGAAATTTCAGCTCAGTTTTTTATTGTGTCCATTAAAATCACCCATGAACTCGACAACTCATTCAGAAGGTTGGACATTTAAAAAACGTCAAAAAAACACAAATAATGTAATGTTTTTTGTCTTAAAACATTTCAAGAAAACATTGCTTTTTTGAATCCTAATCATAATTACGCGCAGTGCATGTATTTTATCATAATCAATCTCTTGTAAACCACCTTTACATAAAAATTCCTTTGTATGCAGAATTAAGTTTCTGAACTGAATCTGCATGAATCAGGAAAACAAACCATCTATGGCTAATTCAATTACTGAAATGCAAAAATTCTTATAAAAAGTTTGTTAAGGATGTGCATATCATTTCAACCACAATAACCAGAATGTACAAAACTACAATTTTCAATCCATAGTTTATTCTCATATTCAGATGAAGCGAAATCTCTAAAAAAGTTGATTTCGTGTCTTAAAGGTCAGGTCTTTATACTCTTAAATGCAGCTGTTCACCCCATGAATTCACCCCAAAGCCTTTGAATCACGAGTAAAAAGGCAGACCGACGAGGTCGGCTAAGCCTCAGCGCAACTAATTTAAGGCAATTTGGCGGAAATGTTTAGGTGTTTTGACTCATTCTTTTCATCTCTCTCTAATACACCTTTTGCCATAGTTGTTGTCTCAGCCGGCACAGTTGTTGACAATACAAGATTTCTACAAGCTCTATAATCACTGCGTCATTCTCATATCTAATGGAAACATATGCACGTCATAGCATGGTCATAGCATTCATTTGACAAAGAGAGAATTCTAAGCCTTCAAAACTGGCATAGTTGTTGGCACAACCAGCATACTTGTTGTCAATGAATAATTCGCTATAGAAAATTCGTCTCAATGATCCAGACTGTCTGATACAGTGAACCTGGACTATAAAAAAATTTGAACAATGCGTGTGAAAAACAGGGATGGAAGTGGGCCAGGTAAACTGGCAACGAGGTTGAAATCTTTGCTTCTTTTGAGTTTCTTTCCTGCTTAGTTACTTAAACTGACGCCTTTAAATGCGCTCTCCTATTGAGTTGGTCATCATATTTTTGCTAGAGCATGCATGACAATGGATTTTTTATCGTACTGGACCGTTGAGTTAATTATTACATTACGGAAAACGAATTGGCTTATCGTGATCATCCTTTCTTGGGTGAACTTCATGCCGTTTTCCACAGATAAAGATTTTTCCATTGTCTAAAAAATGCGATTTTGATGTTAAAGACGTGGGCATGACTTTCATGAACAACTTGTGTACATGACTTAAAAGACTTAATAGTGGCGATAAATTGCTGCATGTCTAGTCTGCTGTTCCTTTTGTCATTTTTGTAAATGACAACTATGACAGCCTCTTTGAAGGTTTGAGGCACTTTGCCCTGTTGAGGAGGATAGTATATTGATGTAACTGTAACAGGGCTATTGATTATTGGTTCGCCGCCAGCTTTTAGGAATTCAGAATAGATATTGTCAATGCCAAGACTTTTCTTCCTGTTTCATTTTGCTAATAGCGCACCTTAGGATGGGTTTGATGTCATCGCACGGCGTGATCTTGAACATGTATTGAGTGACTTAGTCTTTATAAATGGTCGTTCGTTAGAAGTTGGCCCAAAGTTACAAGAATATCCTCTATTTTTGGTTAGGATATTGCCATGGTCATCTTTTATGTCCCAATGATGGATTTTGGTTTTCTGCTTTATTAGCTTCTTCAAGGCAGCATGGTAGAGTTCATGAGGTGATCGATTATTGAGCTTTTCAATGTTTTCTTCGATTTGTTTTTTACTTTAGCTTTTTTGGATTCTGCTTTGGCACATTTTATTATTGAGTTAAAGATGATCGTATCTCTTTCTAATTCTGTGTTCCTCAATATGCATATACAATTTTCTACAATGTAGCCTACGTGTATTTGAAATAAAGTCAGATTAAAAAAAGGTAACCCGAATCAAAATCAATCTTTTCTCATATAGTGTTTTGTGGGATGGAAACTTATTTCGAAAATTACATAAATTAAAGCTATTGGCATTGAAATACATATACTCTTTTTGAAAACACCTCATGCAGCACGTGTATCTAGATACTTTTTCGTCATCCGTTGAAATGGAATTTACAATATGAAGAAAAAATGATTCATCATATTTTCGCTTTTGGTATGACAATGTGGATGGAAATGCTTAATCAATGTGAGCAAAAATTAAAATGCTGCCTTGATAATTCATATACACTCAAATACACCAAAGTAGATAGATAACCGTCCGTTTTGAAAAACTAAGGATGAATTGCAAGCTAGCAATTAACTTGACAATAAAGTTGTTTTCTAAGTTACAATGACGATCAACTCTTACATTCATTGCACAAAATCACCTGGATAGAATGCCCTGCATTATGATTCCCAATCTTTTTTGATTATCATGATATCCCTCGAATTTCAAAGTGAAGGATATCTGAACTGCTGCCAACAACTGTGCTGGTTTTAACAACAGCAATGCCGATTTTAAAATGTTGTGAATAGATGAGTCAATAACTATGACTGGTCTGCCAATAGCCAATATGTTGATTTAAAGAAGATATTTAAAGACTGCCAACAACTACGCTGGTTGAGACAACAGCTGTGGCAAAAGGTATAGTATGATATCGATTGTGAAAAAAATGTTTCCAATTTTGATTTCAAAATTTTTGACAACTGTATAT
>CAJQUW010005674.1:0-99427 GCA_907163375.1 Prostheceraeus crozeri | reverse complement strand
TATCAGATTTCTGCTGAGTACCGCGATTTACTAGAACTGGACTTTCAGGCCCGATCGAGCACCTGGACGTGCTTTAAAAAACGTGTAAAAAAAATAAGGCCGATTTAGTAGCGACTGCGATTCTAGCTACTCAACGCTAGAGAGCAAAACTCCACTTCTGGACCGCGCAAGATGCCGCCATCGCTGAGTCCCCCCCCCCCTTGGCACGGCAGAGTGTCGTGGTCGGCCCGCCGTGGTGCCTTTCGTTGTCTGTGTCCCCCCCCCCTGAACGACAGAGGTTGTGGGTCTTGTCCGTGGTGTGACCGGCCAGGTGGGTCCACCGTTCACAACATGTTCGCTGACGTCCCCCCCCCCTCTGAACGACAGAGGTTGTGTCTGTCGTGGTGTGCCGGCCAGGTGGGTCCACGTTTCACAACATGTTCGCTGACGTCCCCCCCCCTGCAACGACAGAGTGTGAGACTCGGGTGAGTTGGTCCGACCTCCTGGTTGACGTGGGCGACCGTCTAGGTTGACGTGGGCGACCGCCAGGATTAGTCTTGAGGCTATAGTGTGTGATGTTTTTGGTGTTGTTTCGAGTGGAAGGATCGGATGAGAAAACGGAGGTCAGATTCGGATTCAGCGTGAAATTCTGCATCGGTAGGGGGAGTTTCAAGTCAATCGGAGAGAAAAAATTTTCGGCTGACGTCCCCCCCCTCTGGACAGCTTGCTTCGATTTTGGCTTCCAGTGGACGGATTTTGTCGTGCGATAGCTCGTTTGAAAGCTAAGAGTGAGACAAATTCAGTGAAAGAATCGGCTTGTTCCTATCTGTCTTCGTTTAGATGTGAGACGCCATTTAATATTTTGGGAGCTTGGTTAAAAACGACAGAGTTAGAATTTGGGACGTTTTGGGCTGTAGCTTCAAAACGAAGCATCGGATTGAAAAACGGAGGCCAGATTTGGAATCAGCTTGATGTTATTGTCCAATGAGGATCATCATCCAATGAGGATCATCATCCAATGAGAATCAAGCATTTCTTTATAAATAGCGAGCCTTCCACAGTGAGAATCATTCCATCGTTGAATCACACGAGTGACGGACGCACATTTTCTCTCTCTCTAGTTCCCTGTTCTATTATCCAACTAAAATGGTAAGTCGCTACTTCCCTCCCTCTCTCCTCCCTTGAACGTAAACTTAATACAATCTTTTTCATTTTCAGGCATCTACTCCATCTGCTGCACTAGTAGGACAAAATGGCGGTCAAACGTTACAAGGTTCGCTACGGTCAGATCATCTACAACTGAGGCCAGTGGAAGAAACATCCAAGGTACATAATCCTACACCGCTACAGCGTAAATTTAAACAAGCCTTGCGTTATGATGATCATAGCGTAGTACTCCAAACGGGAATGCTCCCTTCCACGGATGTCAAGATAATGCACAATCAGTATGGGGACTACATACTGATCCCCGTGAGTCCGTACATTCGCCACCAACTTGATATTATTGAGGAGTACGTGACATTAAATATGGACATTCCTACTCCTCTTGCTCAAGAGTGGAAGGCGAGAGATGACAAGGATACTCCCTATAGAAAGATTTGGGATGGTAATCACATTTGCCTACCGGTATCACATTGGTGTACTTACTATAAGAAGGATGGAGATCATTCAATACCCATCAGATGTGATGAGCTCGGAGAAGGTACTTGGGATATCCTTTTCAAAGTGAATGGGCTATATTATGGTCGACACAAGGATAATAAAATAGCCTCTCTCTCCATGCATATGGAATCCATCCTATATATTCCGAAACCACCCAACGTGGACGACATAATTGATCAAATCCTTAACAGCAGTGGTACGAAGCGCAAGTCGGAGAAGAATGCTACATCAAAACGCAAATCAAAGAAGGAGAATTGCTAGTCCTTTCCTAACTCTACCCTATGACAATTCGCTTATGTGCTTTGAGTGTCGTAGACGTGGTCTTATTAGATACATTTTACTTCTTCGTTGCCATCATATCATTTGTGTATTTTGTCGTGAAAAGCATCGATGTAATTCTTCATTTTGTAATATGTTATAGAACGTTTCCTTAGATGTGTAAATTTCCGTTTTAGGCTTCTATCATCATTTTTATGGATTGTGAGGGTGAACCTGTACAGGAGCTCAGTGCTATTGCTATGAACAATTGGACATATCAGATTGTTAGTGTCTATCATCAACATGCCAACTGCGATCCCAATGTTGATCAATGGGCGAGAAAACACATTCATGGACTTAATCTGAAATATTTGCAAGACTATGGCTTTTCTTGTGAAAGTGCTCTTCTTATTGACTTTAAACGATGGTTAGCTGCTTTCAATGTTATACGCATCTTTTGTAATAATCCTGGTAAGGAGAGGAAAGTATTTCCCAATCTAATCATTGATGATATTTTGCTCCCGCCTTGGGATAGTAGAGTGAATCAACATTATCATGAAGTCACGAAACGTTTTAAGGATTTGTGTGTTCCTATTTTGTCTGTTCGTTGTAGTAGCTACGTTCATAACCAATGCTTCTTTCCTCCTTACCTCAACACTGCCAAAGTCCTGTATGGTTATCATTGCTCGCTGTATGATAGTTATCAGCTGTATCTATTTTATCTCTTTCAAACCATTGATTTATAATGCATGCTTGTTACCGTTATTCAATAAATGTTACTATGAGAAGAGTTGTTGTTTTCATGCAATGGATGGGTTAGATAAAGGGCGATCATGTCTTTCTCAAACGACTGCGGAACATTACGTTTTCATAGGCAAAGTTTAAAAGGAGCTGTTCAAGATTATGTGATAAAATTTTCATAAAGATGAGACCGACATCGAAGCAGTGGTCGATGATGCTAGCACTCTATTTCTAGAGTTAATGAATACATTCTCTGATAGCATTATCATGGCGCGATTAGTTGCGAAAATTAAGTTTAGTCATTTTGGAAAGGAAGAGGTGGAAAGTCGCTCTTTCCATTTTGCTTCTTATTCAATGGAAGTGGTAGATCACCCCCAAGAATTTTTTAAAAGACATATGATAAAAATTGCTGAACGTCTTAACGCATTTAACCATCATGGTAGCAGTCTAGTGATTGAAGCGATTTCAGATATTCACATTCAACTTTCCATAAAGAAAAATTGAAAATGCAGTGGTACTTGATTGTAGCACAACTGGTTTTCGAGCTATGTCTGCTCACTCTCGAAGTATATTCCTTCTGTACATGCGTCTATTATTTAGAAAAGGCTAGCAAATTCATATCTTCAAAAAGACTTGCTATAGACATCAGTAACGGTGAAACTATGTGTTGCGATGTATGTAAGCGAAAGGATGGAAATGAAAAGCGCATCTTCAAGAGATGTAAGCATGCTTTTTGTCAACGCTGTTTCATACGTAATTGCATTCAACTTTGCCAATGTAACCACTGTGACATTGCTCATTTCGAGTGTCACTTATGTCGCAATAGTTAGTACCTATGCAAATGTGGTAAAGATAGGTTTTAGCAAAGACTAACACGGAAAATGGCGAAACGTAAAATGACGAAACGTAAAAGTCAAAAGTTTTCTTCAGCCATTCAAGCTCTCCGACGAATGAAAGCAAATCAGCGATACAATGCTATACGACATGCTAACGATAAATTCATTTGTGAAATTATTTCTCATGTGAGGAAGTTGAGGACGAAGAAATTAGCGCCAAAACAACGAAAGTTACTTAAGCGATATGCTACGAAATTGCGTTTCATCTCCAATCCTAAAGTCGCCCTTCAAAGAAAGAGGAAAACTCTAACACAAAAGGGCGGTTTCCTTTCAGCAATACTTCCAATGATAGCTCCTGCCGTGGGCAACCTATTGGGAAATATCTTTGGCTCTAAGCGTTAATTATGCAAATGTTGAGTCTCAAAGTAATAAAATGGATTTCAGACTTCAATGTGATAAAGTTCTGACTGTATCAGGTCCATCTCATGCAGGTAAAACTGTTTTCACGCTGAATTTATTGGATAAAAGAAGGGAGTTGTTTAAGGAACCTATCAATCGAGTGATTTGGTGTTATGGTATTTATCAACCGTCGCTGTTTCAGGAATTGCAAAGTCGCAACTTTATTCGACATGAAGGAATTATTCCAGTGGATAAACTTCAGTCTAATGATGTTGTTGTATTGGATGATTTATTAAAAGAAAGTAAGAATTCAAAAGATGTTACAGATATGTTCACTCGCGCAGCACACCATAAAAGGTGTTTTATCATCTATATTACACAAAATTTGTTTCCTGATGGAAAAGAAGCTCGTACACGAAACCTGAATACACACTATTATGCTATTTTCAAGAATCCGCGAGATAAAAGTCAATTTGAAATTTTAGCGCGACAAGTTGCACCCAGAGGATCAAAAGCCTTAATTGAAATTTTTCAAGCAGCTACTGAAAAACCATACGGTTACTTATTCATTGACTTTACGCAAGAGTGTCCGGAAGAATTTAGATTTCGAAGTGATATTTTGAAAACTCCCATGATTATCTACAAACTATGAGTTCTTATTCTCGCATGATTGTTATTCCTCAGGATGAATATGTACAATTGACTGCCATGCAGCAAGTAAAGCAACCTCTTGCAAATCAAATGTATAGGAAAGAAATAGATTATCAGCAAAATGTTCACATCAAAGATCCACATCGTGCTGTATTATTACAATCGGAAACTGTTGAGCAATTGAAAAACTTGAAGAATAAGATGCGTGACTCTGTATCGACTGCTACACCTTTAGCATCTCGCGCACATGCCATATCTCTTTTCAACAGTATTGAACCCCATCTCAATGTAAATGATAGAGGAGAAATCATTACAGATGAAAATAAAGTGATTGATGCTTCACGTTATGAAGACTTGATTCAGTATGCGACACGTAGAAAGCGCCGTCAGGGCTATGTTCCACCTGGTTGGTCATACTTTCTTAAACTATTGAAAAAGCATAATGTGCCAAAATTTGCTTTAAATAATGAGACATTGAAAGAACTTGATTCAACAGTGGCTACTACTCCAATGCTTCAGGCGATGAAAATGCCAACAAATTGGTTTAAGACGTCACCTGCTACATCCCCTCCCACACTCACTAAGCAAACAAGAGGAAGAACTCGACGTAGATCTACATCGCCACTAAAACTGGTAAAAGGAAAACGTAAAACAGCTCCTCCTAGGAAATACATGTTCTCAGACTATTAATATGAAGCAGATGTGTTGCTTGCCATGTAATGAGCCGCCAGAGGTGAATGTCGTTGTCACTTGCACTTGCTGCGCCAGCTCTCATAATGAAACCCCTAAGCAATGTGAACACGATCGCAAAACCGCTAAAGCTAAATGCTGCAGTTGTTGTAAATGTAGAAAGGCAAGAAAACAAAAAGATGAGAAGGAGGAAAAAGAGTCAGCCGTCATCGACTGAACGTTTGAAGTCAATCTATTATGATGTAAAACATCCGGCAGGATTTGCATCTATCAAGAAATTATCAAAAGCGAGTGGTCTTCCACAATCACAAGTGAAACGATGGTTAAAGGGTCAGGCTACCTATACACTCCACAAACAAGCGAAAAAGAAGTACCGCACCCGCCATTATATTGTTCATGACATCGATGAACAGTGGCAAGCAGATTTGTGCGATGTTGCCTCCATTTCAAAACATAACTCGGGCAATAATTTTATTTTAACCGTCATTGATATTTTCTCGCGTTATGCGTGGGCTCAACCTTTAAAAACTAAAGAAGGGAAAGGAGTAGCAAAAGCATTCCAAACAATTTTTCGAGAAGGTCGCATTCCAAAAAGAATTCAGAGTGATCAAGGAAAAGAGTTTGAAAATCAGCATGTGACAAGATTATTTGAGAGGCATGACATTGAGTTGTTTAGTGTAAAGAGCGCTTATAAAGCTGCACTCGTTGAACGTTTTAATCGCACATTAAAAAATCGCTTGTGGCGACATTTTACTGCCAACTTGACACAAAATTGGACAAAGGTTCTACAAGATACACTCCATGCCTACAATCACTCTATCCATCGTTCTATTGGACTCAGACCAGTAGATGTAAATGCTGACAATGTAGATAAAGTGCGCGAATCATTCCAACGTAAACGCACTCATGTGAAAAGTGATGTGAAAATTGGCGATAAAGTTCGTATCTCAAAAGTGAAAAGTGTTTTTGCTAAAGGGTACCTCCCGAATTGGACAGAGGAGGTATTTACAGTATCAAGGATTAATCAAAAAGACTCTCCGACCACCTACAAGTTGAAAGATTACGATAATGAAGAAATTGAGGGTAGCTTTTACCGCGATGAGATTGAGGTAGTCACTGAAAGTGAAACATATTTGGTAGAGAAAATCATTCGATGTAAAAAACGGCAAGGTGAAGAATGGTGTCTTGTTAAATGGACTGGTTATCCTTCAAGTATGAACTCTTGGATGCGTCGTGCCGACATCTTTCATCTAAGTGATCGACAGTGATTCATGCAAAGTTGTAACTAACAATGTTTAGGGTTTGAGCTATGAATCCAACTGCCTCATTTTATTCACGACCCTCCTATGTAAGTGGCGGAGGACAAATTTACATCGGTGCTCGCCGCCAACGTGGAGGTAGCATACTTGGTGCACTGAAATCTGTTGTAGCACCTCTCATATCCAATGTCGGTAGATCTTTAAAACGAAATGTTTTAAGTAATGCCGTTGGCTTTGCTGGTGATGTTGCTAGTGATCTTTCCAGAGGTAGAAGTTTTAAGAGCAGTTTGTTGAATCGTGGGAAACGCGGTTTAAAAACATTGAAGCAGACCATTGCTGGTGTTACTCAAGGAAAGAAATCACCTAAACGAATGAAAAAAGGAAGGAGGAAACATCGCGGAGCTGGTAAGGTGCGATCTTCAGTCAAAAGGCATTCACGCAAACGTCGCAGAGGCTCTAATCATTCATCAGGCGCTAAACGACGACGCTGCTATAACTTCTAATCATGGAGTGTAAAACTTGGTTTTTGTTTGTTCGATCAACAAGCCATACAGACAGATATTCTTAGTTCAAGTATTGTAGATTATCATCCTCGAACAGCTGAGAATGCTGGCCCCATTGAATTTGTTATTCCTGGTGGTAGTGATGACTACATAGATTTGAGTTATGCGATGCTTGATTTGAGGTTTAGAATTCAGCAAGCAGATGGAACTGCTATTGACGATGCACATAAAGTTGGACTGAACAATTTACCATTGACTACATTACTTCGTGATGTTTCTCTAACGATTGGAGAGCAGCAAGTGGAAGGTGGTCAAAGCGATTATCCCTATAAATCATATTTCAATCATGTATCACAGTTTCATCCAGCAGCACAAAAAAGTCATATGGAAGCCATGGGATGGTACAGAGATGAAGCAGGAAAATTTGATGTTGAAACAAACAGTGGCTTTGTAAAGCGATCTGCTATGATTAAAGATAGTAGAGTATGTCAGCTATATGGTCCGCTGAATTTAGACTTCTTTAGACAGTCAAAGTTTTTACTGTGTAATACCAGCATGCGACTCAAGCTGACATTGAATAAGCCTGAATTTGCGCTGAATGCATTTGCTAAAGTTGACAATTTTAGAATTCATGTGGAAGATATTGCACTTTACATTCGTCGAGTAGTACCGAATCCAAGTGTCATTAGAGGGCATGCTGAAGGCCTTAACCGCCAAAATGCCATTTACCCCGTTCAGCATACAAAGCTTCTCACCTTTACAATTCCGAAAGATCAAAAGAGTTTCATGAAAGATGGCCTCTTTCCATCGGAAGCACCGAAGCTCCTCATGGTGGCAATGGTTGAAAATGATGCATTTAATGGTAATATAAAGAAGAATCCTTTCAATTTTAAACACAATCAGTTAAGTGAAATTGCTTTACGTGTAAATGGTGTGAGTCATCCTGGTCCACCCTACAAACCAGATTTTGCTTCGGATCAATTTATGCGCAGTTATGTTGATTTTATGGATGTCTTTGGCTTTTACAATACGGATGATACCAACGGACTGACTATGAAAGAGTTTAAGAGTGGATATACTATTTATGCATTTGATTTGACTGCTGACAGCGATATTAGTGCACCCTATCGTCAAGCGAACGTGCCTCATAATATTCGTTTGGATTTGACGTTCAAAAGAACACTACCTGAGACGATCAATGTATTAATTTATGCAGTCTTCGATTCAAATATTGAAATTACAAAGTATCGTGACGTGATTCTTCAGTATAATCGTTAATGAGTTGGTTGACTGCTGACGATATTAAGACTAAAGTGCAGCGTAATGCAGACGAAGCGACGTTGAAAGCTTTCGATAATGTCTATTCACTCGATACCTTACCACCTGCAGTAAATCACTATCCCATCTTTATTGTGCTAAACACTCATTCACAGAATTTAGGCGGGTGAGCATTGGAAAGCGATCTTTATTGGAGAAGACCGACGTGGTGAACTATTTGACTCTCTTGCTCAACCTCCAAATATACCAACACAGCAGTGGTTGAGAAAACATACGCGTCAATATCAGCGAAATGAACGCATACTACAACATCCACTTTCATCAACGTGTGGTGCTTTTGTACTGTACTTCATCTTAAAACGTTTACATGTATCTCGATTTGCATCTGTTATTCAAAACTTTTCATGTAATCCATCCTCTAATGAAAAAATGATTTGTAAGTTCTATCATGATTTGAAATAAAAACATCATGTTGGAAAAAATTGTTTTTTATTTTACAATCCGCTGGGTACGTACATACTCAATGAGATAGTCTAGGATCATATTTGCTTGTTCATGAGATTTTAGTCCAGTAATGATCACTTTACTATTATGAAAGATTGCCACATGCACAGGTAACCAACAACTAATGAGAGCTGCAGGAAAAGTTCGGGTTCATAACACAAACTGTAACTGCTGGTACGAATCTTCAAAAATGATAGACTGTCACTCAATTGAGTAGAGATCACCATATTGTCCACAGTCAGATTCGACATCACACACCTCTCCCTCTTCCATATCCGACGTAGTAGTCTTTGTAGCTCTAAGCGCATTGACTGCGCCGATGAATGAGAAAGGGCGCCGAGAATCTGTACAGTCCCATTTGGGAAGAGTTGAAGATTCCGTGAATTGTTCATCTTCACCACTAACATTTGAGGACGGCCCGGGTAATACTTGCTGTTTGGAAGCTGTTGGTGTAATGTTGTGAGATCGATTTTGGTGTAGAGTCTGAAGCGACGGAGAATGTTGACGATGGTGTAGCGATGGCGCTTCATGATGAAAGAATGAGTAAATTGAGCGATGTACCTTCCTTTTATACTTTTCCCAACTACCTTGATGAAATGTGAAGTTAGTATGAAGTTGGGAATGATAGAGTTGAATTCGCCGATTGTTGACGCGCAGCGATGCGATTTCCAATACGTGAATGTCTTTTCATATAGAAGTATTTCAAGTCCTTCATGATATGATGTAGAGATTGAAAATGACGATAAGATAAAACAAACTCTCTTCTCACATTTCCAGTTGAATCTTTGAAATAGACGTTTCGATCATGATCCGTTTCAATACGTTGTAGGGAATCTAATTTCCAACTCATGGTGCGTGGTAATCATATCTGATTAAGATTTGCATAGTAGGGCGATGAACTCACGACGAATAAATGTCATGATGGAGCGATGTATGTATCTTCTATACTTCTCCCAATTGTATTTGCGAAATGAGAAACAGTTTGCGGAATGAGAATGGTAGATTTGAATTTCATTTCTGTAATGTTGAAGCCAAACTTGATCACCCAAGGAGATGAATCTTAATGTTTCAATATATTCCAAATCCCTCATGATATCATTGAGGTTGACAAATTGTCGCCATGTTAATGTAATTCCTCTTGATGTATGACCATGAGAATTTTTGAAATGTACGTTTCCATCACGATCAACTCTGATATATTGTAGAGAGTCCAAAATCCAAGTCTTCATGATGTTATGCAAAGTTGCAGATTAGCAATATAAAAATGTCGTTTTATCATATTTTGCTTAGCAATGCGGCTACAAAGAGATTTACTAGCAATCGAGCCGCACTCTTTTCTACTCCCATTGATCATGCACAACAGCTAAATGGGAATTGGGAAGTGGGTGTCACTCAACTTGTTTATAGCAACTGTGTCTATACTTTTGATCATGAGGTGATGACTATTAATATGAGGCGTACAGCTGCTTATCAATGTGAAAAGGGGTGCCGAGTATACATTCCACAGTGGTCAAAGAAAGATCTCTTATCATGTAAAAAGTTTATATATGATTTCTTGAATAAAGCGTGTAAACATATTGTCCAATTTACTCCGCACAATGATGATTATAATTATGTACATCATGTAGTTGAGAAAGATTGGATTGTTGGTTTAAGTCCAAGTTTAAGAAATGATTTAGGCTACCTCGCTAGCGCCTTAACAAGCTATGATAATTTTAACGTTAATTACCACATAAGTGGTCATAAACAGTTAATATATCGAGAGGAAGCTTATTATGTAGATCTTATTCCAAGAAATGAGAAGACGTTGGTGAAGAAGATTGTGATTAAGCCAAGAAAGACAAACATGACTCCTGAAACATTATTGAAGAAATTTAATTATCTCCTTCGAGTTGATGGCAAACAAGTGGCAACATTGACTTATATTAAATCATCTAATCATATTGCAATAAGCAAATTAAATGATGATGATCTAGTATTAGTTTGTTCAAAAGATTTTCATCAGTTCTTACGACATCGTTCTGCAGCTGTTCATGGAAAATCTGATATGCAACATTTACCATGTGAAAGGTCAAATCAATTTGATACAGAATGGACCGTATCTTTATACAGAAAGTGTGTAGAGCCTTTAGGTGGTATCTTACATGAAACAAGAGTGTTGATGCCTCGCATTATTACTTCGATTAAATTGGTTGTAGATTATTTAAATGAAGTGATTAATGACCAACATATTTTATTTTCTGAAAAAGAAGGTACTTTGTCTCTCACTATAAGTGGAAAAGGTATTGAACTAATTATGGATAAAACTCTAATGGACATTTTGGGTTTTGATCAAAATATCTTTAAAAGTGGTACTGTAACCAAAGCTAGCGCAGACATGTCGCTATCGCGTCGTATTAACTATTTTCAGATATATTCCAATATTGGTGAAGATGTACGTGTGGGAGATGTTGAAGCTCCATTGCTAGCAATGATACCATACCAGCCAAAAAGCTGCAGTATTTTATCTGAGCATACTTTCAAGAAAGTGCATTATACAAAGCTGAAATCAAACTACATCCCACAAATTGATATTGCCATTTATGACGATGCTGGTGCGTTGATTCCTTTTCATAAAGATGCTGTGACAAGTATCACACTCCATTTCCGAATGAAGAGTTAATGCAAACGTATGCTAATATATTTTTCCAATGTGAATAATATGGAAAGTGAAAATAAGGACTCGTTTCTAATCTACTTGCCCAGTAATGCTTCTATGAATAAATTTCCCAAAAATAAACCATCAGACTATCGAGTAGAATTAAATCGCCCACTGCATTTAGAAGGTGAATGGGAGGTTGGCGTTTCTAGTATTTGCTATGATAGCAATATTCAGAATGTGAATGATTTGGAAGAAATGATATTGACTCCTCGCACCCATGATGGAATAACGATGAATAATGCATTTCAGTTCCCATACAATTTAACATCAGATGGAAAGTGGAACTATGAATGGATTCAGATAAAATCAGATTCTTATGAGCCATTTGGGAATGAGAAAATTATTAAGGCATTCAACAGTGGTAATACTTCCATCATGAAGAATAAAAATCAGAAAGCTTATGAGTTTACTATCTATCATTGGAGTGGGAGACAGTTCCTCCGCTTTCATTCTTTTACTAAAGGTCTTACGCTGAGGTTGGATAGTGAATTCTATCCACATCTTGGTTTTGGTCATGGACTACATCTAACGTCAATTGCTACTGCAAATGTTAAAAAAGTTTATTCAAATCGAATCAACAAATTTCATTATAGATTTAAAATATTGATGAAGATGTTGTAGAATGCGAAGAACGCATCATTTTGAAAAAGCGTGGTGTTCAACCTTTATCACTTATTGAGTTAGTAAATCGATGGAATGAGACTGTGGGTAAGAAGTATGGAGAGAAAATTATGGCGAACAAAAATAAGTTGGTTATTCAGAAATATAATGACAAACTTACAGTTTATTTCTCTCCAACCTTGCGTCATTTTGTAAGACATTATACGCCTATTATTGGAAGCGGTGTGGTGTATGGTTCTCATGAATATCACACTAAAGCTGATTCAGTTAATGATGAATGGTGGGTGGACATCTATGGTGATCGCATCAAGAAAATTTACCAGTCTTATGAAGAATCTAAAGTTGCTATCAATATAATGCCGCGTCTATATCATACAGTTGAAAGCTTCATTCATGTAGTAAATCCTTATATACAACAGAAGTTGAAGCATGTGATGAAAAGTAAATATGATGTAAAGACACACCACATTTCGTTTTCAATTGAAAATCAACGCGTTGTTCTGAAACTGGGTGATGACATTCAATGTCAATTGAGTAAAAATTTGAAAAAACTCTTTGGCTTTTCAATGCTACAAACAGTGTTTGCTGCTGCGCATACGATTGGTATAGAAACACCAATGACACTTGATAAACATGAACAGCACCTTTACATTCAAAGTGATTTGATTTTACCTATTTCTGTTGGCGAGAAAAAAGAATACATTTTACGTGATTTCATTCATGATAAAGACGCTTCATATGGAATAGTCGAGAAGATGTTTGAATCTATTTTCTATCATCCCGTCGTCAAACAAACTATACCCTCTATTGCTATCAAAATTACCAATGGTTTACAAGAGTGTATCCATGTGAAAGATACTAAATCCTCGTAACTTTAGTTTTTCGGAAAACAAAGTGAAGTCATTGTGATATGTTTATTGAAATAAAAATATGTATATGAAAAAGTCTTTTCTTCATTTTATCGTCATCAAACGTTTTATGACATTTAGGACAGGGATGTGCAACTTTCAATTTTGTTTGTCTTCATCTGACATATGTAGTGACTTACGCTGCAATTGGGAATCTTATGATTGTTGAAATTTTTGAGCTTTATCGAGAAATTCTAGAAATTTTGGAAATGCAATCTTACCTTTGGCCAAGTATGCATTTTGTTTTGTCTATTCCTAAAGTGGTCATGCCATATTCATAGAGGATATGGCTGCTGGCTTGTGGATGATAATCATCAATGTAGCATTCTATGTTGCGTAAATGACACGCAGGGGACTTAATTCGTCACCATTATCCCTATGTGAAAATATTTTATCTTTGGGCATGCGTTCCATTTGTAATTTACCGCGCTTGCACCATTCATAGTGAGTTTCAAATTTATCTTTACTCCAAAAGGAGCGGATGCAGCGGTCGCATACAAAATGTTCACCTCTTTTAGAGTGCCCCAAGTGAGTGTACAAGCGAGAGATTTTGGGAATCCCACAGTAGTGCCATTCCTCGCTATCATCTTGTTTTACTAATAAGAGGTTGACTACACGTTCATAACAAGTTGAACGTGAATTATAGCGGGCACCCTTCAACCCCTTCTCCCACACGTGAACGACAATTTTAATCTTATTATGTTTTTCGAACGTTTCTACATCTTTGATTTTCATGTTGTTACTATCACAACCTTCAAAGTCTAGTTCATCCTCACACTGTCTATAGCTATAGGTGCGATCTCGATGCGCGTTGATATCATTATAGTGAAGGATGGATAGGACTGCATATTTGAAACACTGTGATTTACAATCGACATTGATGACAGCTTTCTTATTATACAACGCTTTTGGTAGTTTAAATGTGCCTCGAGCTGCATGACTTTCTAATAGGGAAATTTTGAATATGGCTGAGTCCACACCATCAAAAATGAGAGCGCTGTCGCGTTGATTGATTTTATCTACATTTGATTTTAAACATTGAATGTGAAAATTTAGCCAAGACTCGCAGTCTACAACTTCGGTTGCGGAAGAGGAAGGAACATGAAACTGTATTCTCTCCGTCACTTGACCCGTTTGAAAATCTATTTTAATATATTTTAGTTTAAGGTAGATGAGCGCCTTCATTCTAAAATTGTCTAAATTATTGAAAGAGCGCTTCGATAATGTTAGAATTTTGAAGGAGGCCACTCAGGAAAATCTACAATTTTGAGTATTGGACTCCATGCAGTAGTCGCGTACTAAATTATTATGTGAAACATTAATGAGGGAGATGGTAGAGGTACCGTTGGTGTAGTGATCATTTGCATGCGTGTGTTGAAGTCTGTGCGAAGATCGCTGAAAGTTGACTATCAAAAGAAAGAGGGCACAAATCGCAAGGAAAGGAGAAAGTCATCGTCAGAATCCAACTTCCACCTCGGAGATTGACGCCGCTTTGCGTTGACGACACACGTTGTATTGATGTGTCGAAGGAGGAACTGTGCTTCTTATGTAAACATATGTCCGCCAGTCGGCACATTCCCACTCGTCTGTGCCTTGCCGGCGAGAGTCCTGAGCTGGAACTCATCATCACCTGAAAGTCGATGAGAAATCATTCTTTACATCTCTGTTCAAGCCTCAGTGTAGTGTTACAACCTACCTTGACTCAATAACTCTAAACTTTCCTCGAGAAGAGAGGGCGTTGGTGATGAAGTTGATGCCTGAAATTGAGGAAGATGCTATTAGTCCACACGTTTATAGGGAGATGAGAGAGGAAATCTTTACTACTTACATTTTAATGAAATATGAAAACACCCGCAGGACAGAATAATAGTCAAAGAGAGAGAGATCGTGCGTTTCGTCACTTGTATGATTCACAGATTAAATGAAATGACCTGTATGAATGTCACTCGCTTTTTGCTCTTTATTATACTTTCATCCTCTTCATTCATTTTTGGATGGTTCATTTGCTTGAATTGGCTGCTTGTGTATACTAAGAATTAGAAAAATGTTAAAGTTATCATTATTCAAAGTCAGCATTTCAAAGACAACATGACGTCTTCCAACAAACACCCAATACCGCCTGGAGTTCTCCTCTTATGTACATCAGCAAAGGTGCTCGTTACACCAAAGGCACCAAGAAAGGCGAAGTGGAGAAGACATACAATCTCGACAATCTAGCGAAAGTTTTCATTATTGGAGGGACTATGAAGAGGAGTGGCCGACCTAGCAGGCATAGTGGAAATATTTACAATATGATGCCGAAGGGGTGATGAAATGACAGCAAGTCGCACTTACATAAAATATGGGAGTGGTACACCTACTCCACCGCGATCCGTGCGGAGTGGGCGTACATTGAGAAAGTGAGGGGAGCTGCGAAGAACGTTTAAAGCAGCTCATTGTTTTTGTGATCTATGTGAAGCCAGACTTGGGACGATATTGACGATGAAGACCTTTTGAAATACATGCCATAATAACATGTTTATTTCGTATTATCTTTGCTTTCTATGATTACATGAATGGCGGTTGTGTAGTGAAAAATTTTAACCATGTATACTTTTCATTGGAAATAGTAGCACGCTTAGTTTAACTCGTAAATCTTATAACATTCATATGGATGATAATGGTTAGTGGAAATAGTGTCAAATTAAATTAAGATAGCTTTACTTCTGATACAGGTGATAGCTAATCGACTGCGATCCAAGTGTAAATGAGTTGGTTAGACTTTTTTTTACGAGGGGTAAGTGGATGATTTAACCATGTATACTTTTTCATTTGGAAATAGTAGCACGCTTAGTCTAACTTGTAAATCTAAAAACATTTGATATGGACGATGATGGTAGATAAAATAGTGTCAAATAAATTAAGATAGCTTACATGATTCTGGGATAGCAATCGACTGCGATCCATGTGTAAAGAGCTTGTTAGACTACGGAAGAGAGAAGTGTGTTATGTTGCGTGTGGCGCGTGAGTGTCCTCCCATTTCATTCCATTCATCATTTCGTCTCATTGATAGAGACAGGTAGAACTCATGGTTCTCATAACGTATGCAATGGAAAGTTTTAGGCAACCTTCGACAGTTGGCTAAATGTCGCCCTGGCGCGAATGCATACTACGTTGAGACAGAGGCCATCACTTGCAAACATGACGCAGAGAGGTTTAACAAGATTGACCATTGCCGAATGTCCCTTGCGGTATACATAGCTACGGTTCTCCCGCCGCCTTTACAGGAAAACGCCGTCGAAAGGGAAGTATTACACGAAACTGCATTTGCAAGTTAAGTTGATGATAGCGATTAACTTAATGATAGTATTCGCCCAGTCGAGACTTGCAGGGCGTACGCGAGGAGTTCTATCATGTCTTGCCCCATGTGGCCATAAGAGAGCCGATGGTTCGTTTCGGTGTCAATGGTGTCAATTAAAGTTGACTATATGGTTGAATAGTCAATAGGTATGACAGCTAGGTTGTAATAGGGACCTTATAACCGCGTGTATGGTGCTCTGGACGTTCGGATGGGGTGGTTTTAGGAGTCCACACCTCATCCGTCCAATTGATCTTCTTGATTTCCCGCTTCTTCTCATCTCTTATCCCACTCGTCGAGGATGATGAAGTTGGAATGCGTTGTCTTCATCGGTGAAGACGGGAAGGTTGTCGGCAGATGTCGCTTCCATGAGAACATTTCAAATTGAAAGAGAAAGCGCTACAATCTTCTGGCTTATATAGGGTTTTCAACAATGAATTGCTCAACAGCGAATCAGAATGATTCAGGGATAGCAATCGACTTCATAATGTTCAAGTTGACTGATAGCAGATTCAACTTAATGATAGTATTCGCCAGTCCGAAGACTGCCCAGGGCAAACCGCGTGGAGGTTCTATCATGTCTTGCCCCATGGTGGCCCTTAAGAGAGCCGATGGTTCGTTCTGGGAGTAACGTCATCTTACACCCTACCAATTCTGTGAGAGAGTTCTTTGATCTCTTTTGGTAGCACTGTCGACTTCCACACTAATGGCACATGACTAAAATTGGAATGTAGCGCCATTCGTTGGATTGACAACAGTTGCTGTCAATTCGGATTGCCAATCCGAGCAAGATTATTAAAAAACTCTGTCTTGCTCCTCTAGCCTGACAAACTCCTCAAATTAAATTTCGCGGCCTTATGTGGTCGCGAGGAGAGCTGACTTGACTGTTCGGCGTCTGCATGATTGAAATGAAATGAAAATGAGTGGCAGTGGTTTTATACCCCTCTAACGCGACGCAACGTTCAAGTTGATGATAGCAGATTCAACTTATGATAGTATTCGCAGTCTAAAGACTGCCCAGGGCAACGCGTGGAGGTTCTATCATGTCTTGCCCCTAGGTGGCCCTTAAGAGAGCCGATGGTTCGTCCTCGGGAGTGACGTGCTGGGGTGGTGAAGGGGGCAAGATCTGCATGAAAATGATATGTATTAGAATAGGATCTATATCTATTTACTTTTTCACTTACCAGTTCGTTCCTTTGGCCGTCTCGGCGTTTCCGATCGAGAATTTATGTAGGTGACCGCGCATTCTCAGGCTGGCATGCAGACCATCTTCTTGCTCGGATGACATTGTAAACATAGGATGGACTCGTCGAGGACTTTGATTGACGAGTAATCGCGGCAAATGATTATCCCGAATAGGGATGTGAAACTTCAAACAAACGATCCTCATTAACGTTCCCACTCATCCCTCTGCGCTCTAACTTTCATTACGCCTGGGCTCTCATCACCCCGCCGCGCCACAGTCCTCTCCAATCAACATTCCTCGTCTCAACACACTCATTTCTTCATCTCTCCTCAAACTTCGCCTCTGCATCTCTATTCTTTCTCGCAGCACTCGCCCTTTCCTCACACTCATCTTCTTCTCTTCCAACTCTCGCGTCTTATTTTCAAATCAGTCACACAACGCCTCATTTAATGTTTTTCCTCGCCACCTCCTTCGACTCGTTCCTTCTTTTTTAAACTCATCCAACTCCTTCACAAACTTATCCTTCCTTTTCTTCAAACATATACTTATTCACCAACAAATCATGCGCCATCTGACGCGAAACATGCTCTTCTCTGCATCCTTCAACACCTCGCCGACTGCACTCCAATCCCACCACTCTTCACTTTTGGGGAGATGAGCTCTTCGGGGGGGTCGGTGATGACGATGTTTGACACCTCGATTGACGAAGAGGCTCAACTTCCTCACACGCTTCCTCACACGCTCCCTATCTAAATCCACATCATCTCATCATCACTCTCAAGCACTCTCTTTGCCAATCTCACCCTCAACGACGCAACCGCTCTCGCAATATCTATTCTCAACAACATATCCCCAACATTCTTACTCCTTACCCCTCTCGCACGATCGCCAACTTCGCTCCCTCTCTTTCCACAATCAAACTGTCGTAAATCTCAAATCCGTCACTAAACCACCACTACAGTCAGCATGCACTCTGTAGAAACGCGCCTCATCCTCAATCCACCCTTCAGACCTTCTTTCACTTCACGCACGCAACCCTATTTCAAGATAATCATGTGGCCGGTGCCCGCCTTCTTGACGTGAGCCCGTGGCGTCACCGCACTGCAGATTTATACGACCGCACACACACAATTTTGATTATGATACTTTCTGTTTCTAATCGTTTGCAATTGCCTTGATTTATCGTTAGCTGTAAAGATAAATGAAATTTGTATAAGTTTGGATATCATGTTTAGTACAGTCATATTCCTAAAGAGTGTAGTGAGTGGCACTCGATCCCCGTCGACAGCCCGAAGGCCTTGTACTGTATCACTTAGGGAGTGAGAGATCTTCCCCGATACCGCTCTTTACAGCTGAAGACATTCATTGTCACTGCCCCGAAGTGGTAACAGGAAACGGCGAGTCAAAAGTGTAGTGATCAGTAGCTGGGATCTAACCCCTCAAAGCTGCCTTAGACTTAGTTAAATTTCAAATCTGATAGCAGATTTGAACTCAGGATACTTGAAAACCTTAGTCTATATGTTAAAACTTTGAAAAAAGTGAAAATTAAGAATTTTTAAAAAATTCCGCATTTTACCTACTCATACTACTTTTAAAAAATTTTATCAGTTAGTAAAGAACACTATCAAACTCTTATTCAATTACAAACTTTGAAGTAGCAAGATAGCTTGTCCTACTTCAAAAGATAGAGTCCTTTGCACCCGATATCGGTGAGCTCAGAAGCGACGAACCGGTTCGCTTACCTCGTCTTTCGATGAAAGTTGATCAGACTTACGTTGTCGGGGGTTTATATATGCTCGGAAAGAAAACTTAAAATGGCTCTATCTCCGAAAGTATTCATCGTAGCGGACATGCGGTTTGTTGCAACACGATTTGTCTCATCATTCTTTACAATATGACACCTGAACCATTCTCATATGACCACGGGAAGTTGGTCCGCCAGCACATGTCCATGTAACATGCCACAAGTGAAAAAATTCCTAAGTGTGAGAGCTCCAGTGTGGTGAAAATTTTGAAAATTTTCCAAAGTGTGGAATTTCGACCTGGGTCCGTCACCAAAACATTTTTAATCAAATTTCTGTGTATGAGGGGGGTGGGGGGGGAGGTCAGTTAAATTTGATGAAAAATGTTTTGGTAAAGGTCCCAGGTCGAAATTCGGAAGTTTTAAATTTTTCAAAATTTTCACCACACTGGAGCTCTCACACTTAGGAATTTTTTCACTTGTGGCATGTTACATGGACATGTGCTGGCGGACCAACTTCCCATGGTCATATGAGAATGGTTCAGGTGTCATATTGTAAAGAATGATGAGACAAATCGTTTGCAACAAACCGCATGTCGCTACGATGAATACTTTCGGAGATAGAGCCATTTTAAGTTTTCTTCCGAGCATATATAAACCCCCGACAACGTAAGTCTGATCACTTCATCGAAAGACGAGGTAAGCGACGGTCGTCGCTCTGAGCTCCCGATATCGGGTGCAAAGGACTCTATCTTTTGAAGTAGGCAAGCTATCTTGCTACTTCAAAGTTTGTATGATAGAGTTTGATAGTGTCTTTACTACTGATAAAATTTTTTAAAAGTAGTATGAGTAGTAAAATGCGGAATTTTTTAAAAATTCTTAATTTTCACTTTTTTCAAAGTTTTAACATATAGACTAAGGTTTTCAAGTATCCTGAGTTCAAATCTGCTATCAGATTTGAAATTTAACTAAGTCTAAGGCAGCTTTGAGGGGTTAGATCCCAGCTAGTGATCACTACCTTTGACTCGGCGTTCCTGTTACCACTTCGGGGCAGTGACAATGATGTCTTCAGCTGTAAAGAGCGGGTATCGGGGAAGATCTCTCACTTCCCTAGTGATCAGTACAAGGCCTTCGGGCTGTCGACGGGATCGAGTGCCACTCACTACACTCTTTAGGAATATGACTGTACTACATGATTCCAAACTTATACAAATTTCATTATCTTACAGCTAACGATAAATCAGGCATGGCAAACGATAGAAACAGAAAGTATCATATCAAAATGTGTGTGTGCGGTCGTATAAATCGCAGTGCGGACGCCAAGGCTCACGTCAAGAAGGCGGGCACCGGCCACATGATTATCTTGAATAGGGTTGCTTGCGTGAAGTGTAGAGTGCTGAAGGGTGATGAGGATGAGGCGCGTTTCTACAGAGTGCATGCTGACTGTAGTGGTGGTTTAGTGACTGATTTGAGATTTACGCAGTTGATTGTGGAAGAGAGGGAGCGAATGTTGGCGATCGAGCGAGAGGGTAAGGTTGAGGAATGTTGTTGAGAATGATGAGTTGGCGAGAGCGGTTGCGTCGTTGGAGGTGAGATTGGGCGAAAGAGAGTGCTTGAGAGTGATGATGAGGATGATGTGGATTTAGATAGGGAGCGTGTGAGGAAGCGTGTGAGGAAGTTGAGCTCTTCGTCATCGGAGGTGTCAAACATCGTCATCACCGACCCCCCGAAGAGCTCATCTTCCCCAAAAGTGAAGAGTGGTGGGATTGGTGTGCAGTCGGCGAGGTGGTTGAAGGATGAAGAGAAGAGGCATGTTTCGCAGCAGATGGCGCATGATTTGTTGGTGAATAAGTATGAGAGTTTGAAGAAAGTGAAGGATGAAGTTGTGAAGGAGTTGGATGAGTTAAAAAAGAAGGAACTGAAGTCGAAGGAGGTGGCGGATGAAAACATTAGAATGAGGCGTTGTGTGACTGATTTGAAGAATAAGACGCGAGAGTTGGAAGAGAAGAATGATGTGTGAGAAGAGGGCGAGTGCTGCGGAGAGAAGAATGAGAGATGCAGAGGCGAAGTTTGAGGAGATGATGAAGGAGATGAGTGTGTTGAGAGCGAGGAATGTTGAGTTGGAGAGGACTGTGGCTCGGCGGGGTGATGAGAGGCAGGCGTATGAGAAGTTGGAGCGCATGAGGGATGAGTGGGAACGTGTGAATGAGGATCGTTTGTTTGAGTTTCACATCCCTATTCGGGATAATCATTTGGCCGGCGAAGTACTCGTCAATCAAAGTCTCGACGAGTCCATCCTATGTTACAATGGTCATCCGAGCAAGAAGTGTCTGCATGCCAGCCTGAGAATGCGCGGTCACCTACATAAATTCTCGATTCGGAAACGCGCGAGACTGCCAAAGGATGACTAACTTGGTAAGTGAAAAAGTAAATAAGATAGTATATCCTATTCTAATACATATCATTTTCATTGCAGATCTTTGCCCGCCTTCACCACCCCATCACGTCACTCCCGAGAACGAACCATCGGCTCTCTTAAGGGCCACCTAGGGCAAGACATGATAGAACCTCCACGCGGTTTGCCCTGGGCAGTCTTCGGACTGGCGAATACTATCATTAAGTTGAATCTGCTATCAGTCAACTTGAACGTTGCGTCGCGTTAGAGGGGTATATAAACCACTGCCTCTCATTTCATTTCATTTCAATCATGCAGACGCCGAACAGTCAAGTCAGCTCTCCTCGCGGACCACAGTTAAGGCCGCGAAATTTATTTGAGGAGTTTGTCAGGCTAGAGGAGCAAGACAGAGTCCACAACAATCTTGCTCGGATTGGCAATCCGATGACAGCAACTGCTGTCAATCCAACGGAATGGCGCTACATTCCAATTTTTAGTCATGTGCCAGTTAGTGTGGAAGTCGACAGTGCTACCAAAGAGAGAGTCAAAGACTCTCTCAGCAGAATTGGTAGGGTGTAAGATGACGTTACTCCCGAGAACGAACCATCGGCTCTCTTAAGGGCCACCATGGGGCAAGACATAATAGAACCTCCTCGCGGTTTGCCCTGGGCAGTCTTTGGACTGGCGAATACTATCATTAAGTTGAATCTGCTATCAGTCAACTTGAACATTATGCAGTCGATTGCTATCCCTGAAGCATTCTGATTCGCTGTTGAGCAATTCATTGTTGAAAACCCTATATAAGCCAGAAGATTGTAGCACTTCTCATTCAATTTGAAGTCACGATGGAAGCAACGTCTCCTGCCAACATTCCCGTCTTCACCGATGAAGACAACGGCATTCCCAACTTCATCATCCTCGACGAGTGGGATGAAGAGGATGAGAAGAAGGGGAAGATCAAGAAGATCATTTGGACGGATGAGGTGTGGACTCCTAAAACCACCCGCATCCGAAAGGTGCCAGATGCACCAGTACGACCTCGGCGGTATAGGGTCTATGACAACCTAGCTGTCATACCTATTGACTATTCAAGCCAATAGTCAACTTAATTGACACCATTGACACCGAGAACGAACCATCGGCTCTCTTAAGGGCCACCATGGGGCAAGACATGATAGAACCTCCTCGCGGTTTGCCCTGGGCAGTCTTCGGACTGGCGAATACTATCATTAAGTTGAATCTGCTATCAGTCAACTTGAACGTTGCAAATGCAGTTCGGTGTAATACTTCCTTTCGACGGGCGTTCCTGTAAAGGGCGGCGGTGAAACCCGTAGCTATGTATACCGCAAGGGACATTCGGCAATGGTCAATCTTGTTAAACCTCTCTGCGTCATGTTTGCAAGTGATTGCCTCTGTCTCAACGTAGTATGCATTCGCGTCAGGGCGACATTTAGCCAACTGTCGAAGGTTGCCTAAAACTTTCCATTGCATACGTTATGAGAACCATGAGTTCTACCTGTCTCTATCAATGAGACGAATTGATGAATGGAATGAAATGGGAGGACACTCACGCGCCACACGCAACATAACACACTTCTCTCTTCCGTAGTCTAACAAGCTCTTTACACATGGATCGCAGTCGATTGCTATCCCTGTATCAGAAGTGTAAGCTATCTTAATTTATTTGACACTATTTCATCTACCATTATCACCCATATGAAATGTTTTAAGATTTACAAGTTAGACTAAGCGTGCTACTATTTCCAAATGAAAAAGTATACATGGTTAAATCATCCACTTAAGCCCATCCGTAGTCTAACAAGCTCTTTACACATGGATCGCAGTCGATTGCTATCCCTGTATCAGAAGTGTAAGCTATCTTAATTTATTTGACACTATTTCATCTACCATTATCAGCCATATGAAATGTTATAAGATTTACAAGTTAAACTAAGCGTGCTACTATTTCCAAATGAAAAAGTATACATGGTTAAATTATTCACTAAAACCCCATTCAAGTAAGTCAGTATGAAAGCAAAGATAATACGAAATAAACATTTATTATGGCATGTATTTCAAAAGGTCTTCATCGTCAATATCGTCCCAGAGTCTGGCTTCACATAGATCACAAAAACAGTTGAGCTGCTTTAAACGTTCTTCTGCAGCGTCCCTCACTTTCTCAATGTACGCCCACTCCGCCACGGTTCGCGGTTGGGAGTTAGGGGTGTACCACTCCCATATTTGATGTAAGTGCGACTTGCTGGTCATCTCCATCACCCCTTCGGCATCATATTGTAAATATTTCCACCGTATGCCTGCTAGGTCGGGCAACTCCTCTTCATCGTCCTCCAATAATGATAACTTTCGTATATTGTCGAGATTGTATGTCTTCTCCACCTTCGCCTTTCTTGGTGCATTTGGTGTAACGAGCACCTTTGCTGATGTACATGGAGAGGAGAACTCCAATGCGGTATTTGGTGTTGTTGGAGGACTTGTCATGTTGTCTTTGAAATGCTGACTTTGAATAATGATAACTTTAACATTTTTCTAATTCTTAAGTATACACAAGCAGCCAATCAGAATGAACATCCAATGAATGAAGAGGATGAAAGTATATAAGCAAAGTGACATTCAGGTCATTTCATTTAATCTGTGAATCATACAAGTGACGAACGCACGATCTCTCTCTTTGACTATTATTCTGTCTGATCATATTTCATTAAAATGGTAAGTTAAAGATTTCCTCTCTCATCTCCCTCAAACGTGTGACTAATAGCATCTTCCTCAATTTCAGGCATCAACTTCATCACCAACGCCCTCTCTTCTCGAGGAAAGTTTAGAGTTATTGAGTCAAGGTAGGTTGTAACACTACACTGAGGCTTGAACAGAGATGAAAGAATGATTTCTCTTTCAGGTGATGTGAGTTCCAGCTCAGGACTCTCGCGGCAAGGCAACGAGTGGGAATGTGCCGACTGCGGACATATGTTTACAAGGAAGCACAGTCTCCTTCGACACATCAAACAACGTGTGTGTCAACGCAAAGCGGCGTCAATCTCCGGAGGTGAAGTTGATTCTGACGATGACATCTCCTTTCCTTGCGATTTGTGCCCTCTTTCTTTTGATAGTCACTTTCAGCGATCTTCGCACAGACTTCAACACACGCATGCAAATGATCACTACACCAACGGTACCTCTACCATCTCCCTCATTAATGTTTCACATAATAATTTAGTACGCGACTACTGCATGGAGTCCAATACTCAAATTGTAGATTTTCCTGAGTGGCTCCTTCAAAATTCTAACATTATCGAAGCGCTCTTCAATAATTTAGACAATTTTAGAATGAAGGCGCTCATCTACCTTAAACTAAAATATATTAAAATAGATTTTCAAACGGGTCAAGTGACGGAGAGAATACAGTTTCATGTTCCTTCCTCTTCCGCAACCGAAGTTGTAGACTGCGAGTCTTGGCTAAATTTTCACATTCAATGTTTAAAATCAAATGTAGATAAATTCAATCAACGCGACAGCGCTCTCATTTTTGATGGTGTGGACTCAGCCATATTCAAAATTTCCCTATTAGAAAGTCATGCAGCTCGAGGCACATTTTAAACTACCAAAAACGTTGTATAATAAGAAAGCTGTCATCAATGTTGATTGTAAATCACAGTGTTTCAAATATGCAGTCCTATCCATCCTTCACTATAATGATATCAACGCGCATCGAGATCGCACCTATAGCTATAGACAGTGGGAGGATGAACTAGACTTTGAAGGTTGTGATAGTAACAACATGAAAATCAAAGATGTAGAAACGTTCGAAAAACATAATAAGATTAAAATTGTCGTTCACGTGTGGGAGAAGGGGTTGAAGGGTGCCCGCTATAATTCACGTTCAACTTGTTATGAACGTGTAGTCAACCTCTTATTAGTAAAACAAGATGATAGCGAGGAATGGCACTACTGTGGTATTCCCAAAATCTCTCGCTTGTACACTCACTTGGGGCACTCTAAAAGAGGTGAACATTTTGTATGCGACCGCTGCATCCGCTCATTTTGGAGTAAAGATAAATTTGAAACTCACTATGAATGGTGCAAGCGAGGTAAATTACAAATGGAACGCATGCCCAAAGATCAAATATTTTCACATAGGGATAATGGTGACGAATTAAGTCCCCTGCGTGTCATTTACGCAGACATAGAATGCTACATTGATGATATCATCCACAAGCCAGCAGCCATATCCTGCTATGAAGTATGGCATGACCACTTTAGGAATAGACAAAACAAAATGCATACTTGGCAAGGTGAAGATTGCATTTCAAAATTTCTAGAATTTCTCGATAAAGCTGCAAAATTTCAACAATCATATGATTCCCAATTGCAGCGTAAGTCACTACATATGTCAGATGAAGACAAACAAAAATTTGAAAGTTGCACATCCTGTCCTAAATGTCATAAAACGTTTGATGACGATAAAATGAAGAAAAGACTTTTTCATATACATATTTTTATTTCAATAAACATATCACAATGACTTCACTTTGTTTTCCGAAACACTAAAGTTACGAGGGATTTAGTATCTTTCACATGGATACACTCTTGTAAACCATTGGTAATTTTGATAGCAATAGAGGGTATAGTTTGTTTGACGACGGGATGATAGAAAATAGATTCAAACATCTTCTCGACTATTCCATATGAAGCGTCTTTATCATGAATGAAATCACGTAAAATGTATTCTTTTTTCTCGCCAACAGAAATAGGTAAAATCAAATCACTTTGAATGTAAAGGTGCTGTTCATGTTTATCAAGTGTCATTGGTGTTTCTATACCAATCGTATGCGCAGCAGCAAACACAGTTTGTAGCATTGAAAAGCCAAAGAGTTTTTTCAAATTTTTACTCAATTGACATTGAATGTCATCACCCAGTTTCAGAACAACGCGTTGATTTTCAATTGAAAACGAAATGTGGTGTGTCTTTGCATCATATTTACTTTTCATCACATGCTTCAACTTCTGTTGTATATAAGGATTTACTACATGAATGAAGCTTTCAACTGTATGATATAGACGGGGCATTATATTGATAGCAACTTTAGATTCTTCATAAGACTGGTAAATTTTCTTGATGCGATCACCATAGATGTCCACCCACCATTCATCATTAACTGAATCAGCTTTAGTGTGATATTCATGAGAACCATACACCACACCGCTTCCAATAATAGGCGTATAATGTCTTACAAAATGACGCAAGGTTGGAGAGAAATAAACTGTAAGTTTGTCATTATATTTCTGAATAACCAACTTATTTTTGTTCGCCATAATTTTCTCTCCATACTTCTTACCCACAGTCTCATTCCATCGTTTTACTAACTCAATAAGTGATAAAGGTTGAACACCACGCTTTTTCAAAATGATGCGTTCTTCGCATTCTACAACATCTTCATCAAATATTTTAAATCTATAATGAAATTTGTTGATTCGATTTGAATAAACTTTTTTAACATTTGCAGTAGCAATTGACGTTAGATGTAGTCCATGACCAAAACCAAGATGTGGATAGAATTCACTATCCAACCTCAGCGTAAGACCTTTAGTAAAAGAATGAAAGCGGAGGAACTGTCTCCCACTCCAATGATAGATAGTAAACTCATAAGCTTTCTGATTTTTATTCTTCATGATGGAAGTATTACCACTGTTGAATGCCTTAATAATTTTCTCATTCCCAAATGGCTCATAAGAATCTGATTTTATCTGAATCCATTCATAGTTCCACTTTCCATCTGATGTTAAATTGTATGGGAACTGAAATGCATTATTCATCATTATTCCATCATGGGTGCGAGGAGTCAATATCATTTCTTCCAAATCATTCACATTCTGAATATTGCTATCATAGCAAATACTAGAAACGCCAACCTCCCATTCACCTTCTAAATGCAGTGGGCGATTTAATTCTACTCGATAGTCTGATGGTTTATTTTTGGGAAATTTATTCATAGAAGCATTACTGGGCAAGTAGATTAGAAACGAGTCCTTATTTTCACTTTCCATATTATTCACATTGGAAAAATATATTAGCATACGTTTGCATTAACTCTTCATTCGGAAATGGAGTGTGATACTTGTCACAGCATCTTTATGAAAAGGAATCAACGCACCAGATCGTCATAAATGGCAATATCAATTTGTAGGATGTAGTTTGATTTCAGCTTTGTATAATGCACTTTCTTGAAAGTATGCTCAGATAAAATACTGCAGCTTTTTGGCTGGTATGGTATCATTGCTAGCAATGGAGCTTCAACATCTCCCACACGTACATCTTCACCAATATTGGAATATATCTGAAAATAGTTAATACGACGCGATAGCGACATGTCTGCGCTAGCTTTGGTTACAGTACCACTTTTAAAGATATTTTGATCAAAACCCAAAATGTCCATTAGAGTTTTATCCATAATTAGTTCAATACCTTTTCCACTTATAGTGAGAGACAAAGTACCTTCTTTTTCAGAAAATAAAATATGTTGGTCATTAATCACTTCATTTAAATAATCTACAACCAATTTAATCGAAGTAATAATGCGAGGCATCAACACTCTTGTTTCATGTAAGATACCACCTAAAGGCTCTACACACTTTCTGTATAAAGATACGGTCCATTCTGTATCAAATTGATTTGACCTTTCACATGGTAAATGTTGCATATCAGATTTTCCATGAACAGCTGCAGAACGATGTCGTAAGAACTGATGAAAATCTTTTGAACAAACTAATACTAGATCATCATCATTTAATTTGCTTATTGCAATATGATTAGATGATTTCATATAAGTCAATGTTGCCACTTGTTTGCCATCAACTCGAAGGAGATAATTAAATTTCTTCAATAATGTTTCAGGAGTCATGTTTGTCTTTCTTGGCTTAATCACAATCTTCTTCACCAACGTCTTCTCATTTCTTGGAATAAGATCTACATAATAAGCTTCCTCTCGATATATTAACTGTTTATGACCACTTATGTGGTAATTAACGTTAAAATTATCATAGCTTGTTAAGGCGCTAGCGAGGTAGCCTAAATCATTTCTTAAACTTGGACTTAAACCAACAATCCAATCTTTCTCAACTACATGATGTACATAATTATAATCATCATTGTGCGGAGTAAATTGGACAATATGTTTACACGCTTTATTCAAGAAATCATATATAAACTTTTTACATGATAAGAGATCTTTCTTTGACCACTGTGGAATGTATACTCGGCACCCCTTTTCACATTGATAAGCAGCTGTACGCCTCATATTAATAGTCATCACCTCATGATCAAAAGTATAGACACAGTTGCTATAAACAAGTTGAGTGACACCCACTTCCCAATTCCCATTTAGCTGTTGTGCATGATCAATGGGAGTAGAAAAGAGTGCGGCTCGATTGCTAGTAAATCTCTTTGTAGCCGCATTGCTAAGCAAAATATGATAAAACGACATTTTTATATTGCTAATCTGCAACTTTGCATAACATCATGAAGACTTGGATTTTGGACTCTCTACAATATATCAGAGTTGATCGTGATGGAAACGTACATTTCAAAAATTCTCATGGTCATACATCAAGAGGAATTACATTAACATGGCGACAATTTGTCAACCTCAATGATATCATGAGGGATTTGGAATATTTTGAAACATTAAGATTCATCTCCTTGGGTGATCAAGTTTGGCTTCAACATTACAGAAATGAAATTCAAATCTACCATTCTCATTCCGCAAACTGTTTCTCATTTCGCAAATACAATTGGGAGAAGTATAGAAGATACATACATCGCTCCATCATGACATTTATTCGTCGTGAGTTCATCGCCCTACTATGCAAATCTTAATCAGATATGATTACCACGCACCATGAGTTGGAAATTAGATTCCCTACAACGTATTGAAACGGATCATGATCGAAACGTCTATTTCAAAGATTCAACTGGAAATGTGAGAAGAGAGTTTGTTTTATCTTATCGTCATTTTCAATCTCTACATCATATCATGAAGGACTTGAAATACTTCTATATGAAAAGACATTCACGTATTGGAAATCGCATCTGGCTGCGCGTCAACAATCGGCGAATTCAACTCTATCATTCCCAACTTCATACTAACTTCACATTTCATCAAGGTAGTTGGGAAAAGTATAAAAGGAAGGTACATCGCTCAATTTACTCATTCTTTCATCATGAAGCGCCATCGCTACACCATCGTCAACATTCTCCGTCGCTTCAGACTCTACACCAAAATCGATCTCACAACATTACGCCAACAGCTTCCAAACAGCAAGTATTACCCGGGCCGTCCTCAAATGTTAGTGGTGAAGATGAACAATTCACGGAATCTTCAACTCTTCCCAAATGGGACTGTACAGATTCTCGGCGCCCTTTCTCATTCATCGGCGCAGTCAATGCGCTTAGAGCTACTGAGACTACTACGTCGGATATGGAAGAGGGAGAGGTGTGTGATGTCGAATCTGACTGTGGACAATATGGTGATCTCTACTCAATTGAGTGACAGTCTATCATTTTTGAAGATTCGTACCAGCAGTTACAGTTTGTGTTATGAACCCGAACTTTTTCCTGCAGCTCTCATTAGTTGTTGGTTACCTGTGCATGTGGCAATCTTTCATAATAGTAAAGTGATCATTACTGGACTAAAATCTCATGAACAAGCAAATATGATCCTAGACTATCTCATTGAGTATGTACGTACCCAGCGGATTGTAAAATAAAAAACAATTTTTCCAACATGATGTTTTTATTTCAAATCATGATAGAACTTACAAATCATTTTTTCATTAGAGGATGGATTACATGAAAAGTTTTGAATAACAGATGCAAATCGAGATACATGTAAACGTTTTAAGATGAAGTACAGTACAAAAGCACCACACGTTGATGAAAGTGGATGTTGTAGTATGCGTTCATTTCGCTGATATTGACGCGTATGTTTTCTCAACCACTGCTGTGTTGGTATATTTGGAGGTTGAGCAAGAGAGTCAAATAGTTCACCACGTCGGTCTTCTCCAATAAAGATCGCTTTCCAATGCTCACCGCCTAAATTCTGTGAATGAGTGTTTAGCACAATAAAGATGGGATAGTGATTTACTGCAGGTGGTAAGGTATCGAGTGAATAGACATTATCGAAAGCTTTCAACGTCGCTTCGTCTGCATTACGCTGCACTTTAGTCTTAATATCGTCAGCAGTCAACCAACTCATTAACGATTATACTGAAGAATCACGTCACGATACTTTGTAATTTCAATATTTGAATCGAAGACTGCATAAATTAATACATTGATCGTCTCAGGTAGTGTTCTTTTGAACGTCAAATCCAAACGAATATTATGAGGCACGTTCGCTTGACGATAGGGTGCACTAATATCGCTGTCAGCAGTCAAATCAAATGCATAAATAGTATATCCACTCTTAAACTCTTTCATAGTCAGTCCGTTGGTGTCATCCGTATTGTAAAAGCCAAAAACATCCATAAAATCAACATAACTGCGCATAAATTGATCCGAAGCAAAATCTGGTTTGTAGGGTGGACCAGGATGACTCACACCATTTACACGTAAAGCAATTTCACTTAACTGATTGTGTTTAAAATTGAAAGGATTCTTCTTTATATTACCATTAAATGCATCATTTTCAACCATTGCCACCATGAGGAGCTTCGGTGCTTCCGATGGAAAGAGGCCATCTTTCATGAAACTCTTTTGATCTTTCGGAATTGTAAAGGTGAGAAGCTTTGTATGCTGAATGGGGTAAATGGCATTTTGGCGGTTAAGGCCTTCAGCATGCCCTCTAATGACACTTGGATTCGGTACTACTCGACGAATGTAAAGTGCAATATCTTCCACATGAATTCTAAAATTGTCAACTTTAGCAAATGCATTCAGCGCAAATTCAGGCTTATTCAATGTCAGCTTGAGTCGCATGCTGGTATTACACAGTAAAAACTTTGACTGTCTAAAGAAGTCTAAATTCAGCGGACCATATAGCTGACATACTCTACTATCTTTAATCATAGCAGATCGCTTTACAAAGCCACTGTTTGTTTCAACATCAAATTTTCCTGCTTCATCTCTGTACCATCCCATGGCTTCCATATGACTTTTTTGTGCTGCTGGATGAAACTGTGATACATGATTGAAATATGATTTATAGGGATAATCGCTTTGACCACCTTCCACTTGCTGCTCTCCAATCGTTAGAGAAACATCACGAAGTAATGTAGTCAATGGTAAATTGTTCAGTCCAACTTTATGTGCATCGTCAATAGCAGTTCCATCTGCTTGCTGAATTCTAAACCTCAAATCAAGCATCGCATAACTGAAATCTATGTAGTCATCACTACCACCAGGAATAACAAATTCAATGGGGCCAGCATTCTCAGCTGTTCGAGGATGATAATCTACAATACTTGAACTAAGAATATCTGTCTGTATGGCTTGTTGATCGAACAAACAAAAACCGGAAGTTTTACACTCCATGATTAGAAGTTATAGCAGCGTCGTCGTTTAGCGCCTGATGAATGATTAGAGCCTCTACGACGTTTGCGTGAATGCCTTTTGACTGAAGATCGCACCTTACCAGCTCCGCGATGTTTCCTCCTTCCTTTTTTCATTCGTTTAGGTGATTTCTTTCCTTGAGTAACACCAGCAATGGTCTGCTTCAATGTTTTTAAACCGCGTTTAAACCACGATTCAACAAACTGCTCTTAAAACTTCTACCTCTGGAAAGATCACTAGCAACATCACCAGCAAAGCCAACGGCATTACTTAAAACATTTCGTTTCAAAGATCTACCGACATTGGATATGAGAGGTGCTACAACAGATTTCAGTGCACCAAGTATGCTACCTCCACGTTGGCGGCGAGCACCGATGTAAATTTGTCCTCCGCCACTTACATAGGAGGGTCGTGAATAAAATGAGGCAGTTGGATTCATAGCTCAAACCCTAAACATTGTTAGTTACAACTTTGCATGAATCACTGTCGATCACTTAGATGAAAGATGTCGGCACGACGCATCCAAGAGTTCATACTTGAAAGATAACCAGTCCATTTAACAAGACACCATTCTTCACCTTGCCGTTTTTTACATCGAATGATTTTCTCTACCAAATATGTTTCACTTTCAGTGACTACCTCAATCTCATCGCGGTAAAAGCTACCCTCAATTTCTTCATTATCGTAATCTTTCAACTTGTAGGTGGTCGGAGAGTCTTTTTGATTAATCCTTGATACTGTAAATACCTCCTCTGTCCAATTCGGGAGGTACCCTTTAGCAAAAACACTTCACTTTTGAGATACGAACTTTATCGCCAATTTTCACATCACTTTTCACATGAGTGCGTTTACGTTGGAATGATTCGCGCACTTTATCTACATTGTCAGCATTTACATCTACTGGTCTGAGTCCAATAGAACGATGAATAGAGTGATTGTAGGCATGGAGTGTATCTTGTAGAACCTTTGTCCAATTTTGTGTCAAGTTGGCAGTAAAATGTCGCCACAAGCGATTTTTTAATGTGCGATTAAAACGTTCAACGAGTGCAGCTTTATAAGCGCTCTTTACACTAAACAACTCAATGTCATGCCTCTCAAATAATCTTGTCACATGCTGATTTTCAAACTCTTTTCCTTGATCACTCTGAATTCTTTTTGGAATGCGACCTTCTCGAAAAATTGTTTGGAATGCTTTTGCTACTCCTTTCCCTTCTTTAGTTTTTAAAGGTTGAGCCCACGCATAACGCGAGAAAATATCAATGACGGTTAAAATAAAATTATTGCCCGAGTTATGTTTTGAAATGGAGGCAACATCGCACAAATCTGCTTGCCACTGTTCATCGATGTCATGAACAATATAATGGCGGGTGCGGTACTTCTTTTTCGCTTGTTTGTGGAGTGTATAGGTAGCCTGACCCTTTAACCATCGTTTCACTTGTGATTGTAGAAGACCACTCGCTTTTGATAATTTCTTGATAGATGCAAATCCTGCCGGATGTTTTACATCATAATAGATTGACTTCAAACGTTCAGTCGATGACGGCTGACTCTTTTTCCTCCTTCTCATCTTTTTGTTTTCTTCCCTTTCTACATTTACAACAACTGCAGCATTTAGCTTTAGCGGTTTTGCGATCGTGTTCACATTGCTTAGGGGTTTCATTATGAGAGCTGGCGCAGCAAGTGCAAGTGACAACGACATTCACCTCTGGCGGCTCATTACATGGCAAGCAACACATCTGCTTCATATTAATAGTCTGAGAACATGTATTTCCTAGGAGGAGCTGTTTTACGTTTTCCTTTTACCAGTTTTAGTGGCGATGTAGATCTACGTCGAGTTCTTCCTCTTGTTTGCTTAGTGAGTGTGGGAGGGGATGTAGCAGGTGACGTCTTAAACCAATTTGTTGGCATTTTCATCGCCTGAAGCATTGGAGTAGTAGCCACTGTTGAATCAAGTTCTTTCAATGTCTCATTATTTAAAGCAAATTTTGGCACATTATGCTTTTTCAATAGTTTAAGAAAGTATGACCAACCAGGTGGAACATAGCCCTGACGGCGCTTTCTACGTGTTGCATACTGAATCAAGTCTTCATAACGTGAAGCATCAATCACTTTATTTTCATCTGTAATGATTTCTCCTCTATCATTTACATTGAGATGGGGTTCAATACTGTTGAAAAGAGATATGGCATGTGCGCGAGATGCTAAAGGTGTAGCAGTCGATACAGAGTCACGCATCTTATTCTTCAAGTTTTTCAATTGCTCAACAGTTTCCGATTGTAATAATACAGCACGATGTGGATCTTTGATGTGAACATTTTGCTGATAATCTATTTCTTTCCTATACATTTGATTTGCAAGAGGTTGCTTTACTTGCTGCATGGCAGTCAATTGTACATATTCATCCTGAGGAATAACAATCATGCGAGAATAAGAACTCATAGTTTGTAGATAATCATGGGAGTTTTCAAAATATCACTTCGAAATCTAAATTCTTCCGGACACTCTTGCGTAAAGTCAATGAATAAGTAACCGTATGGTTTTTCAGTAGCTGCTTGAAAAATTTCAATTAAGGCTTTTGATCCTCTGGGTGCAACTTGTCGCGCTAAAATTTCAAATTGACTTTTATCTCGCGGATTCTTGAAAATAGCATAATAGTGTGTATTCAGGTTTCGTGTACGAGCTTCTTTTCCATCAGGAAACAAATTTTGTGTAATATAGATGATAAAACACCTTTTATGGTGTGCTGCGCGAGTGAACATATCTGTAACATCTTTTGAATTCTTACTTTCTTTTAATAAATCATCCAATACAACAACATCATTAGACTGAAGTTTATCCACTGGAATAATTCCTTCATGTCTAATAAAGTTGCGACTTTGCAATTCCTGAAACAGCGACGGTTGATAAATACCATAACACCAAATCACTCGATTGATAGCTTCCTTAAACAACTCCCTTCTTTTATCCAATAAATTCAGCGTGAAAACAGTTTTACCTGCATGAGATGGACCTGATACAGTCAGAACTTTATCACATTGAAGTCTGAAATCCATTTTATTACTTTGAGACTCAACATTTGCATAATTAACGCTTAGAGCCAAAGATATTTCCCAATAGGTTGCCCACGGCAGGAGCTATCATTGGAAGTATTGCTGAAAGGAAACCGCCCTTTTGTGTTAGAGTTTTCCTCTTTCTTTGAAGGGCGACTTTAGGATTGGAGATGAAACGCAATTTCGTAGCATATCGCTTAAGTAACTTTCGTTGTTTTGGCGCTAATTTCTTCGTCCTCAACTTCCTCACATGAGAAATAATTTCACAAATGAATTTATCGTTAGCATGTCGTATAGCATTGTATCGCTGATTTGCTTTCATTCGTCGGAGAGCTTGAATGGCTGAAGAAAACTTTTGACTTTTACGTTTCGTCATTTTACGTTTCGCCATTTTCCGTGTTAGTCTTTGCTAAAACCTATCTTTACCACATTTGCATAGGTACTAACTATTGCGACATAAGTGACACTCGAAATGAGCAATGTCACAGTGGTTACATTGGCAAAGTTGAATGCAATTACGTATGAAACAGCGTTGACAAAAAGCATGCTTACATCTCTTGAAGATGCGCTTTTCATTTCCATCCTTTCGCTTACATACATCGCAACACATAGTTTCACCGTTACTGATGTCTATAGCAAGTCTTTTTGAAGATATGAATTTGCTAGCCTTTTCTAAATAATAGACGCATGTACAGAAGGAATATACTTCGAGAGTGAGCAGACATAGCTCGAAAACCAGTTGTGCTACAATCAAGTACCACTGCATTTTCAATTTTTCTTTATGGAAAGTTGAATGTGAATATCTGAAATCGCTTCAATCACTAGACTGCTACCATGATGGTTAAATGCGTTAAGACGTTCAGCAATTTTTATCATATGTCTTTTAAAATATGTCTTTATTCTTGGGGGTGATCTACCACTTCCATTGAATAAGAAGCAAAATGGAAAGAGCGACTTTCCACCTCTTCCTTTCCAAAATGACTAAACTTAATTTTCGCAACTAATCGCGCCATGATAATGCTATCAGAGAATGTATTCATTAACTCTAGAAATAGAGTGCTAGCATCATCAACCACTGCTTCGATGTCGGTCTCATCTTTATGAAATTTTATCACATAATCTTGAACAGCTCCTTTTAAACTTTGCCTATGAAAACGTAATGTTCCGCAGTCGTTTGAGAAAGACATGATCGCCCTTTATCTATCCCATCCATTGCATGAAAACAACAACTCTTCTCATAGTAACATTTATTGAATAATGGTAACAAGCATGCATTATAAATCAATGGTTTGAAAGAGATAAAATAGATACAGCTGATAACTATCATACAGCGAGCAATGATAACCATACAGGACTTTGGCAGTGTTGAGGTAAGGAGGAAAGAAGCATTGGTTATGAACGTAGCTACTACAACGAACAGACAAAATAGGAACACACAAATCCTTAAAACGTTTCGTGACTTCATGATAATGTTGATTCACTCTACTATCCCAAGGCGGGAGCAAAATATCATCAATGATTAGATTGGGAAATACTTTCCTCTCCTTACCAGGATTATTACAAAAGATGCGTATAACATTGAAAGCAGCTAACCATCGTTTAAAGTCAATAAGAAGAGCACTTTCACAAGAAAAGCCATAGTCTTGCAAATATTTCAGATTAAGTCCATGAATGTGTTTTCTCGCCCATTGATCAACATTGGGATCGCAGTTGGCATGTTGATGATAGACACTAACAATCTGATATGTCCAATTGTTCATAGCAATAGCACTGAGCTCCTGTACAGGTTCACCCTCACAATCCATAAAAATGATGATAGAAGCCTAAAACGGAAATTTACACATCTAAGGAAACGTTCTATAACATATTACAAAATGAAGAATTACATCGATGCTTTTCACGACAAAATACACAAATGATATGATGGCAACGAAGAAGTAAAATGTATCTAATAAGACCACGTCTACGACACTCAAAGCACATAAGCGAATTGTCATAGGGTAGAGTTAGGAAAGGACTAGCAATTCTCCTTCTTTGATTTGCGTTTTGATGTAGCATTCTTCTCCGACTTGCGCTTCGTACCACTGCTGTTAAGGATTTGATCAATTATGTCGTCCACGTTGGGTGGTTTCGGAATATATAGGATGGATTCCATATGCATGGAGAGAGAGGCTATTTTATTATCCTTGTGTCGACCATAATATAGTCCATTCACTTTGAAAAGGATATCCCAAGTACCTTCTCCGAGCTGTGGAAGGGAGCATTCCCGTTTGGAGTACTACGCTATGATCATCATAACGCAAGGCTTGTTTAAATTTACGCTGTAGCGGTGTAGGATTATGTACCTTGGTTGTTTCTTCCACTGGCCTCAGTTGTAGATGATCTGACCGTAGCGAACCTTGTAACGTTTGACCGCCATTTTGTCCTACTAGTGCAGTAGATGGAGTAGATGCCTGAAAATGAAAAAAGATTGTATTAAGTTTACGTTCAAGGGAGGAGAGGGAGGGAAGTAGCGACTTACCATTTTAGTTGAATAATAGAACAGGGAACTAGGGAGAGAGAAAATGTGCGTCCGTCACTCGTGTGATTCAACGATGGAATGATTCTCGCTGTGGAAGGCTCGCTATTTATAAAGAAATGCTTGATTCTCATTGGATGATGATCCTCATTGGACAATAACATCAAGTTGATTCCAAATCTGGCATCCGTTTACCAATCCGATACTTCGTTTTGAAGCTACAGCCCAAAACGTCCCAAATTCTAACTCTGTCGTTTTTCGCCAATGTCCCAAAATCTTAAATGGCGTCTCACATCTAAACGAAGGCAGATACGAACAAGCCGATTCTTTCACTGAATTTGTCTCACTCTTAGCTTTCAAACGAGCTATCGCACGACAAAATCCGTCCACTGGAAGCCAAAATCGAAGCAAGCTGTCCAGAGGGGGGGGACGTCAGCCGAAAATTTTTTCTCTCCGATTGACTTGAAACTCACCCTACCGATGCAGAATTTCACGCTGAATCCGAATCTGACCTCCGTTTTCTCATCCGACCACTCCTTCCACTCGAAACAACCCATTTTACAACCCAACATTCAGCAGATTGCACCAAAAACATCACACACTATAGCCTCAAGACTAATCCTGGCGGTCGCCCACGTCAACCTAGACGGTCGCCCACGTCAACCAGGCGGTCGGACCAACTCACCCGAGTCTCACACTCTGTCGTTGCAGAGGGGGGGGACGTCAGCGAACATGTTGTGAACGTGGACCCACCTGGCCGGCACACCACGACAGACCACAACCTCTGTCGTTCCAGAGGGGGGGGACGTCAGCGAACATGTTGTGAACGTGGACCCACCTGGCCGGCACACCACGACAGACCACAACCTCTGTCGTTCCAGAGGGGGGGGGGACTCAGACACGAAGCACCACGGCGGCCGACCACGACACTCTGCCGTGCCAGGGGGGGGACTCAGCGATGGCGGCCATCTTGCGCGGTCCAGAAGTGGAGTTTTGCTTACTACTAGCGTTGAGTAAGCTAGAATAGCAGTCGCTAATAAATCGGCATTATTTTCTACACGTTTTTTAAAGCACGGTCCAATGCTGCTAGATCGGACTGAAAGTCCAGTTCTAGTAAATCGCGGTACTCAGCAGAAATATGATATGACTGAGATTAAGCTACTTCCAATAAGTGAATAATGCAAGAATAATTGCGCATTATTGATGCCAGATTGGACAACAAGCTTTTCTCAGCTGCAGCTGTCTGCACTCGTAATCACGCAAGCCACCATTTTGTATGTTACTAATTATTTCTCTTACTTTTGGCAAGTCGTCAGCATAGTATATGGTTGCTTCCAGCCAAGAAGCCCACCTCGTTAGTGGAGGCTGAGGAGGACAGCCTATTTTGCTCTCAATTTTCACAGTTACTGCCTTGACTTGTGCTATCAAATTCTCAACAGTAGGAAAATTTGTTCGAACTTTTTCTGCACAATTATGTAATAGATAAGCTACATGTAAACAAGTAAAGTGCGACTAAGGATTCAATTATTTCAACGACTTGCCATTCGACGATTTTTTTACTAAAGCGACTTTCCTTTTCGGATTTCGATTTTCACTATGATTTCCCCTTCATTTCCTACAGTCGCGATGACCGTAGACACAAAAGAATGCGCGGTTTAGAATAGGGGAGCTAAATTAATTTATCGAGTTTAGCTGTAGCTTATTAAATCAGCCGATTCGTCATTTTTACACCTGCATAAGACGCGTGTTCCACTTTCGTCATAATCACATCCTCCGAGTTTACATCTGATAAATTTGCAGTCACTGATTTTACATCGAATCACAAACTTCCGCGGAGACAAAACCGTTCTTCCTCTAATAAGAACCGCGGCCCTATATTCACCTACATGTATATCGCAATGCCGTCAGCAGGAGGTGGTTGGAATTCATATTTTTGACCATGTAGGTTTAGTGTGAGACCTCCAGAAATATAAAGCGCGAAAATGACGAATAATGTAATTTATTCAGTGCCGACGTTTCGGACTTCTTCCTTTGTCAAGGCAGAATGAAATGTAAAAAAATCTCCTAGTTTTAAGTGCGGCGTTTATTAGACTAGGCGACGCTTATTAAAATGTGCGATTTTTCACTTGAGATTTTTCTAGATTGAATAACAACAATGATTGCAGGCATATGACCTGAACGGAAAAGAGCTGAAAACTCATCTAGCATTCTTCTCACTGCATTGCTGACAGGGCGTGGTAGCCTCGACACTGATTAAGCGGTGTGGGACTTGTTTCGTTTTGCTGCAGTGCCTGTATTTGCTTTTTCTTTCCCATGGTCACTTGATGGCGGGGTTGACACAAAATTTGAGCCCGTTGAGTCTCCACATGACTCAGTGCTCGACGGAACAGGGGAGGGGGGTCGTACAGGACTACCGAATCTGATTTTTATTCAGAAGCTGGTGTCAGTGACGGTGTAAAATTAGATGAACTGATTGGATTTTGAGGTTGAGTGTGGCACCATTATTTTCAACAGCCTAAGTTTCTGCGCCAATTTGAGTAACTTTTCGTAGGCGCCTTCAACCAGACTAAGAAACCTTAAATTTTAATATTGACCGAAAGGCATGTTCATTATTCTCTTCCAGTTATTTGAATTTTCCGGGATTTACGCCTAATCACATGTTATGTAGAAAGGTTCTGTAAATTACTAATTAACTCTTTGCGTTACGATAATTTCCCTAACTTTGGTTCTAACATTTTTATGGCTGTCAATGATGCAGATAACCTAATTTTGATTTGTCTGCACTACCTAACTTAGTTTATTTACTAAATTGAAGACTTGGAAAATGTGTTTGAACACATTTTCTTTACATTCATATATTTAGTCGATAAAGCATTAACTATGAAACAAAGTTTATCGGATGGCTTCCTCTTGCCAATGCACGGTACTATTGCCATATTATTGAGCGAAGCTTCCATATTAAAAAGAATATAATTTTATTTTCTTCTAATTATTGAGTATTGCGTAAATGAATATGTAACGTTCAATGTTGATGATAACCAGTTTCAATTTTGTACTTGAGGTAGGATATACAATCGTGGCCAATATGGATGGAACGTAGTTGTAAACTTCAATGTTTTTTCAATCACTTCACAAATCCATCGCTGTTCATAAACTTATTTAATGACGATTCTACACGACGCTGATTTACGACGTGTTAGATGCGATATCACTGTCTGCTCCAAACATCCAATCAAATTTCAAAACTGCCGTTTTACCGGAAATCACCGGTGATTCAATTCATGCACTGCGCTTTGAAAGAAGACTTGATTTTGTGAGTGAATCGGCGCTCCTTCGCTTCTCAGCATGCCAGACAAGCGTTTACTACCGGAAATTCGATCACAAGTGACAGTATTGAGACAAGAGGGCTACAATATTCGCCAGATTTGCTCGCGCTTGAATTTAAAGTTGTCGACAATGTGAAGGACTCTGAAATTTCACAACAAAACGGGATGCTACTTATATCCTAATCCTTCAGGTCGACCTCGTTGCACCTCTCGCACTACTGATTTTGCGATTTTTCGCACTTCCGATTTTGCAAAGAAAGATCCTTTCGCATCATCGGAAGCAATCAGATCCTCTGTTCCATCGCCCGCTCCGAGTTCGCGGACCATTCGTCGCCGATTAAGCCAGTATGGTTTAAAATCATTTGACCCCAGTAAGAAGTCCCTGTCAGAATATCAGGGACAGATAGATTTTTTGTTTAAAATATCGAGAGTGGAGCTCAGAACAATGGAGGAAAGTGATGTTCTCCGACGAATTAACTGTTTCTCAATACAGATCATATTCTCGTCACATACGCAGACCACAAGGTAAGCTTTACGATAGACGATGCTCCCAACTAATGATCTGGGGTGCCGGTGGTGCTTCAGGTCGGTGTGGACTATGGCTCATGCCGAAAGATTCTACTATTAATGATTCTGTGTACCTTTCCATTCTCCGGGAGAAACTCTGCTTTATGACTATTAGAGGCTGCGACTTCTTTCTAATGAATATTGACCTGGCACATCCGATGGTGCTATTTATTTGATGTGAAACGGCGTTTGAGCAGAGCAATTCCAACTTGGTTGAAAGTGGTTGCGTTGAAATTATTGTGTTGTATTTGAACTTTGAATTGAGTTTTCCGAGTGAAGGAAGCCGAATTTAGTAAAACTGATGCGTAGCACATAGTCAGCGACCCCAAATTGTACAGGAAACATGCATTTCAGTAGTGGCACACTCGAAATGAAAAATGGTTGCTCTGGATGTGCATTATTTAATTACAAGCTTTGGTATGTGATTTTGATGTTGAATATTTTCCTGTTGAACGAATTAATGACTACCTATGTTTGACTGATTCTGATGGATATTGACCTGGCACATCCACTGGTGTTATTTATGTGAAACATAAGTGATGAGTGATATTGATATGAAATTTGGTTGCGCAAACTTCACACCTTGGTATGATATATGTTTGAAACTTGATTTTTTACATGAAGATTGATTATTTTTATTAATTTTTTTGTGTGGCACATAATTAGACATGGATATTTCATCGTTTGTAATGGGTTTTGTTGCCGGACGCACGCATATTATGAAAGTCGGAAAAATTGGCTGCGCCAACTTCACAGCGCAACCAATTTAAAATTTGAATTGCGCTTTATGGCCAAAGGAGGCTGAATTTCGTGGATCCGAGTAGTGGCACATAATCAGCGACCTCGAATTGTGTGGTTGATGTGAATTGTGGAGTGGCACAGTTAAAATAAAAATGGTTGCGCACACGTGACCCGAGCCCAATAGAAAATTGTTAGGTTCAGCTCAAGAAAAATGTCGCCTTCAAGAATCCTACATCATTGCCGCAGCTAATTGAGGTCATCAAGGAGGTCTAAACGCGTGAAATAATCCCTGATTACTGCTCAAGATTGACTATTTCAATGTCTGATTGTATTGCCTCAGCTATTCAGAATAAGGGATAATATTCGGTAACACATTCGGTCGTTGCTTGACGTGTTGTTTCTCTGTCCGGATAGTGTTGCCTTATCCTTGGTTTTGCGGGTTTGAAGTGGCTTTGGATATTAGTGTTTCATATCATTGGAATCCTCTGGTGACGTTCGCCTCGTTGGTGATTTTGCTTTTTGCATATTATTCCCGTGCTGCTCAGTATTTTGAGTCGAGTATTCTGTCGTCGGAATTGTGTTCATTATCGGTTCTGTGCATTCGGTGCAGCGATTATTCGTTGTGTAGAGTGTTCTATTTTCGTCTTTGGAATACCAACGCCATAGATATCTATAATTCTCGCAGCAGCAGTGCTTCTATATCCTTGCTTGCTTCATCGATTGGTATTGTCAATCGCAATCACAATCAGCTGTTCAGAATTGGCATTTGGAAACCAGTCACGTCCAATTTTTCTGTGGATATCGATTTTTGTCACGTGACATTGCCCACGTCAGTCAATATACGCAAACTTTCTATCTTGCGTCATCGGTGGTTGGAATTCCCAAGCAAAACACAAAGCATTTATTGAACGCAGTATCTCTACATGTACAATGCCGGAGACACGAAAAACCAGTACAGATGAAGGTCGTATTCGCGAGGTTATACGCGATGAAATTAAAAAGGCATTTCATTCCGAAATGGCAACTATCATGAATGAGTTTGAAGCGAAAATGAACGAGTTTAAACGAGAAATCAAAAACGAATTCACAGCTATGATAAAAACTGTTATAAATGCTGAAATGTACACAGTCAACGAGAAGCTTAGAAAGTATGATGAGGAATTGTCACTAATCAAAGGTCATCTGGTGATGATTGAGAAAGACAAATTGTATGAAAAACGTAAACAATTATCAACGAATTTTGTGATAAGTGGCCTCATTGAGCCTGAAAATGAGACACCTGAAAACTTGGAGCATAAAGTTAGTAACTTGTTGAATGAGCTAGATGCTTCCAGTGAAATGTCATCGTGCTCCCGTGTTGGCAAGGTGTTTGACCCGTCCCGGTCACGTATCATAAAAGTAGTTATGAAGAACACCAGAGAGAGAAATAAAGTTCTCAATTGTGCAAAACATCTAAGGCAGTTACCTACCTATAGAAATGTTTATATTAACCCTGACAGATGCGCGATTGATCGTAAGGAACACAATCGTTTGCGTAGTGTTACCAGTCTTTTAAAAGCAAACCACCCTGAGAAGAAAATCGTTCTGTATAAAGGAAAAGTTCTTGTCGACGGTGAGGTAACAGACTACGAAAAACCTTTGATGCACATTTTTCCTGAGCTTTGACTGAATTACAAATTTCTTAAATCTCCTAAGAATGCTAACGTTGAAGTTGAGAAATTTTTTTTCTTCCTTCCTATTGTACCATTAATTGTAGGTCTATTGTTAATAAAGTTGACGAATTTTCGCTCTTTTTATGTGATTACCGTCCTAACATTGTATGTCTGACAGAAACATGGCTTGACGATTCATTTGGTTTAAATTTCGTATCTTTTCCTGGTTATACGACCCATCGTGCTGATCGAGATACCTCCAAGAAAGGAGGTGGTTTGTGTTGTATCGTAAGCAATTTTTTCAGATCAGAGACTCTTGAATATTTTGTTAAATCTGATGAATTTGAGATGCTGATTGTTCGTGTTAAATACAAAGAGTTTCATGCCATCATTGTCAATTTATACTTTCCCCACGGCAGTTCTTTGAACTTAAATCAGTTTAATTCTGTCTGTAATCATATCATCAATTCAGTTGATTGTCATTTAAATAGTTTTCCGCTATGCAAAGTTGTCCTTCTTGGAGACTTTAATCATTTTAAAACAGACATTTTTCTATCAAGTTTTTGTCTGCGAAATCTTGTACAACAACCAACACGCAAAGATGCTATCTTAGACTTGATATTGATTCCTGAAGAACATGTACAGTTTTATTTGTCATGTATCCTCCTTTGAGTACTAGTGACCACAACATTGTCTTACTGAAATCTAAATGTACCTTGGTCTCTGATGATTATTTTGTTAAAGTCTATGACTTCCGTGAATCGAACTTGTTACCTGCTTTGAAATATCTTTCTTCCGTTGATTGGAGTTGTAATCTCCTTAATTGTGATCTTGATCAAATGTGTCATCTTTTTTATTTTTATCTCGAAGCCAGTCTTAACATGTTGCCTATAGATTATGTAAATCGGTCAATAAAAGACCCACCGTGGATGACAAATGTGGTTAAGGTCCTAATCAATAAACTTTATAAAGCATACAGGAGTAAAGATTGGCATCTGTACCATCATTACAAGGAGAAAGTGAAAACTGCTATTTATGAAGCCAAAAAAGGTTGGGGAAATCGTATGTTGACAGAAGGAAAATCGGTATGGGATGTATACAAATGGGTGAAAGGAGATCAGAATGCAATGAGTAATTGGTTACCAAACTGTGATCCTGACAAATCTGTTGAATGTATTCTTGAAGACATTAGAAAAACTCTACATTCAAGTTTTGTTACGCAGACTGCTTCCTCCTCAACATTTCGTCCGTATCCATTTACTATTCCATTTCAAGTAAACGAGGCTGAACTCAATGATTTATTACAACATGTCAATCCGAAAAAATCCCCTGGTTCAGACGATATTCCATCTAAGTTTTGGTTTTTGGTTTTGGTTTTGCCTACAACATGCAGATTTACCTAAGAAATGGAAAACAGCCTATGTGACTCCTTTACCAAAAAGTACTCCACCAACTTTAAACTCTTTGAGACCGATATCCTTGCTCCCAATGCCGGCCAGGTTATTTGAAAAATGTTTGTTGAAGCGTATGAAACATGAATTTCTCACTAAATTTGACAATAGTCAGTTTGCTTACAGACCACGCAGTTCCACTGTTTGTGCTCTCATCGCCTTGGAAGATTATCTGACAACACACCTCGATGATCCCGAAGTACTCGCATGCCATATCATGTCCATCGATCTTCTCAAAGGCTTTGACCGAATACCGCATGACCTTTTGATTGCAAAAATGATAAATGATAAGTTTAATGGTTTTACCATCACTTTTACTCAGAATTATATTACAGACCGAAAATTTAAAGTGAAATGGAAAGGAATATCAAGTTCCTCATCTGACGTTCCTAGTGGTATTCCGCAGGGATCATCATTTGGTCCAATTCTTTTTGGTTACTTCATAGCGGATCTGTTTTTGCCTTCTCACGACTCTTTACTTCTGAAATACGCCGATGACATCATTGCTGCAGATGTAATACGAAAAAAGGACTCAACATCGAACCTGTCTTCAGTCTATGATGAAATTATAAAATGGACTCATCAGAACGGCATGAGTGTTAAAGAAGAGAAGTGCCAACAAATGATTGTTCAGAGAGTTGCATCTATATCTACGTCTCCGTTTACGGTAGCCAATATTCCAATGAAAGAGGATATGAGAATTCTGGGTGTCCTTTTAGATCGTAACATGAAATGGAAATTACATATACAGCAAATTTGCAAAAGAGCGTCGTCAAGGTTGTATATTCTCCGACAATTGCGTGACTATCTTCCTCCTTCAGAACTCACTGTTGTTTATCAGAACTGTATACGAGGTCTACTGGAATATGGAGCTCCTCTGTTTGTTGACTTGCCGAGAACGTTGGTCGATAAGTTGGAGCAAATTCAAAACCGAGCCCACTTTATTATATGCAATGCTCATCATTGCGAATGTGCCAAATTCACTCCTCTCGAGTACAGGCGAAAAATTATTGGTTTTAAGCTATTTCAGAAAATCATGGCGAACATTGATCATCCATTATATCATCTGATTCCATCCGTATTACCTTACTCGGGAAAGCTTCGTCTTCCAATATCAAAGTCAGCACAGCGTAGCAGATGTTTCATCTCAAGCATGACGAGACTTTATAACTCTGACTTCTGTCTGTGAATTTTCCTTCGACACATTATCTTTGTTAAGTTTGCTTTTTCTTGGTATAATCATACTTTGTACTAGCCCCACGATTCTCAGTATTGGGGTGTGTGATATCTGAAAATATACGTCTTTATTATTATTATTATTATATTGCAAATATTAACTCTGAATTCAGTCACACAAGTTTAAAAATAACTTTATTGCAATTTCATTAGGATATCTGAATACATACATCCGGATAGCATTTGTTTTGTTTTTGTTCTTACTAAATATCTTAGCTAATGGATCTTGTTCCATCCATTCTGGCCACGACTGTACACTAGGGATGCATCGGAGTTCAAACCTGGCTGCTCTCGTCAACGAAAATAAGATTACACATAAATTATTATTATTAAACATCGCGGAGTCAGTCATTCACTGTTACTGAATGATTATGCAAAAGTATAATTTTTCATGGGACTAGATCTGTAACTATCTACACTTGATTATAACATCATTTATTATGTACAGCATTAATTCCTGAATTGCGTTATTACTTTTGTAAATATATGCTTGCACAATAATTGTTTTACTACTAACTTCAAGAGCGTTTCCCACACATTACCGATACCAGTCTAGCAAATGTTCAATGTTCATTTATCAGGCGCGTGCTCTCGAAAACGCACGGAGACGCAACCAAGACTCCCCGTCAACTGGTCCTCCCGCTAGAAAAACACCAAATGCAGTGGCTCGAAAGGCGACAAAGCCGCTCATCCCTGAAGATGAACATGGACAAATGATTCCAGGAACTTACAAGACGAAAATCGGCGGTAAGCAAAAAAGCTTGACCTTAATTCTAACAAACAAATCTATTTTGATGCACATTGAAACATTTCAGAGATCAAAGTTAAGAAGATACAGCCTGCCAAAAATTATGATGTCTTATCATTTGCTCGTGCTATGAATGACGATCTTGGACCTCGTGTACAGGAATTGTTTAGACCAGAGCTTGAAGCTGCCGAACATGCAATTAAAAGTGGCCTCTATATCTCTTGGCGACCAAAGTTTCCGCCATATGATCAACAAGACTGTCAAAGAGTCGGCGCCATGTCACGTTGTTTTTGCGGTCATTTGCTTCATGGGCATCAAAAATTCACTGGTATAGAAAGCAAATTGAAATGCAAGTGAGTCTCATAAATGGAGTGACTTTTTGGAACGGCTCTCTGCTGACGAAAAATAATAAAGGTCATATAGATATTTAAGGGTTAAAGGTTATATAGGTACAAAAGGCGAATAATAGTAGCGCCTGAAGAGTAATTGCAAGAAAAGGGCGTTTAGTGCACTTTTGAAAGTTGGAATGCGTTTGAGTCATAGTAATATTAATATTTGAATTATAGTGTGCTTTCAGGAACCAACTTTCCGTTTTTTCAAAATTTTAGAGTGGGCGTATGTTTGATAGAAATTTCTGACCTGGACACTGCTCTTAAGTCCCATACCAAGGCATCAGCTGAATATATCAGTCTATAGTTATAGATCCGGAGACGATCGAATATGCTTTCGAATCCAAGTGTAGAAGGGACAACAAATTTCGCGGGTATTGAATCAATGCATAAAGCAAAATCTGTAGTTGATGACGGCCAATTCTTCAATATAAACGAGTAAAGACTGAAAAATTGGGAAGAGTTTCCCCTTTACTGTGCTGGCATGCCCGAAGCCGATGTCTTCTTGTTTATAATTTTTGCTCGTTATAAGAGAGTTGTTACTTGTAAGCGAGTTTCCTTGGGGTGGATTATTCTGCATACCAAATAGATGTTATATGTTTGACCCAAAACTTTTGATGTTTCAGTATCGCCCAATGCGTTATTTTCAACTCATTTTCATTTCAGTCAAAAGGCGTGGAAGCAAAATATTTGTATTCAACGAAATTTAGTCGATTAAGAGGTTGATGACATTTGGTATTACCACAACTTTGAACAAATTGTTATTTGTTTGCTCATGTGAATCATCGACTTATCGAAAAATTGGCCATGATTAAATCAAATCTTTTTTATTCCAGTGATATGGGTTGTAAATGCAAAGATTTTCGTTTCGTGGTTAGTCGTCCTGAAGAAGTTGGAGAGTTTTGGTTGCGTCGACGAAGAGATTTTGATCCTAAAACATATCGCATGAAGTGCCGCTGCAAACATACGCATGAGGAGCATCACATTGAGTTTTTGAGGTGCAAAGTGGGAGGATGTGGCTGCAGCTCCTTCTACTCTGCATCCGTGTGCGCGGCATGTGATCAACATTGGCAAGATCATCGCACTGTATTGGAAACTGCTAAAGAGCGCAAAGATTGTGGGCGTCCAATAGGAGAGGATTGGTTACCATTTCCTGAAGTTGAAACATTGAGGAATATGGTCCTTACTGGACATGACGATGGAGGAGAATTAGTAAAGATTCCTACGGATCCACCTAAAATGGTTTGTGACAACAGTACCGTCTTTCCAGCTCCCAGAGGAGGGGGCAAAAGTGGCTTCCGTCCAATTCATGACTAACGATATAGTATTCATTTTTTCTTCGAGTGTCCTGTCCGTCCTTGTTATATTCACATCGCTTTATCTTTTTTACTTCATTTTTGATCAATATTAAATTTCAACAATTTTAAAATGTTTTGTTTTTTCTGTTGGTCAATGAGCATGACACTGCCGATCAGATCGCGTCACATCGTCTAAATTATTAATTGCAGTGAGCAAGATGATGTTGCGTTAATCGAATCCACGATTTACAAAAATGACTGAACCGATCGCACTCTAATTTTCAAATGTGTGTAGTTTTGGAATAACAAAGCAGGATGGACTGTTTTCCGGACTTTTTATGAAGATTTCATTGGGTCTCGAAATTCGACGAAAAATGGATTAAAAACAAGTGGCTGGGTAAGGGCTACAGCTGCTAACTGACCAAAAAAAATGTATGTGTATGTCGGGCATATTTTATGTACTGTTTATCTGTGCCATAGTCTCAGTTGAATTGCATCCTTGAGTGTTACATATGTATGATAAAAGTTCAGTATAGTTAATACACTGCGTAATAATGATGTTAATGTGATATAATCATTACATCATTATACTTCAGACCGTATTATATGCAGTTGGCACAAAATTACCCAGGACAAACTCCCTTAGAGCAGAGAAAGAAAAAAGCATGTAGGCTATTTACTTATGCCTCCGATCAGTGATATGTACGAAAAAATCTATTGAAGTTGCAGTGAACAAGTGATAATTGCCGTTTATTGATACTACTGATTGAATAGTCGCAATGATTTTTTATCGAAGTTGTATCCTGAATACATATAAAAGGTGTAATTTTTGTAAAGTTTATATTTTTTATGCTGATTCATGTGTATATATTTGATATGAACACTTGATTTAACTTCCATTTTGTAAATATGGAACATGAACTTTTCCTGACTTCGTGAGTGATATCCATACCTGGTTGTACAAAGAAGATTGGTGAAGATTGTTTAGAAATTGGACTCTACAAGGTATGGTGTGTAAAGACTATGAAGATATCAAGTATGAACAAAAGTGAACGAAGCCTCTTTATTGGTATGTTGTAGTCTTGCTTGTTGTAGAATTCTTTAAATGAAGCGAACTGCGTGCATATTTATTAAGAAGTTTTTATATGTTTAACTCATTTGAACAACTTGTCACGCAGGAAAGTTGTTGGTGGGAGTGTGACGGTATATTTGCACATTTACAGTTATTGAATATGAGTAGAACCAATTTTATCGTTTTATTGCTTCTTCACCTAAAAATCTTGGTAAAGGTCGTTATTTTTTTTTGTTGTCAAGGAGGCAACGTATTTTCTTGAATTCAACAGATGTTTTCTTTGCGGATGTTAGAAAATACGTTTCAACAGATTGTAGAAATCATCTTTTGCGGCATGCAGAAACCGTCCATGGTGGTGCCTATTCCATCATCCGAAAATTTAGTAGTTCTGACGAATATCAGAAGTGGCTTGATGATTTGGCGAAGTAGTGATTTTGTTACGAAGCAAAATTTATGTAAAAATGAAGTTCGCTATGTAACAAAAGTTTGCAACATTAAAAATTGTGAGGCTTTCCTGCAAGTCAAAAAAACATCTGACAATATTTATGATGTGAAGGGCCCACTCACAAAGCGTACGGAAAATGAGGATATCGGGAAAGGCGCGTGAATTTATCTTGGAGAAAATCGATAACGGTCTTAGTAATTCACAGATCCTCCAGAATTTGAGAAAATCGTGTCCATTCGGTTCAAATGAATTTTGTACAACACCGCAGCAAATAATGGATTTAAGAGCAAATAATAGACCATCAAGTGAAAGATTCGCAAAAAATGATGTAACCAGCATCGGTAAAGCAGTATCACAAAGTTTGCAGGCTGGAGAAACAAAGTTCATTCTTTATAAAAATTTCGGTCAACAAATGCATGGTTTTAAGAACTCAGACTTCTTTGCCATCATGACTGACGAGCAGAAAGAACTTGTGCATAAGTTTGGCAATGAAGTCATTTGTATGGACTGTACTCACGATACCTCACAGCATGATGGTTATTGGACCTCATTCACAAGGTCTACCTGTAGCTTTTCTTGTAACCAAAAGCGAAAACGTAGGTATTTTGACTAAGTTTTTTGAGGCAGTGAGAAGAAAAGTGGGATCTATTAGAACGAGATTCTTCATGACTGATGACTACAGTGCATATCATACTGCATTCTGCAAAGTTTTCTCTGAACCGGACAATGAGCTCTTGTGTGAATGGCATTTCCATCGTAGATAGAAATTGTACTTCCATTCAGAAGTACATGCGAGAATTATGGACCAACTCAAATGAGTCTATCAAAAATTTAATGGCGAACAAAATCTTTAAACTTTTTTGTAGGATACAATATATTAAATCTGAAGATGATATCAGCAGTGAAGTTGACGATCTCAAGCGCCATATGATAAGTAGACATTTGTATCCCCTATACCGATATTTTGAACGTAATTACCTCACAAGGAAATCTGAATGGATGGCATTATACCGCAGAGTCTCCAGTGAATACGAACATGCACCTTGAGGCTTTTCATAGACTGCTGAATTCCTTGGTCGATCCGGTAATGTCAGATTGGACACATTAAGCAATGCTCTTTCAAATGTTTTGTTTGATAGAATTTCTCGTCTGTATGTTGCACTTGCTCGTGGCTCTTTTAGAAGCAAGCGTCTCGTTGCTGTAGCCAATTCCCATAGACGAGCCATTCGTTTATCGTCGTTGATGGTAGTTAACATACAAATAGTGCGCGGTCAACGGTACAAAATATCTATCAATGGCAATTCATATGAAATTCGTAGGTCACGTAGAATGCCGTGTTGTCTGATTTCATGTAAAAGTTGTAATATATGTCAACATATGTTTGTTTGTAATTGTAGAGCTCCCAGATATAAGTTTCCCATTTGTATTCATGTACATTTGCTATGCATGTCCATACATCTTAGAATGCCTAAATTAGGTTCTTTGCAAACTTTGTACAAAAATATTTTCCGCAAAATGATGAATGATGGTCATGACTGATATATCTTTGAGTGCATTCAGAGCTTCCATTATTTGCTTTCAATTCAGATATGCATAATCTATCTACGCTGGACAGTGATCGAAGCATGAACATCGCTCAATCTACAAATCGAATTTTTTCAATGATTTATGTAAAGTATGACGAAATCACAGTTGAAAAAATCGATTTGTAGATTGAGCGATGTTCATGTTTCGACCACTGTCCAGCAAACAAAATAATGTAGATAGTTTCATCATAGTTAAATTGAAAGCTGATGATGCAAGCTATTGACTGATATGTAACACGTTGATGCTGTATATTTTATCACTAGAATTCGATGCTGTTTATGTATATATTATTTTGGAAAAAATTGTATATAATATATTTTTCATCTATAAAAAAATAGTTCTTCATGTCAATTAGTGACTGTAAGTTAGTATTAATTAAATTGTGGTACTATAGGCCTATCTTATTTTAATCAGTCAAGAGAATAGATAGATATCGTCCCTATCGCAGTCTCATGGTAAAATTTAATAATACACTGGCTACAATAATCATCATATAAGTCCATGAAGGCAGAATCAAAAGATTTTAAATGCATATTGGAGAGATAGCAATTAGCATGGAATTTGATAAATTAATGCAGTCTTTTCTGCTGCTATGTGTTGGTATTGGCAAAATGACTGACATAAATAATCACATTATTCATAGTCCCGTTTATAGGCCTACATTTTTATAAGTGGCAAAAGACTTGTTCTCAGTAGCCTATGATAAGACTAAGGAATTTTGAATGTCTTCATAACTAATATTAGTTATGAAAACATTCAAAATTCCTTAGTCTTATCATAGGCTACTGAGAACAAGTCTTTTGCCACTTATAACACGTGCTATTAATCTTATATGCATCTCATTTTAAACTGCTATAGCAACGTTGCATTCTATCGATCGATCCCTTGTACTATGGAAGCATCGTCCTATACATTCATGTCCCAAATCAATTAAGAGTGGATATGTCAAATCATGAATTGCCTAGTCCTGACTTTTGTCGACCAACTCGTCACTTTGGATTCTGCTTCATTTATTTGCCAACGGGTGATTGCATATCACCACCTCGCTACCTTTACTCGCACTCAATCCAAAGGCCTTAAAGTTGACATGTTGCCTTCAATTCAAGGGTTATCAAGAGATGTAAAACAGTTATCAACACATGTATTTCTGCTAAAAAATGACCCGATAAACATTTACAGAGTAGGTGTAGGTCTACAAAATATTTGAAATACCCTACCCTCTAATAGGCCTTTCCTTGGTCCTAGTCATGAAATGGAAATGTCAAAATGATGACTAACAAAATAAAGTAAATGTCACAATTTTCGCGCATGCCGGCCATCAGATATAGCTGCAATATAGGCAGACATATGCCCATCATAGTCCGTGCGGATCTTATTTACATTATCAACACTAGCCTATAACATGTAATTGATACAGCCTACCAGCGCGCACATCTGTAAAATGTTGGAAAATTTCTACGGATAACATGAGCACAGAAATATAAAAGTATCTCACTTGTTATATGCAGATGGACAGATGAAATTATGCGTGATTCTGAAATCCTTCCCGCAATCAAAATAGTCGTGATAATTAACATTCAATATCTTCCAATCGAATCACTTTTTACAGACCTATATTCATAGGCCACTAATCGTTCCACAATTTTTCCGATATGCTTAGATATACAGCTGGTCTTGGATTGGATAATGGCATGATCGGTATTCGTTACTTAAATTTCACATATCTCAGTTTGAAATATTTGGACTTCATGCATTATGAGATATTATGGTCTGTTATGAATTGTGAAGCCAATTTCATAATGACAGACAAATACATCTCGTTGTCTAGCGTTGCTGCTGTTAATTTAGCTCCTCAATTTATTATTCTATATTACCATCTCATTATTATTGCTGTTATTATTAGTAGTAAGCAAAACTCCACTTCTGGACCGCGCAAGATGGCCGCCATCGCTGACGTCCCCCCCCTCCCCCTCCCCCTCCCCCCCTCCGGAACGACAGAGGTTGTGGTGTGCCGGCCAGGTTGGTTCACGTTCACAACATGTTCGCTGACTCCCCCTCCCCCCCCCTCGAAAACGACAGAGTGTGAGACTCGGATGTGTTGGTCTCGTATGGGTTGACGTGGCCGACCGCCTAGGTTGACGTGGGCGACCGTCTAGGTTGACGTGGGCGACCGTCTAGGTTGGCGTGATGGAATGGTGAAACGGACTTTAGATTCGTGATCAGCGTAAAATTCCGCATCGGTATGGTGAATTTGAAGTCAATCGGCGAAAAAATGTTTCTTCAAAATTTTGGCAGAGTTAAAATTTGGCACGTTTTGGTGTGTAGCGCCCAAACGAAGCATCGGATGAGAAAACGGAGGCCAGATTCGGATTCAGCGTGAAATTCTGCATCGGTATGGTGAATTTGAACGCCATCGGAGAGAAAAATTTTCGCTGACTCCCCCCCCCTCTGGACAGCTTGCTTCGATTTTGGCTTCCAGTGGACGGATTTTGTCGTGCCATAGCTCGTTTGAAAGCTAAGAGTGAGACAAATTCACTGAAAGAATCGGTTTGTTCCTATCTGTCTTCGTTTAGATGTGAGACGCCATTTAAGATTTTGGGACATTGTCGAAAAACGACAGAGTTAGAATTTGGGACGTTTTGGGCTGTAGTGCCAAAACGAAGCATCGGATTGGAAAACGGATTTCAGATTTGGAATCAGCGTGAAATTCTCTATCTGTATGGTGAGTTTCAAGTCAATCGGAGAGAAAAAATTTTCAACTTTTTTCGGAAAAACGACAGAGTTAGAATTTTTGCGATGGCTGCCTACTGTAGAGCCAAAACGAAGCATCGGATGAGAAAACGGAGGCCAGATTCGGATTCAGCGTGAAATTCTACATGGAAATGGTGTATTTCCAGCTCAATCGGAGCACTAGAACCGGAGATAGACGGGATTTTGAGTGTTTGGATGATGGGTATTACGTCATCAAGCTGTTCGCCACCACACCTATATAAGCTGGGAACCGACAGAGACTTGTCATTCAGACGAGAGATTGCCAACGGTATCAAGTCGTCTCTCTGAGCTCCGATGATAGCTTCGGACATTCCAAATCCCGAGTTTCTGTAAAGAAACCGACTTAGGAAAATTTCATTGCTGATATCAGCTAAGCCGTCAGACTTAGAGGTTACGCCAGGAGATGGCCTGTCGTCTCCAGGCCATAAAAGACTCCAAAACTTTAAAGGCTTGTAATCTTTGCTTCTACAAGTCCCGTTTGACTTGATTCAAAAAAGGTTCGGTCGCTATTGACCTGCCTTAAGTGATGGTACTACTTATAAAATTTCATAAGTAGTGCTAAAAAGTTGAAAAATTTAAATTCACTAGTTTTTGGAGGTTTTCTGGGGTTTTCGACCCTGCTGAAGTCAATGAAAGCCATTTTTAAATGATGTTCTGAGCCAGTCTTCTCATGCTAATACTGCGGCTTTTCACTGGAAAGCGAGCAAGACACGGACGAGTTTTGCTGTATAATATTCCTCTGACATGGGGTGTTCCTTCGGACGGCGGACGATGCCGTAGTGAGTAAGTGTGGCAAGGGAATGTGTCATATTTGAGACCGTAATCCGCTGGGGCAACTCATGTTGGGCATTTGACACAGCTCTCAACGTTGCACTTTGAACGCCAATCGGTTGAGTCTTAGCTATCTTGTCATGGGTGGCCCTTCTAAACATCTCCCCAATTGCAAAACGCTGGGTGAATCAAGCACTCTACGGCTTGCTATCAAGCTGATCAAAGCAATAAACTTGGGATGTTTCCTCAAGGTTTTCAAGTATGCTAAGTTCAAATCTGCTATCAGATTTACAAATTTAACTAAGTCTAAGGCAGCTTTGAGGGGTTAGATCCCAGCTACTGTTCACTACCTTTGACTCGGCGTTACTGTTACCACTTCGGGGCAGTGACAATGATGTCTTAAGCTGTAAATAGCGGGTATCGGGGAAGATCTCTCACTTCCCTAGTGATCAGTACAAGGCCTTCGGGCTGTCGACGGGATCTAGTGCCACTCACTACACTCAAATCTATCATTCCTCACTAAGTGTAAAATCATTGTTTTCCGTTTTTCGCTTCAGAAATGCCGAAATACAATAATATGAAGACCAGTTTCAAACTGTGTCAATGCCGGAAGGTATTCCGAGCTGACGCCTTCAAGAAGCACGCTTGTACTAACAAGAAACAGATAGGGGTCGCTCACTACTATTGCGGAGCCCACAAAGTCAGTCGCTTAAGTGAGCGGCTGGAGGATTGGCACTCACACGTATAATTGTAGAAACAGGAAGTCGACAACCCACCGGAAATCTACAACCACAAAAAATTCTCTAAAAATATTAATACGGACGTTCATAACGTTGACAATAATTGTTTGATTAATGTCAGCAACCATGAGCTCAGTCGCAACTGTAGAATTCAAAAGAGAGCTATTTGAAATTCCTATCATGATCGGATGAAAAACAGGAAATCGACATCAATAATAATTAAATCGACTCTCATATCAGATCATAGAGTAAGGTGTGGATTTCCTGGACGTACACGTTGATTTCAACTATTATGGAGCATTTCAGCATAAAATCAAATTCAAATGGAAACAAGGTCAATCCAGGAGAAAAACAGGCAGTCGACTCAGCTCTGCTCCGATCAACGAATCAGAGACATTGAGGCAAATAGACACAAGCATGTACCTGAAATGATTTCATCGAGCTGCAGACAACTTCAACAAAAAACAAAAAACGCAAAAACGGGAAAACAGCATCAGCAAAAAGAGAAGAAGACTGGTATATACTCATTATGCTACATCAACATAATATTCAGCCCAGGGATCTTCTCGACATCATTTGACATTACTTGAGACAGCCAAAGTCTATTTCGAATGAGATTTCATCGTGTTATGTACAACTTCAACATCTGAAAACGTGTGAGAGTCGGAAATCAACACACTCAAGACGACAGATAGCTGCATTTTTCAAAGCACTCTACCCCCGCAAAGCATACAGCTCAGAGATTATCTAGACATCATTTGAAATTACTTGAGACACACATCAGACAGTCAAAGTCTATTTCGAATGAGATTTCATCGAGTTATGTACAACTTCAACATCTGAAACGTGTGAGAGTCGGAAATCAACACACTCAAGACGACAGATAGCTGAATTTATGAAAGCACTCTACCCCAGCAAAGCATTCAGCTCAGAGATTATCTAGACATCATTTGAAAATACTTGAGACACACATCAGAAAGTCAAAGTCTATTTCGAATGAGATTTCATCGAGTTATGTACAACTTCAACATCTGAAACGTGTGAGAGTCGGAAATCAACACACTCAAGACGACAGATAGCTGAATTTTTCAAAGCACTCTACCCCAGCAAAGCATTCAGCTCAGAGATTATCTAGACATCATTTGAAAATACTTGAGACACACATCAGACAGTCAAAGTCTATTTCGAATGAGATTTCATCGAGTTATGTACAACTTCAACATCTGAAACGTGTGAGAGCCGGAAATCAACACACTCAAGACGACAGATAGCTGAATTTATGAAAGCACTCTACCCCAGCAAAGCATTCAGCTCAGAGATTATCTAGACATCATTTGAAATTACTTGAGACACACATCAGACAGTCAAAGTCTATTTCGAATGAGATTTCATCGAGTTATGTACAACTTAAACATCTGAAACGTGTGAGAGTCGGAAATCAACACACTCAAGACGACAGATAGCTGCATTTTTGCAACCACTCTACCCCAGCAAAGCATTCAGCTCAGAGATTATCTAGACATCATTTGAAATTACTTGAGACACACATCAGACAGTCAAAGTCTATTTCGAATGAGATTTCATCGAGTTATGTACAACTTCAACATCTGAAACGTGTGAGAGCCGGAAATCAACACACTCAAGACGACAGATAGCTGCATTTTTTCAAAGCACTCTACCCCAGCAAAGCATTCAGCTCAGAGATTATCTAGACATCATTTGAAATTACTTGAGACACACATCAGACAGTCAAAGTCTATTTCGAATGAGATTTCATCGAGTTATGTACAACTTCAACATCTGAAACGTGTGAGAGCCGGAAATCAACACACTCAAGACGACAGATAGCTGAATTTATGAAAGCACTCTATCCCAGCAAAGCATCTGAAACGTGTGAGAGTCGGAAATCAACACACTCAAGACGACAGATAGCTGCATTTTTCAAAGCACTCTATCCCAGCAAAGCATTCAGCTCAGAGATTATCTAGACATCATTTGAAATTACTTGAGACACACATCAGACAGTCAAAGTCTATTTCGAATGGGATTTCATAGAGTTATGTACAACTTCAACATCTGAAACGTGTGAGAGTCGGAAATCAACACACTCAAGACGACAGATAGCTGCATTTTTCAAAGCACTCTACCCCAGCAAACCATTCAGCTCAGAGATTATCTAGAAATCATTTGAAATTGCTTGAGACACACATCAGACAGTCAAAGTCTATTTCGAATGAGATTTCACTTCGAGTTATTTACAACTTCAACATCTGAAACGTGTGAGAGTCGGAAATCAACACACTCAAGACGACAGATAGCTGCATTTTTCAAAGCACTCTACCCCAGCAAAGCATTCAGCTCAGAGATTATCTAGACATCATTTGAAATTACTTGAGACACACATCAGACAGTCAAAGTCTATTTCGAATGAGATTTCATCGAGTTATGTACAACTTCAACATCTGAAACGTGTGAGAGTCGGAAATCAACACACTCAAGACGACAGATAGCTGAATTTTTTCAAAGCACTCTATTCCAGCAAAGCATTCAGCTCAGAGATTATCTAGACATCATTTGAAATTGCTTGAGACACACATCAGACAGTCAAAGTCTATTTCGAATGAGATTTCATCGAGTTATGTACAACTTCAACATCTGAAACGTGTGAGAGCCGGAAATCAACACACTCAAGACGACAGATAGCTGCATTTTTCAAAGCACTCTATCCCAGCAAAGCATTCAGCTCAGACATTATCTAGACATCATTTGAAATTACTTGAGACACACATCAGACAGTCAAAGTCTATTTCGAATGAGATTTCATCGAGTTATGTACAACTTCAACATCTGAAACGTGTGAGAGCCGGAAATCAACACACTCAAGACGACAGATAGCTGCATTTTTCAAAGCACTCTACCCCAGCAAAGCATTCAGCTCAGAGATCTTCTAGACATCATTTGAAAATACTTGAGACACACATCAGACAGTCAAAGTCTTTTTAGATTGAGTTTTCATCGAGTTATGTACAACTTCAACATCTGAAACGTGTGAGAGCCGGAAATCAACACACTCAAGACGACAGATAGCTGCATTTTTCAAAGCACTCTATCCCAGCAAAGCATTCAGCTCAGAGATTATCTAGACATCATTTGAAATTGCTTGAGACACACATCAGACAGTCAAAGTCTATTTCGAATGAGATTTCATCGAGTTATGTACAACTTCAACATCTGAAACGTGTGAGAGCAGGAAATCAACACACTCAAGACGACAGATAGCTGCATTTTTCAAAGCACTCTACCCCAGCAAAGCATTCAAGCTCAGAGATTATCTAGACATCATTTGAAATTGCTTGAGACACACATCAGACAGTCAAAGTCTATTTCGAATGAGATTTCATCGAGTTATGTACAACTTCAACATCTGAAACGTGTGAGAGTCGGAAATCAACACACTCAAGACGACAGATAGCTGCATTTTTCAAAGCACTCTATCCCAGCAAAAGCATTCAGCTCAGAGATTATCTAGACATCATTTGAAATTGCTTGAGACACACATCAGACAGTCAAAGTCTATTTCGAATGAGATTTCATCGAGTTATGTACAACTTCAACATCTGAAACGTGTGAGAGCCGGAAATCAACACACTCAAGACGACAGATAGCTGCATTTTTCAAAGCACTCTACCCCAGCAAAGCATTCAGCTCAGAGATTATCTAGACATCATTTGAAATTGCTTGAGACACACATCAGACAGTCAAAGTCTATTTCGAATGAGATTTCATCGAGTTATGTACAACTTCAACATCTGAAACGTGTGAGAGCCGGAAATCAACACACTCAAGACGACAGATAGCTGAATTTTTCAAAGCACTCTACCCCAGCAAAAGCATTCAGCTCAGAGATTATCTAGACATCATTTGAAATTGCTTGAGACACACATCAGACAGTCAAAGTCTATTTCGAATGAGATTTCATCGAGTTATGTACACTTCAACATCTGAAACGTGTGAGAGCCGGAAATCAACACACTCAAGACGACAGATAGCTGCATTTTTCAAAGCACTCTACCCCAGCAAAGCATTCAGCTCAGAGATTATCTAGACATCATTTGAAATTGCTTGAGACACACATCAGACAGTCAAAGTCTATTTCGAATGAGATTTCATCGAGTTATGTACAACTTCAACATCTGAAAACGTTGTTGTGAGAGCCGGAAATCAACACACTCAAGACGACAGATAGCTGCATTTTTCAAAGCACTCTACCCAGCAAAGCATTCAGCTCAGAGATTATCTAGACATCATTTGAAATTGCTTGAGACACACATCAGACAGTCAAAGTCTATTTCGAATGAGATTTCATCGAGTTATGTACAACTTCAACATCTAAAACGTGTGAGAGCCGGAAATCAACACACTCAAGACGGCAGATAGCTGCATTTTTCAAAGCACTCTACCCCAGCAAAGCATTCAGCTCAGAGATTATCTAGACATCATTTGAAATTGCTTGAGACACACATCAGACAGTCAAAGTCTATTTCGAATGAGATTTCATAGAGTTATGTACAACTTCAACATCTGAAACGTGTGAGAGCCGGAAATCAACACACTCAAGACGACAGATAGCTGCATTTTTCAAAGCACTCTACCCCAGCAAAGCATTCAGCTCAGAGATTATCTAGACATCATTTGAAATTGCTTGAGACACACATCAGACAGTCAAAGTCTATTTCGAATGAGATTTCATCGAGTTATGTACAACTTCAACATCTGAAACGTGTGAGAGCCGGAAATCAACACACTCAAGACGACAGATAGCTGCATTTTTCAAAGCACTCTACCCCAGCAAAGCATTCAGCTCAGAGATTATCTAGACATCATTTGAAATTACTTGAGACACACATCAGACAGTCAAAGTCTATTTCGAATGAGATTTCATCGAGTTATGTACAACTTCAACATCTGAAACGTGTGAGAGCCGGAAATCAACACACTCAAGACGACAGATAGCTGCATTTTTCAAAGCACTCTACCCAGCAAAGCATTCAGCTCAGAGATTATCTAGACATCATTTGAAATTGCTTGAGACACACATCGGACAGTCAAAGTCTATTTCGAATGAGATTTCATCGAGTTATGTACAACTTCAACATCTGAAACGTGTGAGATCAGGAAATCAACACACTCACGACGACAGATAGCTGCATTTTTCAAAGCACTCTACCCAGAAAAGCATTCAGCTCAGAGATTATCTAGACATCATTTGAAATTGCTTGAGACACACATCAGACAGTCAAAGTCTATTTCGAATGAGATTTCATCGAGTTATGTACAACTTCAACATCTGAAACGTGTGAGAGCCGGAAATCAACACACTCAAGACGACAGATAGCTGCATTTTTCAAAGCACTCTACCCCAGCAAAGCATTCAGCTCAGAGATTATCTAGACATCATTTGAAATTGCTTGAGACACACATCAGACAGTCAAAGTCTATTTCGAATGAGATTTCATCGAGTTATGTACAACTTCAACATCTGAAACGTGTGAGAGCCGGAAATCAACACACTCAAGACGACAGATAGCTGCATTTTTCAAAGCACTCTACCCCAGCAAAGCATTCAGCTCAGAGATTATCTAGACATCATTTGAAATTGCTTGAGACACACATCAGACAGTCAAAGTCTATTTCGAATGAGATTTCATCGAGTTATGTACAACTTCAACATCTGAAACGTGTGAGAGCCGGAAATCAACACACTCAAGACGACAGATAGCTGCATTTTTCAAAGCACTCTACCCAAGCAAAGCATTCAGCTCAGAGATTATCTAGACATCATTTGAAATTGCTTGAGACACACATCAGACAGTCAAAGTCTATTTCGAATGAGATTTCATCGAGTTATGTACAACTTCAACATCTGAAACGTGTGAGAGCCGGAAATCAACACACTCAAGACGACAGATAGCTGCATTTTCAAAGCACTCTACCCCAGCAAAGCATTCAGCTCAGAGATTATCTAGACATCATTTGAAATTACTTGAGACACACATCAGACAGTCAAAGTCTATTTCGAATGAGATTTCATCGAGTTATGTACAACTTCAACATCTGAAACGTGTGAGAGCCGGAAATCAACACACTCAAGACGACAGATAGCTGCATTTTTCAAGCACTCTACCCAGCAAAGCATTCAGCTCAGAGATTATCTAGACATCATTTGAAATTGCTTGAGACACACATCAGACAGTCAAAGTCTATTTCGAATGAGATTTCATCGAGTTATGTACAACTTCAACATCTGAAACGTGTGAGAGCCGGAAATCAACACACTCAAGACGACAGATAGCTGCATTTTTTCAAAGCACTCTACCCCAGCAAAGCATTCAGCTCAGAGATTATCTAGACATCATTTGAAATTGCTTGAGACACACATCAGACAGTCAAAGTCTATTTCGAATGAGATTTCATCGAGTTATGTACAACTTCAACATCTGAAACGTGTGAGAGCCGGAAATCAACACACTCAAGACGACAGATAGCTGCATTTTTCAAAGCACTCTACCCCAGCAAAGCATTCAGCTCAGAGATTATCTAGACATCATTTGAAATTGCTTGAGACACACATCAGACAGTCAAAGTCTATTTCGAATGAGATTTCATCGAGTTATGTACAACTTCAACATCTGAAACGTTGTGAGAGCCGGAAATCAACACACTCAAGACGACAGATAGCTGCATTTTTCAAAGCACTCTACCCCAGCAAAGCATTCACTCAGAGATTATCTAGACATCATTTGAAATTGCTTGAGACACACATCAGACAGTCAAAGTCTATTTCGAATGAGATTTCATCGAGTTATGTACAACTTCAACATCTGAAACGTGTGAGAGCCGGAAATCAACACACTCAAGACGACAGATAGCTGCATTTTTCAAAGCACTCTACCCCAGCAAAGCATTCAGCTCAGAGATTATCTAGACATCATTTGAAATTGCTTGAGACACACATCAGACAGTCAAAGTCTATTTCGAATGAGATTTCATCGAGTTATGTACAACTTCAACATCTGAAACGTGTGAGAGCCGGAAATCAACACACTCAAGACGACAGATAGCTGGATTTTTCAAATCACTCTACCCAAGCAAAGCATTCAGCTCAGAGATTATCTAGACATCATTTGAAATTGCTTGAGACACACATCAGACAGTCAAAGTCTATTTCGAATGAGATTTCATCGAGTTATGTACAACTTCAACATCTGAAACGTGTGAGAGCCGGAAATCAACACACTCAAGACGACAGATAGCTGCATTTTTCAAAGCACTCTACCCCAGCAAAGCATTCAGCTCAGAGATTATCTAGACATCATTTGAAATTGCTTGAGACACACATCAGACAGTCAAAGTCTATTTCGAATGAGATTTCATCGAGTTATGTACAACTTCAACATCTGAAACGTGTGAGAGCCGGAAATCAACACACTCAAGACGACAGATAGCTGCAATATTCAAAGCACTCTACCCAGCAAAGCATTCAGCTCAGAGATTATCTAGACATCATTTGAAATTGCTTGAGACACACATCAGACAGTCAAAGTCTATTTCGAATGAGATTTCATCGAGTTATGTACAACTTCAACATCTGAAACGTGTGAGAGCCGGAAATCAACACACTCAAGACGACAGATTGCTGCATTTTTCAAAGCACTCTACCCCAGCAAAGCATTCAGCTCAGAGATTATCTAGACATCATTTGAAATTGCTTGAGACACACATCAGACAGTCAAAGTCTATTTCGAATGAGATTTCATCGAGTTATGTACAACTTCAACATCTGAAACGTGTGAGAGCCGGAAATCAACACACTCAAGACAAAAGATAGCTGCATTTTTCAAAGCACTCTACCCCAGCAAAGCATTCAGCTCAGAGATTATCTAGACATCATTTGAAATTACTTGAGACACACATCAGACAGTCTAAGTCTATTTCGAATGAGATTTAATCGAGTTATGTACAACTTCAACATCTGAAACGTGTGAGAGCCGGAAATCAACACACTCAAGACGACAGATAGCTGCATTTTTCAAAGCACTCTACCCCAGCAAAGCATTCAGCTCAGAGATTATCTAGACATCATTTGAAATTGCTTGAGACACACATCAGACAGTCAAAGTCTATTTCGAATGAGATTTCATCGAGTTATGTACAACTTCAACATCTGAAACGTGTGAGAGCCGGAAATCAACACACTCAAGACGACAGATAGCTGCATTTTTCAAAGCACTCTACCCAGCAAAGCATTCAGCTCAGAGATTATCTAGACATCATTTGAAATTGCTTGAGACACACATCAGACAGTCAAAGTCTATTTCGAATGAGATTTCATCGAGTTATGTACAACTTCAACATCTGAAACGTGTGAGAGCCGGAAATCAACACACTCAAGACGACAGATAGCTGCATTTTTCAAAGCACTCTACCCCAGCAAAGCATTCAGCTCAGAGATTATCTAGACATCATTTGAAATTGCTTGAGACACACATCAGACAGTCAAAGTCTATTTCGAATGAGATTTCATCGAGTTATGTACAACTTCAACATCTGAAACGTGTGAGAGCCGGAAATCAACACACTCAAGACGACAGATAGCTGCATTTTTCAAAGCACTCTACCCCAGCAAAGCATTCAGCTCAGAGATTATCTAGACATCATTTGAAATTGCTTGAGACACACATCAGACAGTCAAAGTCTATTTCGAATGAGATTTCATCGAGTTATGTACAACTTCAACATCTGAAACGTGTGTGAGAGCCGGAAATCAACACACTCAAGACGACAGATAGCTGCATTTTTCAAAGCACTCTACCCCAGCAAAGCATTCAGCTCAGAGATTATCTAGACATCATTTGAAATTGCTTGAGACACACATCAGACAGTCAAAGTCTATTTCGAATGAGATTTCATCGAGTTATGTACAACTTCAACATCTGAAACGTGTGAGAGCCGGAAATCAACACACTCAAGACGACAGATAGCTGCATTTTTCAAAGCACTCTACCCAGCAAAGCATTCAGCTCAGAGATTATCTAGACATCATTTGAAATTGCTTGAGACACACATCAGACAGTCAAAGTCTATTTCGATGAGATTTCATCGAGTTATGTACAACTTCAACATCTGAAACGTGTGAGAGCCGGAAATCAACACACTCAAGACGACAGATAGCTGCATTTTTCAAAGCACTCTACCCCAGCAAAGCATTCAGCTCAGAGATTATCTAGACATCATTTGAAATTGCTTGAGACACACATCAGACAGTCAAAGTCTATTTCGAATGAGATTTCATCGAGTTATGTACAACTTCAACATCTGAAACGTGTGAGAGCCGGAAATCAACACACTCAAGACGACAGATAGCTGCATTTTTCAAAGCACTCTACCCCAGCAAAGCATTCAGCTCAGAGATTATCTAGACATCATTTGAAATTGCTTGAGACACACATCAGACAGTCAAAGTCTATTTCGAATGAGATTTCATCGAGTTATGTACAACTTCAACATCTGAAACGTGTGAGAGCCGGAAATCACACACTCAAGACGACAGATAGCTGCATTTTTCAAGCACTCTACCCCAGCAAAGCATTCAGCTCAGAGATTATCTAGACATCATTTGAAATTGCTTGAGACACACATCAGACAGTCAAAGTCTATTTCGAATGAGATTTCATCGAGTTATGTACAACTTCAACATCTGAAACGTGTGAGAGCCGGAAATCAACACACTCAAGACGACAGATAGCTGCATTTTTCAAAGCACTCTACCCCAGCAAAGCATTCAGCTCAGAGATTATCTAGACATCATTTGAAATTGCTTGAGACACACATCAGACAGTCAAAGTCTATTTCGAATGAGATTTCATCGAGTTATGTACAACTTCAACATCTGAAACGTGTGAGAGCCGGAAATCAACACACTCAAGACGACAGATAGCTGCATTTTTCAAAGCACTCTACCCAGCAAAGCATTCAGCTCAGAGATTATCTAGACATCATTTGAAATTGCTTGAGACACACATCAGACAGTCAAAGTCTATTTCGAATGAGATTTCATCGAGTTATGTACAACTTCAACATCTGAAACGTGTGAGAGCCGGAAATCAACACACTCAAGACGACAGATAGCTGCATTTTTCAAAGCACTCTACCCCAGCAAAGCATTCAGCTCAGAGATTATCTAGACATCATTTGAAATTACTTGAGACACACATCAGACAGTCAAAGTCTATTTCTAATGAGATTTCATCGAGTTATGTACAACTTCAACATCTGAAACGTGTGAGAGCCGGAAATCAACACACTCAAGACGACAGATAGCTGCATTTTTCAAAGCACGTTACCCCAGCAAAGCATTCAGCTCAGAGATTATCTAGACATCATTTGAAATTGCTTGAGACACACATCAGACAGTCAAAGTCTATTTCGAATGAGATTTCATCGAGTTATGTACAACTTCAACATCTGAAACGTGTGAGAGCCGGAAATCAACACACTCAAGACGACAGATAGCTGCATTTTTCAAAGCACTCTACCCCAGCAAAGCATTCAGCTCAGAGATTATCTAGACATCATTTGAAATTGCTTGAGACACACATGAGACAGTCAAAGTCTATTTCGAATGAGATTTCATCGAGTTATGTACAACTTCAACATCTGAAACGAGTGAGAGCCGGAAATCAACACACTCAAGACGACAGATAGCTGCATTTTTCAAAGCACTCTACCCCAGCAAAGCATTCAGCTCAGAGATTATCTAGACATCATTTGAAATTGCTTGAGACACACATCAGACAGTCAAAGTCTATTTCGAATGAGATTTCATCGAGTTATGTACAACTTCAACATCTGAAACGTGTGAGAGCCGGAAATCAACACACTCAAGACGACAGATAGCTGCATTTTTCAAAGCACTCTACCCCAGCAAAGCATTCAGCTCAGAGATTATCTAGACATCATTTGAAATTGCTTGAGACACACATCAGACAGTCAAAGTCTATTTCGAATGAGATTTCATCGAGTTATGTACAACTTCAACATCTGAAACGTGTGAGAGCCGGAAATCAACACACTCAAGACGACAGATAGCTGCATTTTTCAAAGAACGCAACACCATCAAAGCATTAAGCTCAGAGATTATCTAGACATCATTTGAAATTGCTTGAGACACACATCAGACAGTCAAAGTCTATTTCGAATGAGATTTCATCGAGTTATGTACAACTTCAACATCTGAAACGTGTGAGAGCCGGAAATCAACACACTCAAGACGACAGATAGCTGCATTTTTCAAAGCACTCTACCCCAGCAAAGCATTCAGCTCAGAGATTATCTAGACATCATTTGAAATTGCTTGAGACACACATCAGACAGTCAAAGTCTATTTCGAATGAGATTTCATCGAGTTATGTACAACTTCAACATCTGAAACGTGTGAGAGCCGGAAATCAACACACTCAAGACGACAGATAGCTGCATTTTTCAAAGCACTCTACCCCAGCAAAGCATTCAGCTCAGAGATTATCTAGACATCATTTGAAATTGCTTGAGACACACATCAGACAGTCAAAGTCTATTTCGAATGAGATTTCATCGAGTTATGTACAACTTCAACATCTGAAACGTGTGAGAGCCGGAAATCAACACACTCAAGACGACAGATAGCTGCATTTTTCAAAGCACTCTACCCCAGCAAAGCATTCAGCTCAGAGATTATCTAGACATCATTTGAAATTGCTTGAGACACACATCAGACAGTCAAAGTCTATTTCGAATGAGATTTCATCGAGTTATGTACAACTTCAACATCTGAAACGTGTGAGAGCCGGAAATCAACACACTAAAGACGACAGATAGCTGCATTTTTCAAAGCACTCTACCCCAGCAAAGCATTCAGCTCAGAGATTATCTAGACATCATTTGAAATTGCTTGAGACACACATCAGACAGTCAAAGTCTATTTCGAATGAGATTTCATCGAGTTATGTACAACTTCAACATCTGAAACGTGTGAGAGCCGGAAATCAACACACTCAAGACGACAGATAGCTGCATTTTTCAAAGCACTCTACCCCAGCAAAGCATTCAGCTCAGAGATTATCTAGACATCATTTGAAATTGCTTGAGACACACATCAGACAGTCAAAGTCTATTTCGAATGAGATTTCATCGAGTTATGTACAACTTCAACATCTGAAACGTGTGAGAGCCGGAAATCAACACACTCAAGACGACAGATAGCTGCATTTTTCAAAGCACTCTACCCCAGCAAAGCATTCAGCTCAGAGATTATCTAGACATCATTTGAAATTGCTTGAGACACACATCAGACAGTCAAAGTCTATTTCGAATGAGATTTCATCGAGTTATGTACAACTTCAACATCTGAAACGTGTGAGAGCCGGAATCAACACACTCAAGACGACAGATAGCTGCATTTTTCAAAGCACTCTACCCCAGCAAAGCATTCAGCTCAGAGATTATCTAGACATCATTTGAAATTGCTTGAGACACACATCAGACAGTCAAAGTCTATTTCGAATGAGATTTCATCGAGTTATGTACAACTTCAACATCTGAAAACGTGTGAGAGCCGGAAATCAACACACTCAAGACGACAGATAGCTGCATTTTTCAAAGCACTCTACCCCAGCAAAGCATTCAGCTCAGAGATTATCTAGACATCATTTGAAATTGCTTGAGACACACATCAGACAGTCAAAGTCTATTTCGAATGAGATTTCATCGAGTTATGTACAACTTCAACATCTGAAACGTGTGAGAGCCGGAAATCAACACACTCAAGACGACAGATAGCTGCATTTTTCAAAGCACTCTACCCCAGCAAAGCATTCAGCTCAGAGATTATCTAGACATCATTTGAAATTGCTTGAGACACACATCAGACAGTCAAAGTCTATTTCGAATGAGATTTCATCGAGTTATGTACAACTTCAACATCTGAAACGTGTGAGAGCCGGAAATCAACACACTCAAGACGACAGATAGCTGCATTTTTCAAAGCACTCTACCCCAGCAAAGCATTCAGCTCAGAGATTATCTAGACATCATTTGAAATTGCTTGAGACACACATCAGACAGTCAAAGTCTATTTCGAATGAGATTTCATCGAGTTATGTACAACTTCAACATCTGAAACGTGTGAGAGCCGGAAATCAACACACTCAAGACGACAGATAGCTGCATTTTTCAAAGCACTCTACCCCAGCAAAGCATTCAGCTCAGAGATTATCTAGACATCATTTGAAATTGCTTGAGACACACATCAGACAGTCAAAGTCTATTTCGAATGAGATTTCATCGAGTTATGTACAACTTCAACATCTGAAACGTGTGAGAGCCGGAAATCAACACACTCAAGACGACAGATAGCTGCATTTTTCAAAGCACTCTACCCCAGCAAAGCATTCAGCTCAGAGATTATCTAGACATCATTTGAAATTGCTTGAGACACACATCAGACAGTCAAAGTCTATTTCGAATGAGATTTCATCGAGTTATGTACAACTTCAACATCTGAAACGTGTGAGAGCCGGAAATCAACACACTCAAGACGACAGATAGCTGCATTTTTCAAAGCACTCTACCCAGCAAAGCATTCAGCTCAGAGATTATCTAGACATCATTTGAAATTGCTTGAGACACACATCAGACAGTCAAAGTCTATTTCGAATGAGATTTCATCGAGTTATGTACAACTTCAACATCTGAAACGTGTGAGAGCCGGAAATCAACACACTCAAGACGACAGATAGCTGCATTTTTCAAAGCACTCTACCCCAGCAAATCATTCAGCTCAGAGATTATCTAGACATCATTTGAAATTGCTTGAGACACACATCAGACAGTCAAAGTCTATTTCGAATGAGATTTCATCGAGTTATGTACAACTTCAACATCTGAAACGTGTGAGAGCCGGAAATCAACACACTCAAGACGACAGATAGCTGCATTTTTCAAAGCACTCTACCCCAGCAAAGCATTCAGCTCAGAGATTATCTAGACATCATTTGAAATTGCTTGAGACACACATCAGACAGTCAAAGTCTATTTCGAATGAGATTTCATCGAGTTATGTACAACTTCAACATCTGAAACGTGTGAGAGCCGGAAATCAACACACTCAAGACGACAGATAGCTGCATTTTTCAAAGCACTCTACCCCAGCAAAGCATTCAGCTCAGAGATTATCTAGACATCATTTGAAATTGCTTGAGACACACATCAGACAGTCAAAGTCTATTTCGAATGAGATTTCATCGAGTTATGTACAACTTCAACATCTGAAACGTGTGAGAGCCGGAAATCAACACACTCAAGACGACAGATAGCTGCATTTTTCAAAGCACTCTACCCCAGCAAAGCATTCAGCTCAGAGATTATCTAGACATCATTTGAAATTGCTTGAGACACACATCAGACAGTCAAAGTCTATTTCGAATGAGATTTCATCGAGTTATGTACAACTTCAACATCTGAAACGTGTGAGAGCCGGAAATCAACACACTCAAGACGACAGATAGCTGCATTTTTCAAAGCACTCTACCCAGCAAAGCATTCAGCTCAGAGATTATCTAGACATCATTTGAAATTGCTTGAGACACACATCAGACAGTCAAAGTCTATTTCGAATGAGATTTCATCGAGTTATGTACAACTTCAACATCTGAAACGTGTGAGAGCCGGAAATCAACACACTCAAGACGACAGATAGCTGCATTTTTCAAAGCACTCTACCCCAGCAAAGCATTCAGCTCAGAGATTATCTAGACATCATTTGAAATTGCTTGAGACACACATCAGACAGTCAAAGTCTATTTCGAATGAGATTTCATCGAGTTATGTACAACTTCAACATCTGAAACGTGTGAGAGCCGGAAATCAACACACTCAAGACGACAGATAGCTGCATTTTTCAAAGCACTCTACCCCAGCAAAGCATTCAGCTCAGAGATTATCTAGACATCATTTGAAATTGCTTGAGACACACATCAGACAGTCAAAGTCTATTTCGAATGAGATTTCATCGAGTTATGTACAACTTCAACATCTGAAACGTGTGAGAGCCGGAAATCAACACACTCAAGACGACAGATAGCTGCATTTTTCAAAGCACTCTACCCCAGCAAAGCATTCAGCTCAGAGATTATCTAGACATCATTTGAAATTGCTTGAGACACACATCAGACAGTCAAAGTCTATTTCGAATGAGATTTCATCGAGTTATGTACAACTTCAACATCTGAAACGTGTGAGAGCCGGAAATCAACACACTCAAGACGACAGATAGCTGCATTTTTCAAAGCACTCTACCCCAGCAAAGCATTCAGCTCAGAGATTATCTAGACATCATTTGAAATTGCTTGAGACACACATCAGACAGTCAAAGTCTATTTCGAATGAGATTTCATCGAGTTATGTACAACTTCAACATCTGAAACGTGTGAGAGCCGGAAATCAACACACTCAAGACGACAGATAGCTGCATTTTTCAAAGCACTCTACCCCAGCAAAGCATTCAGCTCAGAGATTATCTAGACATCATTTGAAATTGCTTGAGACACACATCAGACAGTCAAAGTCTATTTCGAATGAGATTTCATCGAGTTATGTACAACTTCAACATCTGAAACGTGTGAGAGCCGGAAATCAACACACTCAAGACGACAGATAGCTGCATTTTTCAAAGCACTCTACCCCAGCAAAGCATTCAGCTCAGAGATTATCTAGACATCATTTGAAATTGCTTGAGACACACATCAGACAGTCAAAGTCTATTTCGAATGAGATTTCATCGAGTTATGTACAACTTCAACATCTGAAACGTGTGAGAGCCGGAAATCAACACACTCAAGACGACAGATAGCTGCATTTTTCAAAGCACTCTACCCCAGCAAAGCATTCAGCTCAGAGATTATCTAGACATCATTTGAAATTGCTTGAGACACACATCAGACAGTCAAAGTCTATTTCGAATGAGATTTCATCGAGTTATGTACAACTTCAACATCTGAAACGTGTGAGAGCCGGAAATCAACACACTCAAGACGACAGATAGCTGCATTTTTCAAAGCACTCTACCCCAGCAAAGCATTCAGCTCAGAGATTATCTAGACATCATTTGAAATTGCTTGAGACACACATCAGACAGTCAAAGTCTATTTCGAATGAGATTTCATCGAGTTATGTACAACTTCAACATCTGAAACGTGTGAGAGCCGGAAATCAACACACTCAAGACGACAGATAGCTGCATTTTTCAAAGCACTCTACCCCAGCAAAGCATTCAGCTCAGAGATTATCTAGACATCATTTGAAATTGCTTGAGACACACATCAGACAGTCAAAGTCTATTTCGAATGAGATTTCATCGAGTTATGTACAACTTCAACATCTGAAACGTGTGAGAGCCGGAAATCAACACACTCAAGGACGATAGATAGCTGCATTTTTCAAAGCACTCTACCCCAGCAAAGCATTCAGCTCAGAGATTATCTAGACATCATTTGAAATTGCTTGAGACACACATCAGACAGTCAAAGTCTATTTCGAATGAGATTTCATCGAGTTATGTACAACTTCAACATCTGAAACGTGTGAGAGCCGGAAATCAACACACTCAAGACGACAGATAGCTGCATTTTTCAAAGCACTCTACCCCAGCAAAGCATTCAGCTCAGAGATTATCTAGACATCATTTGAAATTGCTTGAGACACACATCAGACAGTCAAAGTCTATTTCGAATGAGATTTCATCGAGTTATGTACAACTTCAACATCTGAAACGTGTGAGAGCCGGAAATCAACACACTCAAGACGACAGATAGCTGCATTTTTCAAAGCACTCTACCCCAGCAAAGCATTCAGCTCAGAGATTATCTAGACATCATTTGAAATTGCTTGAGACACACATCAGACAGTCAAAGTCTATTTCGAATGAGATTTCATCGAGTTATGTACAACTTCAACATCTGAAACGTGTGGAGAGCCGGAAATCAACACACTCAAGACGACAGATAGCTGCATTTTTCAAAGCACTCTACCCCAGCAAAGCATTCAGCTCAGAGATTATCTAGACATCATTTGAAATTGCTTGAGACACACATCAGACAGTCAAAGTCTATTTCGAATGAGATTTCATCGAGTTATGTACAACTTCAACATCTGAAACGTGTGAGAGCCGGAAATCAACACACTCAAGACGACAGATAGCTGCATTTTTCAAAGCACTCTACCCAGCAAGGCATTCAGCTCAGAGATTATCTAGACATCATTTGAAATTGCTTGAGACACACATCAGACAGTCAAAGTCTATTTCGAATGAGATTTCATCGAGTTATGTACAACTTCAACATCTGAAACGTGTGAGAGCCGGAAATCAACACACTCAAGACGACAGATAGCTGCATTTTTCAAAGCACTCTACCCCAGCAAAGCATTCAGCTCAGAGATTATCTAGACATCATTTGAAATTGCTTGAGACACACATCAGACAGTCAAAGTCTATTTCGAATGAGATTTCATCGAGTTATGTACAACTTCAACATCTGAAACGTGTGAGAGCCGGAAATCAACACACTCAAGACGACAGATAGCTGCATTTTTCAAAGCACTCTACCCCAGCAAAGCATTCAGCTCAGAGATTATCTAGACATCATTTGAAATTGCTTGAGACACACATCAGACAGTCAAAGTCTATTTCGAATGAGATTTCATCGAGTTATGTACAACTTCAACATCTGAAACGTGTGAGAGCCGGAAATCAACACACTCAAGACGACAGATAGCTGCATTTTTCAAAGCACTCTACCCACGCAAAGCATTCAGCTCAGAGATTATCTAGACATCATTTGAAATTGCTTGAGACACACATCAGACAGTCAAAGTCTATTTCGAATGAGATTTCATCGAGTTATGTACAACTTCAACATCTGAAACGTGTGAGAGCCGGAAATCAACACACTCAAGACGACAGATAGCTGCATTTTTCAAAGCACTCTACCCCAGCAAAGCATTCAGCTCAGAGATTATCTAGACATCATTTGAAATTGCTTGAGACACACATCAGACAGTCAAAGTCTATTTCGAATGAGATTTCATCGAGTTATGTACAACTTCAACATCTGAAACGTGTGAGAGCCGGAAATCAACACACTCAAGACGACAGATAGCTGCATTTTTCAAAGCACTCTACCCCAGCAAAGCATTCAGCTCAGAGATTATCTAGACATCATTTGAAATTGCTTGAGACACACATCAGACAGTCAAAGTCTATTTCGAATGAGATTTCATCGAGTTATGTACAACTTCAACATCTGAAACGTGTGAGAGCCGGAAATCAACACACTCAAGACGACAGATAGCTGCATTTTTCAAAGCACTCTACCCCAGCAAAGCATTCAGCTCAGAGATTATCTAGACATCATTTGAAATTGCTTGAGACACACATCAGACAGTCAAAGTCTATTTCGAATGAGATTTCATCGAGTTATGTACAACTTCAACATCTGAAACGTGTGAGAGCCGGAAATCAACACACTCAAGACGACAGATAGCTGCATTTTTCAAAGCACTCTACCCCAGCAAAGCATTCAGCTCAGAGATTATCTAGACATCATTTGAAATTGCTTGAGACACACATCAGACAGTCAAAGTCTATTTCGAATGAGATTTCATCGAGTTATGTACAACTTCAACATCTGAAACGTGTGAGAGCCGGAAATCAACACACTCAAGACGACAGATAGCTGCATTTTTCAAAGCACTCTACCCCAGCAAAGCATTCAGCTCAGAGATTATCTAGACATCATTTGAAATTGCTTGAGACACACATCAGACAGTCAAAGTCTATTTCGAATGAGATTTCATCGAGTTATGTACAACTTCAACATCTGAAACGTGTGAGAGCCGGAAATCAACACACTCAAGACGACAGATAGCTGCATTTTTCAAAGCACTCTACCCAGCAAAGCATTCAGCTCAGAGATTATCTAGACATCATTTGAAATTGCTTGAGACACACATCAGACAGTCAAAGTCTATTTCGAATGAGATTTCATCGAGTTATGTACAACTTCAACATCTGAAACGTGTGAGAGCCGGAAATCAACACACTCAAGACGACAGATAGCTGCATTTTTCAAAGCACTCTACCCCAGCAAAGCATTCAGCTCAGAGATTATCTAGACATCATTTGAAATTGCTTGAGACACACATCAGACAGTCAAAGTCTATTTCGAATGAGATTTCATCGAGTTATGTACAACTTCAACATCTGAAACGTGTGAGAGCCGGAAATCAACACACTCAAGACGACAGATAGCTGCATTTTTCAAAGCACTCTACCCCAGCAAAGCATTCAGCTCAGAGATTATCTAGACATCATTTGAAATTGCTTGAGACACACATCAGACAGTCAAAGTCTATTTCGAATGAGATTTCATCGAGTTATGTACAACTTCAACATCTGAAACGTGTGAGAGCCGGAAATCAACACACTCAAGACGACAGATAGCTGCATTTTTTCAAAGCACTCTACCCCAGCAAAGCATTCAGCTCAGAGATTATCTAGACATCATTTGAAATTGCTGGAGACACACATCAGACAGTCAAAGTCTATTTCGAATGAGATTTCATCGAGTTATGTACAACTTCAACATCTGAAACGTGTGAGAGCCGGAAATCAACACACTCAAGACGACAGATAGCTGCATTTTTCAAAGCACTCTACCCCAGCAAAGCATTCAGCTCAGAGATTATCTAGACATCATTTGAAATTGCTTGAGACACACATCAGACAGTCAAAGTCTATTTCGAATGAGATTTCATCGAGTTATGTACAACTTCAACATCTGAAACGTGTGAGAGCCGGAAATCAACACACTCAAGACGACAGATAGCTGCATTTTTCAAAGCACTCTACCCCAGCAAAGCATTCAGCTCAGAGATTATCTAGACATCATTTGAAATTGCTTGAGACACACATCAGACAGTCAAAGTCTATTTCGAATGAGATTTCATCGAGTTATGTACAACTTCAACATCTGAAACGTGTGAGAGCCGGAAATCAACACACTCAAGACGACAGATAGCTGCATTTTTCAAAGCACTCTACCCCAGCAAAGCATTCAGCTCAGAGATTATCTAGACATCATTTGAAATTGCTTGAGACACACATCAGACAGTCAAAGTCTATTTCGAATGAGATTTCATCGAGTTATGTACAACTTCAACATCTGAAACGTGTGAGAGCCGGAAATCAACACACTCAAGACGACAGATAGCTGCATTTTTCAAAGCACTCTACCCCAGCAAAGCATTCAGCTCAGAGATTATCTAGACATCATTTGAAATTGCTTGAGACACACATCAGACAGTCAAAGTCTATTTCGAATGAGATTTCATCGAGTTATGTACAACTTCAACATCTGAAACGTGTGAGAGCCGGAAATCAACACACTCAAGACGACAGATAGCTGCATTTTTCAAAGCACTCTACCCCAGCAAAGCATTCAGCTCAGAGATTATCTAGACATCATTTGAAATTGCTTGAGACACACATCAGACAGTCAAAGTCTATTTCGAATGAGATTTCATCGAGTTATGTACAACTTCAACATCTGAAACGTGTGAGAGCCGGAAATCAACACACTCAAGACGACAGATAGCTGCATTTTTCAAAGCACTCTACCCCAGCAAAGCATTCAGCTCAGAGATTATCTAGACATCATTTGAAATTGCTTGAGACACACATCAGACAGTCAAAGTCTATTTCGAATGAGATTTCATCGAGTTATGTACAACTTCAACATCTGAAACGTGTGAGAGCCGGAAATCAACACACTCAAGACGACAGATAGCTGCATTTTTCAAAGCACTCTACCCCAGCAAAGCATTCAGCTCAGAGATTATCTAGACATCATTTGAAATTGCTTGAGACACACATCAGACAGTCAAAGTCTATTTCGAATGAGATTTCATCGAGTTATGTACAACTTCAACATCTGAAACGTGTGAGAGCCGGAAATCAACACACTCAAGACGACAGATAGCTGCATTTTTCAAAGCACTCTACCCAGCAAGGCATTCAGCTCAGAGATTATCTAGACATCATTTGAAATTGCTTGAGACACACATCAGACAGTCAAAGTCTATTTCGAATGAGATTTCATCGAGTTATGTACAACTTCAACATCTGAAACGTGTGAGAGCCGGAAATCAACACACTCAAGACGACAGATAGCTGCATTTTTCAAAGCACTCTACCCCAGCAAAGCATTCAGCTCAGAGATTATCTAGACATCATTTGAAATTGCTTGAGACACACATCAGACAGTCAAAGTCTATTTCGAATGAGATTTCATCGAGTTATGTACAACTTCAACATCTGAAACGTGTGAGAGCCGGAATCAACACACTCAAGACGACAGATAGCTGCATTTTTCAAAGCACTCTACCCCAGCAAAGCATTCAGCTCAGAGATTATCTAGACATCATTTGAAATTGCTTGAGACACACATCAGACAGTCAAAGTCTATTTCGAATGAGATTTCATCGAGTTATGTACAACTTCAACATCTGAAACGTGTGAGAGCCGGAAATCAACACACTCAAGACGACAGATAGCTGCATTTTTCAAAGCACTCTACCCCAGCAAAGCATTCAGCTCAGAGATTATCTAGACATCATTTGAAATTGCTTGAGACACACATCAGACAGTCAAAGTCTATTTCGAATGAGATTTCATCGAGTTATGTACAACTTCAACATCTGAAACGTGTGAGAGCCGGAAATCAACACACTCAAGACGACAGATAGCTGCATTTTTCAAAGCACTCTACCCCAGCAAAGCATTCAGCTCAGAGATTATCTAGACATCATTTGAAATTGCTTGAGACACACATCAGACAGTCAAAGTCTATTTCGAATGAGATTTCATCGAGTTATGTACAACTTCAACATCTGAAACGTGTGAGAGCCGGGAAATCAACCCACTCAAGACGACAGATAGCTGCATTTTTCAAAGCACTCTACCCCAGCAAAGCATTCAGCTCAGAGATTATCTAGACATCATTTGAAATTGCTTGAGACACACATCAGACAGTCAAAGTCTATTTCGAATGAGATTTCATCGAGTTATGTACAACTTCAACATCTGAAACGTGTGAGAGCCGGAAATCAACACACTCAAGACGACAGATAGCTGCATTTTTCAAAGCACTCTACCCCAGCAAAGCATTCAGCTCAGAGATTATCTAGACATCATTTGAAATTGCTTGAGACACACATCAGACAGTCAAAGTCTATTTCGAATGAGATTTCATCGAGTTATGTACAACTTCAACATCTGAAACGTGTGAGAGCCGGAAATCAACACACTCAAGACGACAGATAGCTGCATTTTTCAAAGCACTCTACCCCAGCAAAGCATTCAGCTCAGAGATTATCTAGACATCATTTGAAATTGCTTGAGACACACATCAGACAGTCAAAGTCTATTTCGAATGAGATTTCATCGAGTTATGTACAACTTCAACATCTGAAACGTGTGAGAGCCGGAAATCAACACACTCAAGACGACAGATAGCTGCATTTTTCAAAGCACTCTACCCCAGCAAAGCATTCAGCTCAGAGATTATCTAGACATCATTTGAAATTGCTTGAGACACACATCAGACAGTCAAAGTCTATTTCGAATGAGATTTCATCGAGTTATGTACAACTTCAACATCTGAAACGTGTGAGAGCCGGAAATCAACACACTCAAGACGACAGATAGCTGCATTTTTCAAAGCACTCTACCCCAGCAAAGCATTCAGCTCAGAGATTATCTAGACATCATTTGAAATTGCTTGAGACACACATCAGACAGTCAAAGTCTATTTCGAATGAGATTTCATCGAGTTATGTACAACTTCAACATCTGAAACGTGTGAGAGCCGGAAATCAACACACTCAAGACGACAGATAGCTGCATTTTTCAAAGCACTCTACCCCAGCAAAGCATTCAGCTCAGAGATTATCTAGACATCATTTGAAATTGCTTGAGACACACATCAGACAGTCAAAGTCTATTTCGAATGAGATTTCATCGAGTTATGTACAACTTCAACATCTGAAACGTGTGAGAGCCGGAAATCAACACACTCAAGACGACAGATAGCTGCATTTTTCAAAGCACTCTACCCCAGCAAAGCATTCAGCTCAGAGATTATCTAGACATCATTTGAAATTGCTTGAGACACACATCAGACAGTCAAAGTCTATTTCGAATGAGATTTCATCGAGTTATGTACAACTTCAACATCTGAAACGTGTGAGAGCCGGAAATCAACACACTCAAGACGACAGATAGCTGCATTTTTCAAAGCACTCTACCCCAGCAAAGCATTCAGCTCAGAGATTATCTAGACATCATTTGAAATTGCTTGAGACACACATCAGACAGTCAAAGTCTATTTCGAATGAGATTTCATCGAGTTATGTACAACTTCAACATCTGAAACGTGTGAGAGCCGGAAATCAACACACTCAAGACGACAGATAGCTGCATTTTTCAAAGCACTCTACCCCAGCAAAGCATTCAGCTCAGAGATTATCTAGACATCATTTGAAATTGCTTGAGACACACATCAGACAGTCAAAGTCTATTTCGAATGAGATTTCATCGAGTTATGTACAACTTCAACATCTGAAACGTGTGAGAGCCGGAAATCAACACACTCAAGACGACAGATAGCTGCATTTTTCAAAGCACTCTACCCAGCAAAGCATTCAGCTCAGAGATTATCTAGACATCATTTGAAATTGCTTGAGACACACATCAGACAGTCAAAGTCTATTTCGAATGAGATTTCATCGAGTTATGTACAACTTCAACATCTGAAACGTGTGAGAGCCGGAAATCAACACACTCAAGACGACAGATAGCTGCATTTTTCAAAGCACTCTACCCCAGCAAAGCATTCAGCTCAGAGATTATCTAGACATCATTTGAAATTGCTTGAGACACACATCAGACAGTCAAAGTCTATTTCGAATGAGATTTCATCGAGTTATGTACAACTTCAACATCTGAAACGTGTGAGAGCCGGAAATCAACACACTCAAGACGACAGATAGCTGCATTTTTCAAAGCACTCTACCCCAGCAAAGCATTCAGCTCAGAGATTATCTAGACATCATTTGAAATTGCTTGAGACACACATCAGACAGTCAAAGTCTATTTCGAATGAGATTTCATCGAGTTATGTACAACTTCAACATCTGAAACGTGTGAGAGCCGGAAATCAACACACTCAAGACGACAGATAGCTGCATTTTTCAAAGCACTCTACCCCAGCAAAGCATTCAGCTCAGAGATTATCTAGACATCATTTGAAATTGCTTGAGACACACATCAGACAGTCAAAGTCTATTTCGAATGAGATTTCATCGAGTTATGTACAACTTCAACATCTGAAACGTGTGAGAGCCGGAAATCAACACACTCAAGACGACAGATAGCTGCATTTTTCAAAGCACTCTACCCCAGCAAAGCATTCAGCTCAGAGATTATCTAGACATCATTTGAAATTGCTTGAGACACACATCAGACAGTCAAAGTCTATTTCGAATGAGATTTCATCGAGTTATGTACAACTTCAACATCTGAAACGTGTGAGAGCCGGAAATCAACACACTCAAGACGACAGATAGCTGCATTTTTCAAAGCACTCTACCCCAGCAAAGCATTCAGCTCAGAGATTATCTAGACATCATTTGAAATTGCTTGAGACACACATCAGACAGTCAAAGTCTATTTCGAATGAGATTTCATCGAGTTATGTACAACTTCAACATCTGAAACGTGTGAGAGCCGGAAATCAACACACTCAAGACGACAGATAGCTGCATTTTTCAAAGCACTCTACCCCAGCAAAGCATTCAGCTCAGAGATTATCTAGACATCATTTGAAATTGCTTGAGACACACATCAGACAGTCAAAGTCTATTTCGAATGAGATTTCATCGAGTTATGTACAACTTCAACATCTGAAACGTGTGAGAGCCGGAAATCAACACACTCAAGACGACAGATAGCTGCATTTTTCAAAGCACTCTACCCCAGCAAAGCATTCAGCTCAGAGATTATCTAGACATCATTTGAAATTGCTTGAGACACACATCAGACAGTCAAAGTCTATTTCGAATGAGATTTCATCGAGTTATGTACAACTTCAACATCTGAAACGTGTGAGAGCCGGAAATCAACACACTCAAGACGACAGATAGCTGCATTTTTCAAAGCACTCTACCCCAGCAAAGCATTCAGCTCAGAGATTATCTAGACATCATTTGAAATTGCTTGAGACACACATCAGACAGTCAAAGTCTATTTCGAATGAGATTTCATCGAGTTATGTACAACTTCAACATCTGAAACGTGTGAGAGCCGGAAATCAACACACTCAAGACGACAGATAGCTGCATTTTTCAAAGCACTCTACCCAGCAAAGCATTCAGCTCAGAGATTATCTAGACATCATTTGAAATTGCTTGAGACACACATCAGACAGTCAAAGTCTATTTCGAATGAGATTTCATCGAGTTATGTACAACTTCAACATCTGAAACGTGTGAGAGCCGGAAATCAACACACTCAAGACGACAGATAGCTGCATTTTTCAAAGCACTCTACCCAGCAAAGCATTCAGCTCAGAGATTATCTAGACATCATTTGAAATTGCTTGAGACACACATCAGACAGTCAAAGTCTATTTCGAATGAGATTTCATCGAGTTATGTACAACTTCAACATCTGAAACGTGTGAGAGCCGGAAATCAACACACTCAAGACGACAGATAGCTGCATTTTTCAAAGCACTCTACCCCAGCAAAGCATTCAGCTCAGAGATTATCTAGACATCATTTGAAATTGCTTGAGACACACATCAGACAGTCAAAGTCTATTTCGAATGAGATTTCATCGAGTTATGTACAACTTCAACATCTGAAACGTGTGAGAGCCGGAAATCAACACACTCAAGACGACAGATAGCTGCATTTTTCAAAGCACTCTACCCCAGCAAAGCATTCAGCTCAGAGATTATCTAGACATCATTTGAAATTGCTTGAGACACACATCAGACAGTCAAAGTCTATTTCGAATGAGATTTCATCGAGTTATGTACAACTTCAACATCTGAAACGTGTGAGAGCCGGAAATCAACACACTCAAGACGACAGATAGCTGCATTTTTCAAAGCACTCTACCCCAGCAAAGCATTCAGCTCAGAGATTATCTAGACATCATTTGAAATTGCTTGAGACACACATCAGACAGTCAAAGTCTATTTCGAATGAGATTTCATCGAGTTATGTACAACTTCAACATCTGAAACGTGTGAGAGCCGGAAATCAACACACTCAAGACGACAGATAGCTGCATTTTTCAAAGCACTCTACCCCAGCAAAGCATTCAGCTCAGAGATTATCTAGACATCATTTGAAATTGCTTGAGACACACATCAGACAGTCAAAGTCTATTTCGAATGAGATTTCATCGAGTTATGTACAACTTCAACATCTGAAACGTGTGAGAGCCGGAAATCAACACACTCAAGACGACAGATAGCTGCATTTTTCAAAGCACTCTACCCCAGCAAAGCATTCAGCTCAGAGATTATCTAGACATCATTTGAAATTGCTTGAGACACACATCAGACAGTCAAAGTCTATTTCGAATGAGATTTCATCGAGTTATGTACAACTTCAACATCTGAAACGTGTGAGAGCCGGAAATCAACACACTCAAGACGACAGATAGCTGCATTTATCAAAGCACTCTACCCCAGCAAAGCATTCAGCTCAGAGATTATCTAGACATCATTTGAAATTGCTTGAGACACACATCAGACAGTCAAAGTCTATTTCGAATGAGATTTCATCGAGTTATGTACAACTTCAACATCTGAAACGTGTGAGAGCCGGAAATCAACACACTCAAGACGACAGATAGCTGCATTTTTCAAAGCACTCTACCCCAGCAAAGCATTCAGCTCAGAGATTATCTAGACATCATTTGAAATTGCTTGAGACACACATCAGACAGTCAAAGTCTATTTCGAATGAGATTTCATCGAGTTATGTACAACTTCAACATCTGAAACGTGTGAGAGCCGGAAATCAACACACTCAAGACGACAGATAGCTGCATTTTTCAAAGCACTCTACCCCAGCAAAGCATTCAGCTCAGAGATTATCTAGACATCATTTGAAATTGCTTGAGACACACATCAGACAGTCAAAGTCTATTTCGAATGAGATTTCATCGAGTTATGTACAACTTCAACATCTGAAACGTGTGAGAGCCGGAAATCAACACACTCAAGACGACAGATAGCTGCATTTTTCAAAGCACTCTACCCCAGCAAAGCATTCAGCTCAGAGATTATCTAGACATCATTTGAAATTGCTTGAGACACACATCAGACAGTCAAAGTCTATTTCGAATGAGATTTCATCGAGTTATGTACAACTTCAACATCTGAAACGTGTGAGAGCCGGAAATCAACACACTCAAGACGACAGATAGCTGCATTTTTCAAAGCACTCTACCCCAGCAAAGCATTCAGCTCAGAGATTATCTAGACATCATTTGAAATTGCTTGAGACACACATCAGACAGTCAAAGTCTATTTCGAATGAGATTTCATCGAGTTATGTACAACTTCAACATCTGAAACGTGTGAGAGCCGGAAATCAACACACTCAAGACGACAGATAGCTGCATTTTTCAAAGCACTCTACCCCAGCAAAGCATTCAGCTCAGAGATTATCTAGACATCATTTGAAATTGCTTGAGACACACATCAGACAGTCAAAGTCTATTTCGAATGAGATTTCATCGAGTTATGTACAACTTCAACATCTGAAACGTGTGAGAGCCGGAAATCAACACACTCAAGACGACAGATAGCTGCATTTTTCAAAGCACTCTACCCCAGCAAAGCATTCAGCTCAGAGATTATCTAGACATCATTTGAAATTGCTTGAGACACACATCAGACAGTCAAAGTCTATTTCGAATGAGATTTCATCGAGTTATGTACAACTTCAACATCTGAAACGTGTGAGAGCCGGAAATCAACACACTCAAGACGACAGATAGCTGCATTTTTCAAAGCACTCTACCCCAGCAAAGCATTCAGCTCAGAGATTATCTAGACATCATTTGAAATTGCTTGAGACACACATCAGACAGTCAAAGTCTATTTCGAATGAGATTTCATCGAGTTATGTACAACTTCAACATCTGAAACGTGTGAGAGCCGGAAATCAACACACTCAAGACGACAGATAGCTGCATTTTTCAAAGCACTCTACCCCAGCAAAGCATTCAGCTCAGAGATTATCTAGACATCATTTGAAATTGCTTGAGACACACATCAGACAGTCAAAGTCTATTTCGAATGAGATTTCATCGAGTTATGTACAACTTCAACATCTGAAACGTGTGAGAGCCGGAAATCAACACACTCAAGACGACAGATAGCTGCATTTTTCAAAGCACTCTACCCCAGCAAAGCATTCAGCTCAGAGATTATCTAGACATCATTTGAAATTGCTTGAGACACACATCAGACAGTCAAAGTCTATTTCGAATGAGATTTCATCGAGTTATGTACAACTTCAACATCTGAAACGTGTGAGAGCCGGAAATCAACACACTCAAGACGACAGATAGCTGCATTTTTCAAAGCACTCTACCCCAGCAAAGCATTCAGCTCAGAGATTATCTAGACATCATTTGAAATTGCTTGAGACACACATCAGACAGTCAAAGTCTATTTCGAATGAGATTTCATCGAGTTATGTACAACTTCAACATCTGAAACGTGTGAGAGCCGGAAATCAACACACTCAAGACGACAGATAGCTGCATTTTTCAAAGCACTCTACCCCAGCAAAGCATTCAGCTCAGAGATTATCTAGACATCATTTGAAATTGCTTGAGACACACATCAGACAGTCAAAGTCTATTTCGAATGAGATTTCATCGAGTTATGTACAACTTCAACATCTGAAACGTGTGAGAGCCGGAAATCAACACACTCAAGACGACAGATAGCTGCATTTTTCAAAGCACTCTACCCCAGCAAAGCATTCAGCTCAGAGATTATCTAGACATCATTTGAAATTGCTTGAGACACACATCAGACAGTCAAAGTCTATTTCGAATGAGATTTCATCGAGTTATGTACAACTTCAACATCTGAAACGTGTGAGAGCCGGAAATCAACACACTCAAGACGACAGATAGCTGCATTTTTCAAAGCACTCTACCCCAGCAAAGCATTCAGCTCAGAGATTATCTAGACATCATTTGAAATTGCTTGAGACACACATCAGACAGTCAAAGTCTATTTCGAATGAGATTTCATCGAGTTATGTACAACTTCAACATCTGAAACGTGTGAGAGCCGGAAATCAACACACTCAAGACGACAGATAGCTGCATTTTTCAAAGCACTCTACCCCAGCAAAGCATTCAGCTCAGAGATTATCTAGACATCATTTGAAATTGCTTGAGACACACATCAGACAGTCAAAGTCTATTTCGAATGAGATTTCATCGAGTTATGTACAACTTCAACATCTGAAACGTGTGAGAGCCGGAAATCAACACACTCAAGACGACAGATAGCTGCATTTTTCAAAGCACTCTACCCCAGCAAAGCATTCAGCTCAGAGATTATCTAGACATCATTTGAAATTGCTTGAGACACACATCAGACAGTCAAAGTCTATTTCGAATGAGATTTCATCGAGTTATGTACAACTTCAACATCTGAAACGTGTGAGAGCCGGAAATCAACACACTCAAGACGACAGATAGCTGCATTTTTCAAAGCACTCTACCCCAGCAAAGCATTCAGCTCAGAGATTATCTAGACATCATTTGAAATTGCTTGAGACACACATCAGACAGTCAAAGTCTATTTCGAATGAGATTTCATCGAGTTATGTACAACTTCAACATCTGAAACGTGTGAGAGCCGGAAATCAACACACTCAAGACGACAGATAGCTGCATTTTTCAAAGCACTCTACCCCAGCAAAGCATTCAGCTCAGAGATTATCTAGACATCATTTGAAATTGCTTGAGACACACATCAGACAGTCAAAGTCTATTTCGAATGAGATTTCATCGAGTTATGTACAACTTCAACATCTGAAACGTGTGAGAGCCGGAAATCAACACACTCAAGACGACAGATAGCTGCATTTTTCAAAGCACTCTACCCCAGCAAAGCATTCAGCTCAGAGATTATCTAGACATCATTTGAAATTGCTTGAGACACACATCAGACAGTCAAAGTCTATTTCGAATGAGATTTCATCGAGTTATGTACAACTTCAACATCTGAAACGTGTGAGAGCCGGAAATCAACACACTCAAGACGACAGATAGCTGCATTTTTCAAAGCACTCTACCCCAGCAAAGCATTCAGCTCAGAGATTATCTAGACATCATTTGAAATTGCTTGAGACACACATCAGACAGTCAAAGTCTATTTCGAATGAGATTTCATCGAGTTATGTACAACTTCAACATCTGAAACGTGTGAGAGCCGGAAATCAACACACTCAAGACGACAGATAGCTGCATTTTTCAAAGCACTCTACCCAGCAAAGCATTCAGCTCAGAGATTATCTAGACATCATTTGAAATTGCTTGAGACACACATCAGACAGTCAAAGTCTATTTCGAATGAGATTTCATCGAGTTATGTACAACTTCAACATCTGAAACGTGTGAGAGCCGGAAATCAACACACTCAAGACGACAGATAGCTGCATTTTTCAAAGCACTCTACCCCAGCAAAGCATTCAGCTCAGAGATTATCTAGACATCATTTGAAATTGCTTGAGACACACATCAGACAGTCAAAGTCTATTTCGAATGAGATTTCATCGAGTTATGTACAACTTCAACATCTGAAACGTGTGAGAGCCGGAAATCAACACACTCAAGACGACAGATAGCTGCATTTTTCAAAGCACTCTACCCCAGCAAAGCATTCAGCTCAGAGATTATCTAGACATCATTTGAAATTGCTTGAGACACACATCAGACAGTCAAAGTCTATTTCGAATGAGATTTCATCGAGTTATGTACAACTTCAACATCTGAAACGTGTGAGAGCCGGAAATCAACACACTCAAGACGACAGATAGCTGCATTTTTCAAAGCACTCTACCCCAGCAAAGCATTCAGCTCAGAGATTATCTAGACATCATTTGAAATTGCTTGAGACACACATCAGACAGTCAAAGTCTATTTCGAATGAGATTTCATCGAGTTATGTACAACTTCAACATCTGAAACGTGTGAGAGCCGGAAATCAACACACTCAAGACGACAGATAGCTGCATTTTTCAAAGCACTCTACCCCAGCAAAGCATTCAGCTCAGAGATTATCTAGACATCATTTGAAATTGCTTGAGACACACATCAGACAGTCAAAGTCTATTTCGAATGAGATTTCATCGAGTTATGTACAACTTCAACATCTGAAACGTGTGAGAGCCGGAAATCAACACACTCAAGACGACAGATAGCTGCATTTTTCAAAGCACTCTACCCCAGCAAAGCATTCAGCTCAGAGATTATCTAGACATCATTTGAAATTGCTTGAGACACACATCAGACAGTCAAAGTCTATTTCGAATGAGATTTCATCGAGTTATGTACAACTTCAACATCTGAAACGTGTGAGAGCCGGAAATCAACACACTCAAGACGACAGATAGCTGCATTTTTCAAAGCACTCTACCCCAGCAAAGCATTCAGCTCAGAGATTATCTAGACATCATTTGAAATTGCTTGAGACACACATCAGACAGTCAAAGTCTATTTCGAATGAGATTTCATCGAGTTATGTACAACTTCAACATCTGAAACGTGTGAGAGCCGGAAATCAACACACTCAAGACGACAGATAGCTGCATTTTTCAAAGCACTCTACCCCAGCAAAGCATTCAGCTCAGAGATTATCTAGACATCATTTGAAATTGCTTGAGACACACATCAGACAGTCAAAGTCTATTTCGAATGAGATTTCATCGAGTTATGTACAACTTCAACATCTGAAACGTGTGAGAGCCGGAAATCAACACACTCAAGACGACAGATAGCTGCATTTTTCAAAGCACTCTACCCCAGCAAAGCATTCAGCTCAGAGATTATCTAGACATCATTTGAAATTGCTTGAGACACACATCAGACAGTCAAAGTCTATTTCGAATGAGATTTCATCGAGTTATGTACAACTTCAACATCTGAAACGTGTGAGAGCCGGAAATCAACACACTCAAGACGACAGATAGCTGCATTTTTCAAAGCACTCTACCCCAGCAAAGCATTCAGCTCAGAGATTATCTAGACATCATTTGAAATTGCTTGAGACACACATCAGACAGTCAAAGTCTATTTCGAATGAGATTTCATCGAGTTATGTACAACTTCAACATCTGAAACGTGTGAGAGCCGGAAATCAACACACTCAAGACGACAGATAGCTGCATTTTTCAAAGCACTCTACCCCAGCAAAGCATTCAGCTCAGAGATTATCTAGACATCATTTGAAATTGCTTGAGACACACATCAGACAGTCAAAGTCTATTTCGAATGAGATTTCATCGAGTTATGTACAACTTCAACATCTGAAACGTGTGAGAGCCGGAAATCAACACACTCAAGACGACAGATAGCTGCATTTTTCAAAGCACTCTACCCCAGCAAAGCATTCAGCTCAGAGATTATCTAGACATCATTTGAAATTGCTTGAGACACACATCAGACAGTCAAAGTCTATTTCGAATGAGATTTCATCGAGTTATGTACAACTTCAACATCTAAAACGTGTGATAGCCGGAAATCAACACACTCAAGACGACAGATAGCTGCATTTTTCAAAGCACTCTACCCCAGCAAAGCATTCAGCTCAGAGATTATCTAGACATCATTTGAAATTGCTTGAGACACACATCAGACAGTCAAAGTCTATTTCGAATGAGATTTCATCGAGTTATGTACAACTTCAACATCTGAAACGTGTGAGAGCCGGAAATCAACACACTCAAGACGACAGATAGCTGCATTTTTCAAAGCACTCTACCCCAGCAAAGCATTCAGCTCAGAGATTATCTAGACATCATTTGAAATTGCTTGAGACACACATCAGACAGTCAAAGTCTATTTCGAATGAGATTTCATCGAGTTATGTACAACTTCAACATCTGAAACGTGTGAGAGCCGGAAATCAACACACTCAAGACGACAGATAGCTGCATTTTTCAAAGCACTCTACCCCAGCAAAGCATTCAGCTCAGAGATTATCTAGACATCATTTGAAATTGCTTGAGACACACATCAGACAGTCAAAGTCTATTTCGAATGAGATTTCATCGAGTTATGTACAACTTCAACATCTGAAACGTGTGAGAGCCGGAAATCAACACACTCAAGACGACAGATAGCTGCATTTTTCAAAGCACTCTACCCCAGCAAAGCATTCAGCTCAGAGATTATCTAGACATCATTTGAAATTGCTTGAGACACACATCAGACAGTCAAAGTCTATTTCGAATGAGATTTCATCGAGTTATGTACAACTTCAACATCTGAAAAGTGTGAGAGCCGGAAATCAACACACTCAAGACGACAGATAGCTGCATTTTTCAAAGCACTCTACCCCAGCAAAGCATTCAGCTCAGAGATTATCTAGACATCATTTGAAATTGCTTGAGACACACATCAGACAGTCAAAGTCTATTTCGAATGAGATTTCATCGAGTTATGTACAACTTCAACATCTGAAACGTGTGAGAGCCGGAAATCAACACACTCAAGACGACAGATAGCTGCATTTTTCAAAGCACTCTACCCCAGCAAAGCATTCAGCTCAGAGATTATCTAGACATCATTTGAAATTGCTTGAGACACACATCAGACAGTCAAAGTCTATTTCGAATGAGATTTCATCGAGTTATGTACAACTTCAACATCTGAAACGTGTGAGAGCCGGAAATCAACACACTCAAGACGACAGATAGCTGCATTTTTCAAAGCACTCTACCCCAGCAAAGCATTCAGCTCAGAGATTATCTAGACATCATTTGAAATTGCTTGAGACACACATCAGACAGTCAAAGTCTATTTCGAATGAGATTTCATCGAGTTATGTACAACTTCAACATCTGAAACGTGTGAGAGCCGGAAATCAACACACTCAAGACGACAGATAGCTGCATTTTTCAAAGCACTCTACCCCAGCAAAGCATTCAGCTCAGAGATTATCTAGACATCATTTGAAATTGCTTGAGACACACATCAGACAGTCAAAGTCTATTTCGAATGAGATTTCATCGAGTTATGTACAACTTCAACATCTGAAACGTGTGAGAGCCGGAAATCAACACACTCAAGACGACAGATAGCTGCATTTTTCAAAGCACTCTACCCCAGCAAAGCATTCAGCTCAGAGATTATCTAGACATCATTTGAAATTGCTTGAGACACACATCAGACAGTCAAAGTCTATTTCGAATGAGATTTCATCGAGTTATGTACAACTTCAACATCTGAAACGTGTGAGAGCCGGAAATCAACACACTCAAGACGACAGATAGCTGCATTTTTCAAAGCACTCTACCCCAGCAAAGCATTCAGCTCAGAGATTATCTAGACATCATTTGAAATTGCTTGAGACACACATCAGACAGTCAAAGTCTATTTCGAATGAGATTTCATCGAGTTATGTACAACTTCAACATCTGAAACGTGTGAGAGCCGGAAATCAACACACTCAAGACGACAGATAGCTGCATTTTTCAAAGCACTCTACCCCAGCAAAGCATTCAGCTCAGAGATTATCTAGACATCATTTGAAATTGCTTGAGACACACATCAGACAGTCAAAGTCTATTTCGAATGAGATTTCATCGAGTTATGTACAACTTCAACATCTGAAACGTGTGAGAGCCGGAAATCAACACACTCAAGACGACAGATAGCTGCATTTTTCAAAGCACTCTACCCCAGCAAAGCATTCAGCTCAGAGATTATCTAGACATCATTTGAAATTGCTTGAGACACACATCAGACAGTCAAAGTCTATTTCGAATGAGATTTCATCGAGTTATGTACAACTTCAACATCTGAAACGTGTGAGAGCCGGAAATCAACACACTCAAGACGACAGATAGCTGCATTTTTCAAAGCACTCTACCCCAGCAAAGCATTCAGCTCAGAGATTATCTAGACATCATTTGAAATTGCTTGAGACACACATCAGACAGTCAAAGTCTATTTCGAATGAGATTTCATCGAGTTATGTACAACTTCAACATCTGAAACGTGTGAGAGCCGGAAATCAACACACTCAAGACGACAGATAGCTGCATTTTTCAAAGCACTCTACCCCAGCAAAGCATTCAGCTCAGAGATTATCTAGACATCATTTGAAATTGCTTGAGACACACATCAGACAGTCAAAGTCTATTTCGAATGAGATTTCATCGAGTTATGTACAACTTCAACATCTGAAACGTGTGAGAGCCGGAAATCAACACACTCAAGACGACAGATAGCTGCATTTTTCAAAGCACTCTACCCCAGCAAAGCATTCAGCTCAGAGATTATCTAGACATCATTTGAAATTGCTTGAGACACAACATCAGACAGTCAAAGTCTATTTCGAATGAGATTTCATCGAGTTATGTACAACTTCAACATCTGAAACGTGTGAGAGCCGGAAATCAACACACTCAAGACGACAGATAGCTGCATTTTTCAAAGCACTCTACCCCAGCAAAGCATTCAGCTCAGAGATTATCTAGACATCATTTGAAATTGCTTGAGACACACATCAGACAGTCAAAGTCTATTTCGAATGAGATTTCATCGAGTTATGTACAACTTCAACATCTGAAACGTGTGAGAGCCGGAAATCAACACACTCAAGACGACAGATAGCTGCATTTTTCAAAGCACTCTACCCCAGCAAAGCATTCAGCTCAGAGATTATCTAGACATCATTTGAAATTGCTTGAGACACACATCAGACAGTCAAAGTCTATTTCGAATGAGATTTCATCGAGTTATGTACAACTTCAACATCTGAAACGTGTGAGAGCCGGAAATCAACACACTCAAGACGACAGATAGCTGCATTTTTCAAAGCACTCTACCCCAGCAAAGCATTCAGCTCAGAGATTATCTAGACATCATTTGAAATTGCTTGAGACACACATCAGACAGTCAAAGTCTATTTCGAATGAGATTTCATCGAGTTATGTACAACTTCAACATCTGAAACGTGTGAGAGCCGGAAATCAACACACTCAAGACGACAGATAGCTGCATTTTTTCAAAGCACTCTACCCCAGCAACGCATTCAGCTCAGAGATTATCTAGACATCATTTGAAATTGCTTGAGACACACATCAGACAGTCAAAGTCTATTTCGAATGAGATTTCATCGAGTTATGTACAACTTCAACATCTGAAACGTGTGAGAGCCGGAAATCAACACACTCAAGACGACAGATAGCTGCATTTTTCAAAGCACTCTACCCCAGCAAAGCATTCAGCTCAGAGATTATCTAGACATCATTTGAAATTGCTTGAGACACACATCAGACAGTCAAAGTCTATTTCGAATGAGATTTCATCGAGTTATGTACAACTTCAACATCTGAAACGTGTGAGAGCCGGAAATCAACACACTCAAGACGACAGATAGCTGCATTTTTCAAAGCACTCTACCCCAGCAAAGCATTCAGCTCAGAGATTATCTAGACATCATTTGAAATTGCTTGAGACACACATCAGACAGTCAAAGTCTATTTCGAATGAGATTTCATCGAGTTATGTACAACTTCAACATCTGAAACGTGTGAGAGCCGGAAATCAACACACTCAAGACGACAGATAGCTGCATTTTTCAAAGCACTCTACCCAGCAAAGCATTCAGCTCAGAGATTATCTAGACATCATTTGAAATTGCTTGAGACACACATCAGACAGTCAAAGTCTATTTCGAATGAGATTTCATCGAGTTATGTACAACTTCAACATCTGAAACGTGTGAGAGCCGGAAATCAACACACTCAAGACGACAGATAGCTGCATTTTTCAAAGCACTCTACCCCAGCAAAGCATTCAGCTCAGAGATTATCTAGACATCATTTGAAATTGCTTGAGACACACATCAGACAGTCAAAGTCTATTTCGAATGAGATTTCATCGAGTTATGTACAACTTCAACATCTGAAACGTGTGAGAGCCGGAAATCAACACACTCAAGACGACAGATAGCTGCATTTTTCAAAGCACTCTACCCCAGCAAAGCATTCAGCTCAGAGATTATCTAGACATCATTTGAAATTGCTTGAGACACACATCAGACAGTCAAAGTCTATTTCGAATGAGATTTCATCGAGTTATGTACAACTTCAACATCTGAAACGTGTGAGAGCCGGAAATCAACACACTCAAGACGACAGATAGCTGCATTTTTCAAAGCACTCTACCCAAGCAAAGCATTCAGCTCAGAGATTATCTAGACATCATTTGAAATTGCTTGAGACACACATCAGACAGTCAAAGTCTATTTCGAATGAGATTTCATCGAGTTATGTACAACTTCAACATCTGAAACGTGTGAGAGCCGGAAATCAACACACTCAAGACGACAGATAGCTGCATTTTTCAAAGCACTCTACCCCAGCAAAGCATTCAGCTCAGAGATTATCTAGACATCATTTGAAATTGCTTGAGACACACATCAGACAGTCAAAGTCTATTTCGAATGAGATTTCATCAAGTTATGTACAACTTCAACATCTGAAACGTGTGAGAGCCGGAAATCAACACACTCAAGACGACAGATAGCTGCATTTTTCAAAGCACTCTACCCCAGCAAAGCATTCAGCTCAGAGATTATCTAGACATCATTTGAAATTGCTTGAGACACACATCAGACAGTCAAAGTCTATTTCGAATGAGATTTCATCGAGTTATGTACAACTTCAACATCTGAAACGTGTGAGAGCCGGAAATCAACACACTCAAGACGACAGATAGCTGCATTTTTCAAAGCACTCTACCCCAGCAAAGCATTCAGCTCAGAGATTATCTAGACATCATTTGAAATTGCTTGAGACACACATCAGACAGTCAAAGTCTATTTCGAATGAGATTTCATCGAGTTATGTACAACTTCAACATCTGAAACGTGTGAGAGCCGGAAATCAACACACTCAAGACGACAGATAGCTGCATTTTTCAAAGCACTCTACCCCAGCAAAGCATTCAGCTCAGAGATTATCTAGACATCATTTGAAATTGCTTTGAGACACACATCAGACAGTCAAAGTCTATTTCGAATGAGATTTCATCGAGTTATGTACAACTTCAACATCTGAAACGTGTGAGAGCCGGAAATCAACACACTCAAGACGACAGATAGCTGCATTTTTCAAAGCACTCTACCCCAGCAAAGCATTCAGCTCAGAGATTATCTAGACATCATTTGAAATTGCTTGAGACACACATCAGACAGTCAAAGTCTATTTCGAATGAGATTTCATCGAGTTATGTACAACTTCAACATCTGAAACGTGTGAGAGCCGGAAATCAACACACTCAAGACGACAGATAGCTGCATTTTTCAAAGCACCCTACCCCAGCAAAGCATTCAGCTCAGAGATTATCTAGACATCATTTGAAATTGCTTGAGACACACATCAGACAGTCAAAGTCTATTTCGAATGAGATTTCATCGAGTTATGTACAACTTCAACATCTGAAACGTGTGAGAGCCGGAAATCAACACACTCAAGACGACAGATAGCTGCATTTTTCAAAGCACTCTACCCAAGCAAAGCATTCAGCTCAGAGATTATCTAGACATCATTTGAAATTGCTTGAGACACACATCAGACAGTCAAAGTCTATTTCGAATGAGATTTCATCGAGTTATGTACAACTTCAACATCTGAAACGTGTGAGAGCCGGAAATCAACACACTCAAGACGACAGATAGCTGCATTTTTCAAAGCACTCTACCCCAGCAAAGCATTCAGCTCAGAGATTATCTAGACATCATTTGAAAGTGCTTGAGACACACATCAGACAGTCAAAGTCTATTTCGAATGAGATTTCATCGAGTTATGTACAACTTCAACATCTGAAACGTGTGAGAGCCGGAAATCAACACACTCAAGACGACAGATAGCTGCATTTTTCAAAGCACTCTACCCCAGCAAAGCATTCAGCTCAGAGATTATCTAGACATCATTTGAAATTGCTTGAGACACACATCAGACAGTCAAAGTCTATTTCGAATGAGATTTCATCGAGTTTGTACAACTTCAACATCTGAAACGTGTGAGAGCCGGAAATCAACACACTCAAGACGACAGATAGCTGCATTTTTCAAAGCACTCTACCCCAGCAAAGCATTCAGCTCAGAGATTATCTAGACATCATTTGAAATTGCTTGAGACACACATCAGACAGTCAAAGTCTATTTCGAATGAGATTTCATCGAGTTATGTACAACTTCAACATCTGAAACGTGTGAGAGCCGGAAATCAACACACTCAAGACGACAGATAGCTGAATTTCTGAAAACACTCTATCCCAGCAAAGCATTCAGCTCAGAGATTATCTAGACATCATTTGAAATTGCTTGAGACACACATCAGACAGTCAAAGTCTATTTCGAATGAGATTTCATCGAGTTATGTACAACTTCAACATCTGAAACGTGTGAGAGCCGGAAATCAACACACTCAAGACGACAGATAGCTGCATTTTTCAAAGCACTCTACCCCAGCAAAGCATTCAGCTCAGAGATTATCTAGACATCATTTGAAATTGCTTGAGACACACATCAGACAGTCAAAGTCTATTTCGAATGAGATTTCATCGAGTTATGTACAACTTCAACATCTGAAACGTGTGAGAGCCGGAAATCAACACACTCAAGACGACAGATAGCTGCATTTTCAAAGCACTCTACCCCAGCAAAGCATTCAGCTCAGAGATTATCTAGACATCATTTGAAATTACTTGAGACACACATCAGACAGTCAAAGTCTATTTCGAATGAGATTTCATCGAGTTATGTACAACTTCAACATCTGAAACGTGTGAGAGCCGGAAATCAACACACTCAAGACGACAGATAGCTGCATTTTTCAAAGCACTCTACCCAAGCAAAGCATTCAGCTCAGAGATTATCTAGACATCATTTGAAATTGCTTGAGACACACATCAGACAGTCAAAGTCTATTTCGAATGAGATTTCATCGAGTTATGTACAAGTTCAACATCTGAAACGTGTGAGAGCCGGAAATCAACACACTCAAGACGACAGATAGCTGCATTTTTCAAAGCACTCTACCCAAGCAAAGCATTCAGCTCAGAGATTATCTAGACATCATTAGTAATGGGTAAAAGACCGTTCCAGGACACCATAAAATCAAAAAAATTAGTATCTTTAAAAACGACATAAATTCATAAATTTAGACCCTTTTTCAGGTTTTTAAGACCTAAATTCATGAATTTGGTTCATTCAAAAAGTACCATTTTTTTCAAAAATGGTACATTTAAAAACGACCTAACTACATGAATTTAGGTCTTAAAAACCTGAAAAAGGGTCTAAATTCATGAATTTATGTCGTTTTTAAAAGTACCCGCCCAATTTTCAAATTTTTCAAAATCTCAAATTGAGAATTACAATTTTTACTTTGAAAATCATGACCGTTCTAGGACACCAAAAATCAGAAAAGTTAAGAATCTCAAATTTGTGAATTACAATTTTTACCTTGAAAAATCATGACCGTTCTAGGACACCGAAAACCCGGACACCGAAAAAATCATAAAAGTTAAGAATTTCAAATTTATGGAATTTTATCCATTTTTCAGGTTTTTAAAATATATCATGTGATTTGCGGGACATCTGAGATGTCTTCCACGGGCGGGCTTCGCCGTTGTTAAAAATATTTCCTTTAAAAATGAGAAGAAACAAAAGTGGAAGGAACTTCAGAAACTGGATGAAAAACCGCAAGAACTATATCCTTCATTATCATATGAAATGGATATTGCAAAACACAAAGATAGAGTTACGTTATATGAAAGATAAGGAATCGCAATTATTACTACTTAGATTAGAACATTATAATACATTAAGAAAGAGATGGAGTAAAGTTAAGAATGTAACACAAGGAATTGGCATATTCTTAACAATAAGTTTAGGTACTTTAACAATTGTTATATCTTCAGGTGTTTTAGTAATTCCAGTAGTTGCTACAGCTTTAACAGGTACGGGTGTTTTTGCAACTTCACTTGTTACAATGTTAGAAAAATCTTTAATAACTAAGAAACGAAAATCATTAAAAACTAAGCATTTACATATTAAAGAAGTCTATGATAAACTACACTATTACTTTCAAAGAGTATGTGATGATAATGTTATTACGTTAGATGAGATTGAAAAATTTGATCAAATAGCTAATGAAGTAAATCAAATATCATTTCAATCACAGACAGAAAAAGTTAATGATAAAAATAAAAAGGATGTTAAAATTTCTAGTGATGGTAAAACTTTTATTGATGATAAAATTTTTAATGAAGAAAATGATAAAATTTTTTTATAAGAGCTAAAAACTTTATTAGACAAAACTTTATTAAACAAAACTTAATACGAGAAAATTTTAAATGTGAAAACTTTAAACGTGAAAACTTTAAACGAAAAGATGTCAATAACAACAAAGCAATTAAAAAAATAATTTGTTCAGTAAAATGTTTTTGCTGTATACCAATGTTACCACAAAATTCAATTATTATATTTTAAAAAAAAATAAAATAATAAAACATTATATTTGTCTATTTTTATTACTCGGTAAACACTTGTTCTATAAATCTTTCATGAATTTTTTTATCAATATTAATTGTGATAAATCCATAATCTTTTGACCAAGCATTATTACACGATTGTTTAAATTCATCTTTATTTCTTACACATAAATCTCTTAACAAATCACTTAAGTTTCTTGCATTTATTTCAAATAGTATAAATATATTTGCATTCTTTCTAATAACACTTCCATCTAATGAATACATACTTTGTGTCAAATAAAAATACACTACAGTTATTATGTCTACCTCTTGTAAAATAATTTCTCTGAACTGACTGATTTCTGTCATTAACACAATCATCAAAAATTACACAATGTTTCATTGTTTTATCTAGTTTACTAGGATCTTGCATATTACCACTATCATCTATTACTTGTATTTTTATATGCTTTATTTTTATTGGATTCAACTAATTGTTTATTTTTTGCTGCTTCTTCACACCAACAAAATTTATTTCTCCTCTTCATATTCAGATTTTTCGTATTCTTCGAATAGAGAAGCAATTGCTGTTTTTGTAAGATTATTTTCAAATCCATATTTTAAAAATTGATAGACGGGTTGTTCTGCACGTTGTTGTATAAATTATAAGATTGTTATAATCCATAAAAATTTGGAGTCGTTAAATATTTTAAATAATAGATATGTTTTTCCACATCATGATCTTCCACAAATAACTGAGTAAAACTTTATTAGATAAATATTGGATGATGATTAAATTTAAGTTTTTTTTTTTTTTAAAGACATTTCATTCATTTTTAAAGTAATAAATTCTTCCATTATTGAATTAGTGTTTTTA